>OU015532.1:32639338-33059338 GCA_907165065.1 Caprimulgus europaeus | reverse complement strand
CTATCTGCTTGCTGATCCCATTGTTGCGAGGGAGTCCATCCACTGTATTGTGTGTACTGTATTTCTACTCCCATAGGAAGCTTTATTTCCTAGATTCCTTAAGGAGGGCTCATGACAAAAATTGGTTTGAAATTTTGCTTTAAGGTAAAAAGAATAAAAAGGGAAGCAACTGTATAAGAAACAACCATAGCAACATCTAATCCTAATCTTACTCTACAATATCAGCCTAAACAAGCTGACCAGCTCTGTCCTTGGCAGAGACCAGTGTTTCTGACCTATGAAACATAGGAATAATTGTTGTTAGGCAGAGAATAGGAGGGGTTTTTTCACTGTTTTCTTCAAAAAAATGTTTTGAAGCCACTCCCAGTGCTATTGCTTCATATGATAGATGCCAGAAGATCACCAATATCATAAAAAATACAGGATTTAAAATGTTATAATAGACAAAAGAAAATATTACGATAGACAAAATCACACCTTCAACTCTTGTACTGATTTGGCTTTGTATGAACCAGCAATAAATGCTACGATCAGAAGTTGTCACTGAGAGAAGTGTTTTAGAATCCCTAAGATTCAACATCCAAGTTATGATTAAGCCAGGAACAACAAAAGGCATAGTTACAGTAGTCGGAAACCACGAGGACTGCATAAATGAGACTCACACTAATGGCAAAAGCTCCCAAAGAGAGAGTTCAAGCATCAGTTCACTTCCTTTCAAGACTGAAGAAAAGTATTCACCTTGACTTGCAACTCCTTCTATTCATTTAATATCCTTTGTACTATTTACTGGTTCCCTTGGATGCACAGACAAGGGAACCTAGGTAGGTCTACTATAGTAGGCTCTATCTACTACTACTCCATCTTTGAAACCCTCATCAAAACCTCAGTCCCTTGTTAGGCATGCAGCAAGTTTGCCAGAGAGAACAAGAGACTTTTTCCACAGATTCCGTAACAGAAAGAGCCTCTTGACCAACAACCTCAGAGCCTTCTGCAGTACCTCTAGTCTGTATGTCAGTATGCCACCCATGATGGTATCCCCTTGAAGGTTTACAAGAAAAGGACCAAAATTTGAAAAACTGAAATAAACATCTCTCTTTCCCCATGAGAACAGCTGTGCTTCACTAATTTCACCTGTACCAGATTTTATAAAAGAATGAACATGAAAATAATCCCACAACTATCTAACTGTTTAATTGACTGCCTTGATAAATAGTGTCTAAATAATTCTACTATGATAGAATTGCATATCTGACATACACAGATGAAAATCTTTACTGGAAACTTAGATTCCTTTATTGATTTCCACCACAAATTCAGTAATTATCAGCATTCTGCCCAGCCATCTTAGGAATGTTCCTACACCAACATTATTTTCGTAGATGCTATCATCAATTTCAAAACTGTAACCTAAAAAACTGCAGTATGTAGAAAAAATATGAGTCCACCTATTTCCATAAAATAAAAATCTGTACCAAACCGTTAAAAGATGTAATATACACTCAGACCCTTAAATAAGACATTTGTTCTGAGTAGAACACTTGGTGTGCTCATCTCATTCATCTACAGGGGGGTTTTAATCAATAAAAGCACTCCTGTGAAAAGAGCCACTCAAATACAATGTTGGGAATTACTTGAAAGAAAATGCATTACTGATCCTAAATCCTTAGTTGTCATGTACCATCCATCTGTGGAACTTTTGGAGAACATCATGACACAGTTACAGCCTATAACAGAAAAAAAGATCCTACTTTGGGAAAAAAAAAAAAAATCTTCCTCAAACAAACTTCTTAGAACCACCCATCCTAGTGTCCAGACAGCCCTCTAGCCTTGCTGAGCTTATCAGTAGAAGCAAATGCTGTGCAATACCAAATACACTTAATGGATCAAGAGTGTGCCCGAGCATGAAATGAAAAACTTGCATCTCTAAAGTAAATAATCCCTACAACAGACCTATTTAACGTCTTTGTATTCTATACCACTACTTCCAAGGTTGTAATAACTTACAAGTGCTTTCATGGTAACTTTGCAAGTGAAACTGAGCTACCAATGTGCCCCAGACTGAATGGAACAGAAAGTCTGTAAAGAACAAAAATTACCCAGGTAGGCATTTTTAATAAAACAATTGTTCTGTAATCTCTCAGTCCTGATCCCTAAGGGAAACTCAGAAAAATACCTTAAGAAGATGAGAATAGAGATTCAGGTTTGTAATTCTACTCTAATCTTTTAAAAGTAGTTCTGCTAAAAATGCGCAGTAGTTTTGTTGTACACTGTAATCTTCCTTAACTTCTGTATGCTTTAGAGGCTATGACCTACCTGTCATACTGTCTCTCCTAAGCAGTATCTTCTCTTTCTCCCTCTTTACCTCCTCTCTTGAAATCTACTCTCCATAGTTTCCATTGTTCTTATAAAGATAGTACAATTGATACTTACGTAGTTCTCACTTTGTATTTAGCTTTGAAAGCTGTTGCATTTGTTTCAGACCAATCACCCAAATTACTTCCTATCAACATAAACCTTCTCATACTTTTTACTACTTCTCCATGTTCTGCTTCTGTATATTTTAAGGGACAGATACTAATCAGGATTCAGATATCTTTTTCAAAAATAAGTATTCACTATTGGCAAATTTATTTGGGTCCATTACTTTATCTTGGCATTTTGGCACCACAGATCTTCCATCCCCCATCCCAGTTTGTTTTCGTTTGTGAATTTGATGCATGAGAGCCTGAGGGTTGAGCTCAGTAACTGAAACGTTGTCTCTTTCTCTAGAGGTTCGGTTATGTGATTATTGTGACAGGTTTGAAGTGCTCGTGTTCTTTCTCTTTGAATTTTCACGAGGTTAACTGTTTGTGAGCCATGCCATGCCCTAGATAATTCGTCCCTAGACATACACAGAAAAAACATCTTGGTTCTTTGTGTAGCTGGTGTTTCTCCTGACTAGGTTTCCCAGATTCCACTCGTGGGGACACTTTGTGTTACTGTGTACCTGCTGGGACAGTGACATGGACGAGCCCTTCCTCCCTCTTCACTTGTTTCCTACAGCTGTGCTTATACCCGTTTGTTCATAGTAGACGTTACCTGCTGTAGTCCAGTTTTATGGTTATATGGGAAGATATCCAAAACTTACCAGATGTTACAAGACATCAGTAGTAATTTCTTCACCTTTACTTCTCTGCACAAGTGCTCTTCCACTGAGACACCAACACTTGATAAGCATAGCTATATTTTTTCTATAGTGCTGAAAGTAAGGTCAAGCTGGACTGATTGTGATAAACTGCTGCCATCTGTATCATTACACACTGAAATAGTATTGAACCTCAAAAATATATCAAACCATTTTTTCTAGCCAGCTTTTGGTACTCTGGTTCCGGCATCTATTTTAAATGTGAAATCTCTTTGCTTTTACCTCTATTTGACTGCTGAAACTGTAGTGAGTTGAGTTGGGGAAATCAATCCAAAGCACTATGCTGCACTTCAGACTGTTTTTCTTCTTGCACTCTTTCAATGCAAGTAAACCACATGGCATCTATCTCCCTCCGGCAGTTCAAGCAAAGGAGTTGTCTTGAGAGCCTGCATGGGTTGTTTCCGTGGCTCTTGGTGAGATATCTGCCTTTTAGGGACATAGATTATTAGCTGTTTTCCCACCCTTTCTTTTTGAATTCAAGGGACCATAAGTAATTGTCATCCTTCTATTTCTGCTGACCAAGCTTCCTTTTACTACTGTAAAAACTTGGAAAAAAACATTCTTTCAAGATAGCATTATCATCTGCTGTCCATTGTTAGAGAGGCACAGCTTTCAGCTCAACTCTAGGTAATGTTTCAGGGACTGAACAGATTTTATCCCTGAGTTCAGTGGTACTGTTTCTCACTACAGACTCTGTCAGCCTAACAAAAAACAACCTTGAAATCCCGTGAGAGAATTCTATTTCAGAACATTCTCTTAGTAGCTCTTTATAATGAGATAGGACAACATTTTCAAAACAAGGAAACATCTCTTGGTCACCCTGACTGTTGCATTTTAGGGCAGCTTGAAATGGAAAAGCCAAGCTTACATGCATGCCTGTGCCAAGAGATGTGCTTGTCTTAGGCTTAAAGAGTCCAGAATTTGATATCTCTGTACCAGAGAGCAATTTCTTTTTGTTTCCAAGGCTAGCCAAAGTGTTTTTAAAGACTTACATGTTTTTCCTCCATGCCTGTTACTCATTTGAAGTTAATTCCTGTTTATTTGTCTTCTGTTGCACCTCCAAATGATAGTTGTATTTATATTCTGAGTTTGTGGTGACTTACTCATGCTTATTCTGGCATGTTAATGATGAAAGCATGTTGTATGTGACATTTTGTCATGCATTGCTTTCTGAACCATTTCTCTTTTCCAATAAGCACAATGAAATAAAGTTGAGCTTTTGTAACTTGTGGTTACAATCCAGGCAGGGTTCAAAAATAAGAGCTTTGTCTCCAGAGTTCTGGTCAAGGTCATGTTGTATAATTAGGTACATTTTTAGAGGAAAATGACACATTCACTGTCAACTAGGTAAGATTATTTTTCTCCCAGTTATTATATAGTGTTAGTGCGACCTGTTTCTTGTCTTTGTAACTGGAGCTGTATATCAGTGTTGAATTAATTTTCCCCTAAATATACTAAAAACTATTTGTGAAATATTTTGTGGTCCTTGGAGATTAAAAGTATTGTGTAAATGTAAGGTGATTTTTTAGTATTAAGCAAAGAAGCTATTTTACTTTCCAATTATTTTTCACATTTGTTTTACGGCGATTCTTAGCACTTCCGTTTGGTGAAAATGTTATTTTTTTAACTCGTATGATATATTAATTTTCTTTCTTTCTTTTTCTTTGCTATTTTATTCCCTCACTTTTATAGCATTTTAGAGAGAAAGAGGGTTCTGTGAGAAGCAAGCTTTTGTCCTTAAAGTCACAAGCTTTGTATTGTAAGGCATCTGTTACATTGGAATGCATTTTTATTTTTCCAGGCATTTGAAATGAATTGGTAGCAAACAGAAGAGAGGTATGTGTACATATATAAGTGAAAATAGTTCCAGTTTAGATACACATCTTGATAACTGAGTATTGCAGGTTCTAATATGTTAATATTATAATTTTGCTTGTGTTCAGTTCTCCACTTTACTCAAACGTAAATGTAAATACTTAAATGTATTTGATTTCTGTGAAAAGATTTATTATAATTAGACAGAAGGGTGTCTTATGTAGTGCATCTAAAAATACAGTAAAATTTCAGAGTTTCATTATACTAAATCTTTGTGATGAGGCTTATTTTAGCTGATTGCGTCTGTCATCTACATATCTGATGATCATTGATTCTTGTGTTTATGGTAATTATTACCAAACCATCCTGTAACATATAATTAAAACTTGAGTTGGTAAAGGAAAAACATTGTTTAATTGTGCAGGGAACATATTATAAGTAAGTGTCTACAAAACAGAATAGTAATCTTGAAGCAAATGTTTACAATTAATTTTTTAAAAAGTCACGATAGATGCACGAATGGAAGAAAAGTATTACACAGAAGCACAGAGCAATGATAATATCCTTTAAATGTGTGTGTCCTGATCTTTTAAGTTTCCTAGAGATTCTAGAGCTTTTTATAAAATACTGCAATATAGTGTACTGATTATTTTTTTTTAAAGCTCCTCTGGTAATACTCTCCATATCCCCCCCTCCCTTTTTTTTAATCGAGACTCTTGGTAAAGAAGGGTAAGATAATCACTGGAAGATCTGTAGTGATCTGCAGTGGTGTCAGTTTTTAAGGTAGAATTTTAATGCCAATCTGAATGGAAATCTTAAGGATGAACTGTGTTAGTCATATGCTTAACTTTTAAGTTAATGTTAATTCTTAGTATATATGACAAGAGTTAGATGTAATATTCCTTTTTACATGCTTACAATAATCCAAAATAATCAATAGATGTAGATAAAATATATTAGACCACTGCTGTCTCCAATTATATTTCTCCTTAGTGTTCCTCATACTGCACTATGAACCTGTAATTGTAGTACAGTGTAAGAATTATTGTAAGCCCATCCTTTATACATTATTCCATCAAAAAAGTACCAGTACTACTAATCATGTTAAATGCCAACAATTGCTACTTATGTTGGACACTCAGATGTTGGTAGTATGTCATATTGTACTCAATGGGATTTTTCTCTTAACTTACTTTGTCCAGGAGCTGACAAATGTACAAGATGAAAGGAAAGAATAAAAGGGAAAATAGCAAAGAATAAAATTAAGAGGGAGAAGGTAGTAAAGAAAAAAAAGATAGTAAAATATATCAAATAAAACAAAGTAGACATTCAAGCTTAAAGCTATGGGTTGAAATGGAATGTTGGCAAAAGTCAGTTAAGAAGAGGTTACCTGTAGAATGATAAACAAAAAAAGAGATGGAAAAAAAGAGAAACTAAACCGAGTCAGACAGAAAGTAGGCAAAGTGGAGAGAAATGAAGAGAGAGAAGGAAATTCATCCTGCTGGAGATAGTTTCTCCTGTCACTCACAGATAAGTATTGTCTCTAGAAAGGTCAGTTCAGGCATTGCCAAATGACAGAAGTGATAGTGGAGAACCACATCATCTGATAGAAGGTGAGTAAAATAGGGCTCAAGATGTAATTTTTGTAATTGATGGGACAATGTTTACTTTGACAAATCTATGAATTCTCCCTTGAAATGTGTGGGGAGTTCTGGTGAATGTGATTTTTTTTTTTTTCCCTGCCATTTCCAGAGTCACAAATTTCTCACACCTAAATGCATGGTCTAGTGTATTCTCAAGTGGCCAGAACATCGAAGCCTTAGAATTAAATTGATATTGAAGGAAGTCTGAATACCACAATCATATGTTAGAAATTAGATAACATAGTTAAGAAATGGTTTGTGAAGTCTTAACTTACTTGAAAACTACACTTCGTAAAACAGATTACATCTTCTATAAAGACACCACAACATTGTCTTGTTTCAGTGAAGGTGTTGCTCCTGACTTCAGTACCACGCTTGCAACAGAACTCCTGATTCAGGTTTTTCTGTCCACATATATGCTTCCTTTCATCCTGTCGTTCAGTGTTAGGAATTTGGGGTGTGCAGCTTTTTATAGAAATCAGCGCTTGGTAGTGAGGACAGTAACAACAGGGAAAACAACCAAGTGCCAAGTATAACACTTCAGGATTTCATTTTTTGGAGGTTAAAGTTGCCATATATTTTTGATCCAGTAGGTTATGTCAATAATTATCTCACCTTGTAGCGTTTTTCTTGCATAATTGAAAAAAATAGGTAGTGAATGCTTTAGACCAGTTTGGTTTGCTCTTTTTGTCTTTGTTATTAGTCAGATGAGGTAATGTTGAATTTACAGTTAATTTCTTTTTACTTGAACAAAACTGTTTTACAGGATAATTTCAGATTATATTAACAAATAGAAAAGGCATGACAGGAAGAAAAGAAAGCAGCATGATAAATGTTGTGACCTTCTAGTGAAAAACAGTATGGCATGCATAAAGGACTGCTGCATTAAATGGAGGAGGGGGGAGAAGGAAGTGGGTAATTATTTGTAGCAGTGCTTTTACTGTTGTTGGAATGAGACAGACTAACAGTGGCAGCAGTCATTTTACTGAATCAAAGTCCATGTTAGTCGCATTATACACTGCCACAAAAGGTTGTTAAGGCTGGTATTAGCATGTACCACTGAGGACATTGGAAGGACTCGATCTGTCACACTAAATCGCCTTCTTGCCCTCAACCATTGAAGTCTCCAGCTCCTCTGACATGTTCTTTCATTAATGGCCTGGCCTTGACAACTGATCCTAATTGCCTCTGAACCGCACTTCATGTATTATTGGTGTCTGCCTGCCCTGGTTCATGTCAACAAGCCGCAGCATGCACAGGGTGTGCCCGGTGCCTTTTGCTGAAATGATGCTCACATAGTCATTTACCTCTGAGGGTTTGGGTCTCACTGGGAATGAAGTATAAAGCTAAAGATCTTCCTGTCTCTTCTTAGTAATACTTTAATGTGGATCTGTGCTATGTACTTATTAGGCATGTATGAAGACTCAGTAAAGCATCAAGCCAATTATGCAAGAGTCCATTAAAGCATAGGCTGTAAATGCAAAATAAAACTTGTCTGCATTTTAGTTACTGAGTAAGTGTTGGTTAATTGATTCTGAAAAGCTTATTCAACTAGAAAGTATGGCTTACACTTAATTTTTTATAACTAAAAGTTCTTTTCTAATTTAAAGTAATAGTATAAAAGAAATATTATCTGTAATATTGACAGAGTTCCTGTAGATTGGAATATTCTGACTGTATAAATAGTTAGGAAAAAGATCCCACTGGTCGAGATGTAAATTAAAGCAAAAGCTATTTAAAAATCTTAATGTTCTCACCTTTTCAGTGAAACAGCTTCATAAATATATTTATTAATATTTTTGAGAATGTTTTAAAAGCATTCATTTCATTTCATTTCATTTCATTTCATTTCATTTCATTTCATTTCATTTCATAAAACAACTATTTTTTCTTTTTTCTAAGCCACTTTAACTTTCAGTCTTGCAGGCTGCAGAAACTGTAGTACATTTTAATTCTCCTTCTGCAGTATGCATTGTATTTTTACTGTGAAGTTTTATTATTAAATCTGTAATAACATATCTGCCTGCCCAAAACGTTTATATATTTTAAGCAGGACTATGATTTAAAACTTGTATCACTTCTTGTAAGATTTTCTATGGTTACCTCAGTCATCGAGAAGACTGAATAATTTGAATGGGGAGCCTTTTAAGCGTGCAAGTTCTATCAGTGATAATAAAAAATAAATCACAGAAGCTCTTTGGTGCTAGGTATCATTTAGCCTAATCTAGACAGTGACATTTGGGCCACTAACAGCATAATCATAGTTATTGCTACAAATTGCTCCATGTTTGAGTTTTAATGTTATAAGTAAATTATGCCACAGGATAAAATATATGCTTCTTTGGGAATTAAACATGTTTATTTCAGCAGTGTGGATGTGGAATAGTAGGTAGATGGCAAGTTTCTTTCATGTAGTAATACTGCCACCTTCTGAGTCAGTGAAGAATGATTCAGAGATGTAGCTGTTTTCTGTCCTAGGGACTTTCTGAAGAATGTGTTGCAGGTTGGTTGTTTACTCTGAGTCAGCAGCATAACCTCCCAAAGTCAAAACTACTCGAGACCAGAAATTGCCTGAAATTATTGCTGAAATTGTTTCAAAATCCACTCTGGAAGATAATTTAACTTTTCATGGAGATCACACTCCTACTGTGAAAGTCTGGCAGAGAAGAAGTAGGCAAAAAAAGCCCAGGGGAAATTTTTGTTAACAATGCTTTTCTAAAGATGTATTACCATTGAAGTCCAGAACCAAAACATCATTCTTATTCTCTGTACTCTGTCAAAAGATTGATCCTGAGTTAATTCTGATGCAAGAATTACATAGGAGGAAAGGTTGCTCGGTGGTTTTAGGGCAGAGGTGGCCACAGCTGGGATTAGAAGATGAAGGGGATTGTGAATGTTCTTTCACCATCATTCATTCAGACAACGTGCCCTTCAGCAGAACAGCAAGCCCTTCTGATTTTCTCGAATTAGGAAGATTAGCATGAAGCGCATAATGCAGGATGATGGAATTTGTCATAATTTGCATTGTCCTGGAAAGATTCAGTTTGATAGAGCGATGCATCTCAGAGCATGTCATGTCCCACGGGCAGGTCATGGAGGAAGCTTGGCAGAAATAATTTTGCGATATGTGCATCAGTTGTAAATGCCTCATAACCAATTTGTCAAAAAAAGAAGAAGAAAAAAAAAAGTGGAGGTCAGGAGAGTTGAAGGAGGTGGGCATTTGCCCAAACGCACGTGGAAGTTACGGTAACGGTAAATTAGACTTGTGTCATTTGGGAATAGGCATGATTACATGTAATAAAGGGGCACATTGACTAGCTACTTGACAGGTTACTGGTACAATTTTTGTTTCTACAGTATGTAAGAAAGATCTTTCACTAATTGCATTATGAAGTTTATTTATGAAAATTCCTTACAGGAATTATCAGCCACAAGAGCTTCAGGATCAGTTTTCTGAGCGATTGCTTCTGACCTTGATAATGTTCCCAAACTGCAGATAGAAAAGGATAATCAGCATTTAGTTGACAAAACGGACATGACAGTGTTACTTATATGCTGCGGCATTTCTGGAAATAGGCATGTAGAATTCAGACAGGCAAGGGGAACACACTTATTTACAGTAGCATAGCAAGAAGAAAAGGTCCAATGTCATGAATTGACCATGGTTTATTTATGGACCATCTGACAATGAAGCAACAGTCTTTGATATTTAGAAATCTCTTCTGCCCAAGAACATTATAACTAGTGCTCATAGGTTATGTTATTTATCATTTCAATACCTGGTTCTACTTGAGGAAGACATTTTGCAGTGTCTCCTTTATTTGTCTTTCTTTATACATTTCAAACAACCGATTAATGCCGGTGGTTCAGTAACACTGATCTTTTGTGACAGTTGAGCATTTGCGAGTTGAGGGTCTAATAACAAAATCAAAATAAAAAAGGGAAAATAAAAAGGAAATTGTCACTTCTAAGGACCTACTTTCCTGTCTATGGAATTCAAATAATCCTTCCTACCTGAGGTTGATCGTCAGGCTGCCGTCTTTCAGATGGTTATTATTGTAGAATTCTGATTTTTGAAAACTGAATTACCTTAGGGTAGAACTCAACATAAATAAATCTTGCAACACCCACTACGTGGAATCAAGATACATATGAAATTAATAATACTGCACTATTATACTTTGATCAAGTGTGTTGGTGTCAGTTTTTTGGAAGAATGTGTTTATAGGGTTCTAAATAAAAAACATGTTTTAGTAATGGTAGCCTAAACCATTCAAAATAATTTTTTATCTGCAAAATAGTAGCTCTCTGTATAGGTTCTGTGAGTTCTCGATCTCTTTCTTTTCTGTAGTTTACAGCTTTGATTATGTTTTCAGACAAACTGCTATGCTAGTTGGAGATCATAATTGATGTGTGGTACCAGTGAAGAAAAATACGATTTCTGTAACACAAAAAGGTTCCTGCATTTTGTTTACAGATTACCAAAAATGAACTATATCTTCTATTGAACTGGAACCCCAGATCCTATTTTATTTCGTATCGCACAGTATATGGTGAAGGAAAGCAATCTTTAGAAGCCAGAGTGAGTTTTTATTACTTTGCTGGCTGATATATGCTCATTATATTTTTTAAATGACAGAATAAATAATCTTTGCATCTCTATATTTAAAGGTTGATTAATATTTTATTCTTAAGATATATTCTGGTAACTTTTGCAAGAAAAGCAACAAGTGTTCATGTTTTCTGTAATTTCTTTACTGACGTTTCTCAGTATTTTGCACTGTCTGTTCACTGCGTCACTTCGCTCATATAGCTTGACTTTGACTTTTGAGGGCTGATGGCAATGAGTGAACAACTTTGATTTAGTAAGTAATCTTTAAAAATCTCAAAGCAAAGAATCAAGATTGATAGTCTTTTTCCTGTGTGGCTTAATTACAGAATAGAATACAATGTCTGGTGATAGGAGAGCAGAGCTCAAAACATACAGAACTGATCAAAAAATATAGTAGCTTTGAAACTTTCCATTTATCATTACAACTTACTTATTTGTATTACTTTAATTTTGATAAAGAATTTCCAATCAATATTTTTTCATTGGGCCTCTTCGTAAAGTTTAATTCTAGTATATGGTGATGGATTTAAAACATGTCCAGAGGATTCACCTTTCTGATAACATGAATTATGTAAAATACTTAAATTATGTTACACTTTATACGTGATATTTTGTTAAGAATGTGTCCTGTGAAGGGTGAAGCTATGGAAGTGTCCAAGAAACAGGTGATACAACTTGTTATGTAAAGTTTTCTCTATCTTTGTCATTTATGATCATGAGAGTTAATTTACCACTTTTTATAGGTTCATGTGATATCACCATGGAATCCAGTAGCTTGTTATGTTGGGTAGAATTCATGCATTTCCTTTTTTTATTACCTTTGGGAAAAGGCAGTATGTGATACGAGATGTTCAGTGTCACTGTCATTTAAATGGAAGACATTCTAAAATGAATAAAATGCTGAAATAAAGAAAGCATGCTATGTCTGAAGAGCATATTTTTCTAACTAGTAGTTGATATACTGTGTGGGAAGATACTAAACATCTAATTCCTTTCTGTGAAACCATACCATACTAAAACTACTACATGAAAGAAATAAGTTGATACTGTTTAAAAAAGAGAGGAGGCCATAAGAGGAAAACTGGGAACTATTTTCTAGATCTGTAAGGATTTCAAAGAACACTTACTCCAAAGTTATTATTCTCTTCTGTGTTTCCATTACCTTTTTTCATGCATTTCTTTGTTGTCTTTTACATCTGGAAAACTTCAGAGAAATACTTTCGGAGAGATGCTTTGTGCATGCATGTTAAGTGGTGTTCTTTGAAAATTACTTTGCTCTAAAGGGATTTTGTCCATTGACTGTCAGCAACTTCCAACATAGTCTATCAGCATGTTTGAAAAAAACCCACAATTTTGTTTTTCCAATCATTTATGCTACATGTTCAATCTAGGAATTGGTGATTGATCTATGTTCTTTCTATTCTTACAGTTCTTAACTAGAAAGATTCTTCAGATTCAATTCTAGTGTAATATGCACGCAATATCCCTGTCTCCTTCCAATTCCTTAGAGCTTCCTATGTAGTTTTGAACTTCTGAATGAGGAATTAATCTGAAGACAATTGAAATCTCTTGACTGAAGGCAGAGATTGGAATAGGCTGTGGTTTTAACATCCTTGGTAGCTGTGCCAGTCACCCAAGTAAAGAGAAGGCAGAGAGAACAGAAGGCAAGAGAACAAAATGTACACAGGGAAAGGAAAGTCCTTCTGATATTCACCTGGAGATAGGTCTTTTACTGCTACTGAAGCAGGGCCACCTAGAGCAAGTTGCCCAGGACCATGTTGTGTTGGGCTTGGGGTGAAGTGGTACATGGTTTTGGTAGTCAGGGAAGGGGCCACCTTCTGAGAAGCTTTGCAAAAGCTCCCCTGGCTCCAAGGTGTACCCACCTCCAGCCCAGGCTGAGCCAATGATCACTATAAATCCATATTTGTGAGGGGAAGGACTGTCTTGAAAAGAAGAAGGTAGAGATAACCTGGAGGAGAGGCCATTGACCTGAACAAAAGACGACCATCGGCCTAAACAAAGGGAGAGCTGTGTTGCCAGGAGGAAAGAGGAGGAAGGGGAGGACAGAGAACCTCAGACAACCAGCTCAACCACATGGAGTAGGGGAAGGTAAAGGAGGTCCCTGCAGCCCATGGAGGTTCAATGATGGAGCAGTTACCCACATGTAGGCCAGGAGGACTCCATGCTGGAGCAGAAAGCTGAGCCCAAGGGCAAGTGTAACTGAAATTGAGACCCCAGAGTCACTCAACACCACAGTGGGGTAGATCCCCAGAGCCGGGGGGTGAGGAGGTGCACTGGACTGAAGCTCTGTCTGCAGCCCGTGGACGTCCCCATGCCGGATCCAGGAGCTGAGCCCAAAGAGGTCTGTGACTCCATGGGAACCCTGCATTGGAACGCTTTGTTCATGGACTTTCATGCCAGGAGGAGTGGCAGAGGTGAACTGACTGAACCCCCATTCCCTGTCCCCTGTGCCCCTGGGGTTGAAGATAGAGAAATCAGAAGCAAAGTGATTTGAGCTCAGGAAGAAGGGAGGAGTGGGGGAAAGTGTTGTAAGATGTGGGGTTTATGTCTCATTGTGCTACTCAGATGAATGGCAACGAATTAAATTGATTTTTCTTCCCCAAGCTAAGTCTATTTTGCCCGTGACCATAACTGTTGAGTGAGCCGTCCCTGTCCTTCATCCTAATCTGTGCCCCTTTGTTGTGTCTCCCATCCCATCTCACCGGGTGAGGGGAGTGAGTGCAGGACCACATGGTCCTACTGTGGTTTAAACCACCACACATGTCCAGACAGCTTTTGAATATCTCCAACAGAGGAGACTCCACAGCCTCTCTGGGCAACCTGTGCCAGTTAAAAAGTGTTTCCTGATGTTCAAAGGCAACCTCCTGTGTTTCACTTGGCTCCCACTGCCTCCAATCCTGTCTCTGGGCACCACTGAGAAGAGACTGTCTCTGTCTTCCCTGCAGCTTCCCTGAGTCTTCTCTTCTTCAGAAGCAAAACAGTCCAAGTTCTTTCAGCCTTTCCTACTAGGTGAGACGTTCCAATCTCTTAATCATCTTAGTGGCCCTTCACCGAATGCTCTGTCTCTTGTACTGACTCAGTACTCCAGGTGTGGCCATACTGCTCCAGATGCAGCCCAGGACACCATCACTCTCCGTGCTGCAAGGGCACATTGCTGGCTCATGTTCAACTTGGTGTCTACCAGGACTCCCAGGTCCTTTTCTACAAAGCTGCTTTCCAGCCAGTCAGGCCCCAGCATAGCTTTGTTCCTCCCCAGGTGTAGGACTTCCAACTGCTCATTGTTGAACCTCATCAGGTTCCTGTCAGCCAACGTCTCCAGAGGTGTATCAGCTACTCCTTCCAGTTTTGTATCATCTGCCAACTTACTGAGGGTAAACTCTGCTCTGTCTTTCAGATTATGAGTGAAGATGTTGAACAGGATTAGACCCAGTGTAGAGTCCTGGGGTACACCCCTTGTTACTGGCCACCTGTGAGACTTAGTGCCATTGTTTTTCACCCTCTGGGCCTGGCCATTCAGCCATGCCTCAGGACACCTCGGTGAATACTGTGTGACTGCTCACTATTCACTTGTTCTCTGTGCTAAGCAGGATAGGTGGTGGTTATCATGTTTGTCTCCCAGCCTTACACACAGTTTTTATTCCTGTGTTTATTATACTTTCCCTTCTGATTATAGAAAATTATTCTCTTTGCAAAAAAAATTAACTACCTTCATCATTTAACTAGTGTTCAGGAGGGCTCAGCATGGCAGTACTTTAAATTAAAAATCCCTTCTTTTCAGTATACTGGTAGTTAACTAACTGTATTTTCATATTAAGATTGTAGTTCATAATGTTTTCTGTTTTTCTGAGTTCTACATTTCCTCATGGGAGCTGCTAGCTGCTGAGCAGTTTTGAAAATCTGGTCGTGTGTAAGAGAGACTTCAAAACTTTAGAAGCATGTGTACATAATGAAGCGATGGAGATTTTCTGAAAATGCTATTTTATATAAAAGTTGAGTAACTGCAACAGTGGTTATTGTAATCATAGATTTTTTATTTTATTCATCATCGATGCATCTGCACTTCTGGATATTGAATATTATTTGGTAATATAATTCTGCTCTAAGTTATGCTTACCCAAGTAAATTTAAATGTGAAACTTTGATCTATTATATGACAATTATGGTCCTAAATGGACAGTGTGATATATATTGAGCAGTGGTAGTGTAAGAAATTTACCCAAGGTATGAGAGAATCCTTTTAGTGACCACAATTATTATTTGCTATGAGATGCTAATAATATTTGTGATGTGTCACCCTGACAGTACTATTGTTGCATATGTAAAAACAGTCTAGAGAATGCTGGGATACAAAATTTGAATGAAGCCATGAAAATATCCAGAGAGCTGGAGGGATAAAAAGCCAATGCAACAGCACAGGGTAAAATGCTGTGGTTTGTTTATTTCATACCCATCTTTTAGCTTTATCAGGGTACATTCTTGTATGATATGATGGCTCCATTTAAACTGAAAGATTGTAACAGTAATTAAAAAAGTAGCCACTTAATTGACATTTGTTTCAGGATTTTTATTTATTTACTTAATTTTTATTTTCTAAACAGATTTTTCAATTAAATGTAGTCTATTAAACATGTAAATATGCATAAAGATCAAAATTATAGTAGAAGTGTCAGTGTGCTGCTTGTGTATTGTAGGTTTGGTAAGGACTTGTATGGCAAACATGTCTGAGATGTGAATATTCACAAGTGCGTTTGAAGTTTCTACTCTGGCTAAGATGCCAGCTGTCTGAAGATGTATAAATACAGAATAAATTTTATGGACAGAAGAAAGTGAAGCAAAACAAGTTTAAAATGATAGGCCTATTTATGCAACTTGCTTTTTTCCCTCTGCCCCCCTCATGTTCAACCATATAGTTTTCTATTTTAAATTATATTTTTTATTTTCTTCCTTATATTCAGTTTTTCAAATATTATATATTTGACTCTGAAGGCTATAAATTTTCAGTGGCTAGTTATAAAAAGTAATCAGGTGGTTACTAAGGTTGTTAAATATTATTAGTCCTTTACTTTGATGAGAAGCTCTGCATACATCTTCCAGCTCTTATCCCGAGTCTCTACTTAATTTAAGCATATAAAACCAAATCAAGAATTGAATCAAAGGAAGTAATTTGTCTTGTCTCTCTACTGTGCTTTGAAACACCATGCATATAAATAACAGCTGCAAATCATAATCTCTTCTTCCAGCTCCCTGTAGTTTACACTGACTTGCATAGACTGAAATTTATACCAGCTTGTGAATCACTGTAAGCTTCTATCCAGAGCCTTCTGAAGATTCAGATGAATTTCAAATAGGAAACCAACTCTTTTTCCTCAACGATTTAGTACCTGGGATTGTTCTGAATTGTTTTTGACGAGAAAGATTGTTTTCTCAGCAAAAATGCATTTAGCTTTTAGGGGTTTAATAATAGCTCCAAAATGAGAAATCTCAGTTACAGTTTTCTTTCAGATTTATCTTTGCACATTTGTGGGTCCTATTTCTCTCATAGAAAGACTTAACATATTCTCTATTAAGGTTGTAGGTTTTCTGATAGCTACACATATGCTATCCAATTTAAGATTTTGATTATGACTATGTTTTGATGCAACTGTGGCCCTCAAAAAAAGTGGTGAAAAGATAGTCATTTAAGTGCTAAAGAAAGGTAGAGATTAATTTCAGCTGTACTGGTATTAAAGATACTAACTTTAAAACGTATTGATACTAACTTTAAAATGTATTAACAAAATAAACACAAGATGGAAGATCCTTAAAGATACTATTTTTAAGCTGCACTTTGAAAAGCCTCTCATGGTTAGGGAAAAACAGAAATTTGTGTTCCATCTCTAACCTTTATTCCGGCTTCCAGAAGTGCTTATATAAGTATAGTAGTTAGATATAACAAGCTTTAAAAATCTTGTGTAGTTACACTGTTTTTCAACAGTAATACACTGAAAGATTTGGGGTGGTTTTGAATTATTTGAAATAATTTAAAGATAGATATTGTTTTAAGGGCTGAAACATACAGATGTAAGATTTAATTAAAATCATAATTTTAACTCATGTAGTAGTTAATCCATTAATATGTATAGTTTCAAGAAGTGTGTGTTTGCAATTAAAAATGTTTTATGAGTTTGAAAGAGATTCCTCATAGCACTCACTTAAAACAAGAGATGAAATTTCTTCTGTAGGTATAGATGCAGGTAAAACCTCCCCATGGCATTGTACTAAGTGATGCCATAGTTGTAATTTTTGTTCCATTGTTTGTGATTCTTTCAATTTTTTGTCCCAGTTGGAAAAGCAACTATATCAAAGGCAGTGTTGCTCCATGGAATTTAGAAAACTATACACTTTAAGTTGGGTTTCTCCAGTTTGCTATCTCATAGTAAGTCTTTTAAAGTCTGAATAAAGGCACTCATGTATTGTGACATTATGGTGGCAGAAGACACAGAGAACTCATAGTTCGTAGGTCCTGTTACCACTTAGATGTGGGGAATATCCAGAGATGTTTAGCATGGGCAGGTCTGATGCTTATGTATAAGCAAAACCTTAAGTACTGAGGGAAATTTACTATGAAAACTTACACTCTTAGGACTTTGGGCAGGAATGTTGGATGTAATATTCTTTCATTTAGAGATCTAATTTCTGCTAAAGGCATGCTTGAGATATACACTTGATGACAATATTGTGTGTATTTTCATAGGTTGATACGTATTATATAGGTGAAGGATTCTAAACTTCAGGTATCAGGCGTATCAGACTGATAGGAACTGATGTTATTTGTGGGGTTACATTTTTAGCCCATCAGAGTGTTTTGGCTTGTGTGAGCAGTGCAATAGTATCTCACAGAGATCATGCTGTCAGATCCATGAATTGTTCAAGAGGCACTTGGATATTGCAAGGCTTGGGGCTTTATCATTACAGGACTTTTTGCTTACTTCTACTGTGCTTCTATTAAAAAGTTTTAAAACCAGTATATTACATCCTTTTTTTTCAAACTGTGTGACTGCTCTCAGTGTGCATAACAATTTTGACTTAACTGTGGTGTTTCAGAAGACTACACTGCAGAACTCAGTCAGCTGCAAAGCAAATGACTCAGCTGTCCTGGAGACTAGACTCTGGTGTCCCCCTAGAATAACTTTAAGCTTTACTGACAAGAGTGACTTCCAGGAGCTCTGGGTGATGCTGTGTACATTTGTAAACATTGAGTTTGAGTATCTAGAGCTATTAGTCACATACCCTTCAGGAACAGCTTCCTGACTAATAAATCCTTGTTATGAATGAAAATACATTTGTGGCGGTTTAAACCACAATAGGACCATGCTTTCCTGCAGTCACTCCCCCCACCTGATGAGATGGGATGGGAGTCACTGCAAAGGGGGCACAGGATTAGGATGAGAACGGGGATGGCTCCCTCACCACTTATGGTCACGGGCAAAACAGACTCACACTTGGGGAAGAAAAATCAATGTAATTAATTGCCATTCATCTGAGTAGCACAGTGAGACATAACATATATATATATGTATGTATTCATACACAAACACACATATTGCAGAGGGACAGATTTGTTTCTTAAATATCTCAAGGTGGACTATGGATTGTTTGTCTGTGGGCTTCCAGATCGAATCTCAGTGGTCATTGAGATCCTCAATAGAGGTGCCTGTAAGACTTCAAAGAACTTCTGTTCAGCATATAATGAAGAAGGCTTTAGAAGTCTAAGGCTAAAATTCAGGAACATTTGGAGTTGCGTGAGCAACTTAGACACCTTACTGCTGGAGTACTTTTGGTATGTAGGAAATAGTAGTTTTCACATTAGTGACTACTACTGTTGGTCTGATAAGATAGGTTTTTGTATTTAAAAATACAGCACAAATTGCTAAGACATTGTAAAGAAACTAAATGGTTTGACACTAAGACAAATTCTGTGGAATATTTCTGGAAATTAAATTATTACATAGCACATCCATCTACTATGGAGGCCTCATGAGTTACAAGCAGGAAATTGGATTGTTGCACCATGTTTTTTGCCATATACTTATCTTAGACTGAAATAGTAAAACAGTTGTTTCCTGGTGATTTTTATTTCTGGGTTTTGTTGTTGTTGCATCATTGGTATTGTAGTGCTGTCAGGGATGTAGTAAACTTAACTATATGCTTTGCCTTTAAAAAAACCCTGCACAGTTATACTATAGTTTTGCTTTATAAGGGCTAGAGTTTGAGTTGGTGGAATGAGGCATTGTAAATTACACGTCATACTTGGTTCCGTGGGAGAAAGCAGACTAATTCTATTGCAATCTAGTGTATGCATTTTATGTATCTAGAGGTAATTATCATCTTTAGGTTCATCTATATTTTAGCATTTAAGACAGACAAACCCAATGCCTCTATGACAGAAGGAAACGTTGTTAACTTGTAGGGAAGAAAGAAACTCTCTTCACTGTTTTAGCAATCTAAGGTTGGTGAGAGCTGATACAGCACTTTCAAATCTGTAATCTACGAGGCTTCTGCAACAGTCTAATTTAATGGCAGTAAAAGTTGTGAATATGCTGAAGGATGTAATTGCAATGACATTCTTGCTTGGAAAATTGGGCACTAAAAGCCTTAAATTGTTAATAAGATTATTCTCTCACTAAGGGGCAACCTGAGAACTGCCCCTATCAAGGTCAAATACCCACTAAACAGAATTGGCAATGCTGAGACTAATCCACCAGCAGAAGAGGCTTGTTTACTTCTCTGCATACTTGCCAATTCCCTGCCACTGTGGAACGGGGATAATTATAATAATGACGATTGAAAAGGATGGGATTCCTGTGAAGGATGGGGTGAGTGTAGTAAATAATATATCAGCACTGACTGCAACAGGATGATTGAAAGTTGTTTGATTTACTTTTTGTCATGTTGGGGTCATGCAACTAATGTAGTTTACAAATGTTGCAACTGTTCTGTGACAAATGCTCAGATGAGACACAATT
This sequence comes from Caprimulgus europaeus, assembly GCA_907165065.1. The sequence goes on along the minus strand of OU015532.1, from coordinate 33,039,058 downwards.
GATTTTATTTCCTGCTGGTTTAACTTTGTTATAATTTTTGTGGTTTGTAGGTGAATTTTAGGCATTCTAAATTGGACTTGGACAAATTTTATCAAATGTATATAATTTCTGGAGTTATTAGGTTGATCTCAGCCCTTGAGCAAAGAACACATAAAGTTAAAAAGAGATTTATGTTGATTGTTTTAATGTGCTTTTCATAAATCTGAATGTCCTGCAAATAAGTTCAGGTTTAACTTCTTAATTATAAATGTACATTTATAAAGCAAATGCATCTTTATCTCACTTATAATCAAATACATAAATTTTCCATATGTATCCTGATTTTGGGTATTTACCAATCAGTGCTTAAGTTTTCAGCACTGATATGTTAACATTTTGTATATGTGAATATTTGATTATATATCTCCCTGTATGGTAATACTAAAGTTGAAATCATCAATAAATTAGCTTCCTTGTTATGCTGCTGTTGTAGTTTCTCAATAATTAGACTCATGTTAGAACTGTATGTTTAATGCAAGGCATAGTGTCTAGATTTATGAATTGCTTCTTTTTCTCTTGCATTCTCCTTGGCACCTGTATACAAGAAGTAACTGTAAGCCAATGCTAGAATTGTTGTGCTTTGCCACACAAACCAAGCACTGATACTGCACAAATGCTCAGGAATAAAACTTACCCCTTTAATATTTTCTTCTTTTCAGTCCATCTGGGTGAACCACTTAATTTAAATATTTATTTACTGTATTTTTAAGAACAATAATAGTGATTTAGATTAAAGCAGATATCAGAATTATGTTTCTTCTGTGGGATTGGAAACAAGACTGTAATGCAAGCTAGAATATTTTTGTGAGGCATCTAATCCACTGAATATTTTCTCAGTAAATTGCAATAAATTTTTATTTGTTCATCTCAATTTTTCCTTATAAAAATAGCAAATACATAGTTCAGTTGTGAACTTGGAATGGGATTAGTTGCTTGAAGCCTTCTACCTCTGCACTACGGTATAATACAAGTCCTGATCTTGCCATTAATCACCCAGCAACTAGCAGTAATGCATTTAGCAAAAACACTGGTTACACATTTCTTGTACTCACCATCCTCATCCAAACCTAACAGTAGGTACATGTGCAGCTCTGTACTGTTTGGAAGTGTTTGACTTAATTTTTTTGTCTCATAAAATGCCCATAATATTTTGTGAGCTTTCTAAAGACAGTAAAGTTTGAGAAGCTTGTCTTACAGTTAAAAGATAATGATCATGAGGTCTGTGATAATCAAGTTTTGTGTCCAAATTAGTTCTCTAGTCTCATGCTGATCTTCAGGCAAGCACTGTTTCCCACATGGATGGGACTTTATCTGCATGGTAGAAGGTTTCATTCTTCCCAAGGACAGGAGCTTTTATCCCTACTTACAAAAACTATGCTAGCCACAGACTATTGAGAGTCAGGAAGTTCAGATAAGATAGTGAAAATTTCATTGAAAATGCGTATTTGAATAAATTAGAATGTGACTATTTCACATGTAAATTTTGAAGCAGTGCAGACAAGCTGTAGCATCTTAAAAATAATCAAGTGTATTTTTGAAATGTGAGCATACATCACATCATTTCTTTTACAGGAATATGTATATGTGCATATATGTAACCTGTATATATTTTATGATCATAGTTTATAAATCTTGGAGCATGAATTACTGAACTCACTGTATTTGTGTGTTACTATTAGCACAAGTAATAAATGACCATCTCCTTCTAAGATGACTGATTTTATAGGTACTACATCCTTTGAGTAATGAGCTGTTCTTTACCTTGACACTTTTCACATCTTAAATGCTTTTAATCACATACTGCTTATATTACATTGATTACCTGAAAGAATGTTGAAGCTTTAATGGTCCCTGTTTTGTCAGTGTAAGAACTTAGCAGTACACATCATATGATGTTACTCAGTATGACAGTTACTCAGCTTATATTCAGAGAAGATATCAAAGCTAATATCTAGTTTGTAGTATAAGTAATCTTTCATGATTACTTATATGAAGGATTTGGGACTGCCATCACCCCAGTGACTCCACTATATTCAGCTTTACCAAAGGTTTTATATTTCTGTTTGTTAGTCTTTCTACTCTTCAATTGCAGTTGCTAGAACAATAAATGTGGATTTTTTTATTTTTTTTGCTTCTCAGTCTTACATCTATACTACAAACAATAGAGTCTAAAATATAACAGCTCACAGAAATTGTCCTCTGATATGCTTTATCTGACAGGAAATGCAGAAGATTGTTACGACTGCAGATTTATTGGACATTTATGTGATACCTGTATGGTTATGCTACTGTATAGTGCTAGGCTCTTGCAATAACTTCACAGCCAGGGAAGTGACTGCTGGATTGACAGGGTGAAAGTAGTAATAATAAAAGAGGAGGAAAGAAGACAACATGCATTTACAGCTGAGACATTTAAAACTTGCTTATACTTCCTCCGGGTCATACAGCTATAGCGGGAATGGGACTGACCTGACAACTTCAGAATTTTTGATCAATTGCTACTTAGCCTTCAGTGGAAAATTCCAGACCCTTCATGACTTAATCCTCATTTGAGACATTTCTGCTTAGCTTCATTTCTCCAATTCTCAAAGTGACTGAGATATTATGATTTCTATATAAACAGTGCTAAACATGCCTACAGCACTTCATGAACAAATAAAACCAAATTTCTTCTTTCATATCTACTCTATATGGTTAAACTGTGTGAATAGATACTAATACACAGAGTCATTAATGACAGCATTTGAAGGCTTCTCTCTTGTTTTAACTAGAACTATGTTTTCAGTAAGAAGTGCAAGATAGTAAGTGTTGCAGGAGATCTTAAATGGGAAAAGTGAAGAATGTTGGCCTGTGTCTTTTCGTGGGAATTTTGTCTGTCATTCTCCTGGTATTATCAGCCCTTGGTCTTTTCCACTGGATTGTTAAATAGGTGCAGAATATGGAAGGGCCACAAGCACGTCTGCTCTCAGCTCCTGTGATTTGTAACTTTCCTCAGAGTATGTCTGACTAACCGTTTGGCTAAAATGGCAGCACCAGCACAGCCATTTCAGCTGCTCTCACTGTCAATCCCAATGAAATGGAATGGGTGTAATTATGAGATATTTTTAGGAAACTTACTTTATACAGACAGGACTTCTGAGGGCAATAAATTCTAGGACATAAGGAAGGATGTGCAAGAACAATACTTTCCACTTTAAATTACATGTTTCAGTGTCTAATTAGAAAGTTTCAGTGGTTTCAGTGCTGACATCTGCTTTGTGTCATAGCAAGGAAATAGTACAGATTTTCATTCACTTTTGTTTACAAATTTACTCTGTGTTTTAATAGCATTTACACTTCACAGAACTAAAGCAAGAAAGATTTTACATCACCTTGCGTGCCTCATATATTGCAGACCAGTTATGCATCTAGAGTAGAGTTATAAACTATGGTTGCAAACTAGGTTGCAAACAAATTTTGCCTAAGGCATGAACTGTAAATTAAAGTAATAATCATCTCTGTAAGAGACAACTTTTCTCCACTGCTCTTTTAAAATAAAAAAGAAAGTAGGTCAGAGAAATTTAGGATATTTTAGAGTATGTACAGTATTGTATTGTTTGCCAGCACCTAATTTACAATTACAGAGCTGCATGAATATTGAAATGATTCAGCTTCCCATTATAAATGTATGTGGCAGTTTGGTTGTTGATCAGTTTATGAAGTTAATGCAAATGAAACTGTCTTCCTGTCAGCATTTGAAATATATAATGCAGTCATGTTGTATATTCAGGGACAGGCCATTGACAGTCAATTAACAAGTTTGATTGGTATGTCAACTCATTCTTTTGAATTGTTAATAGTATGTTAATAGCATTCATTTCTTTGTGCAGTCCCATTTGCAGCTTCACAGTTACAGCTATTTTTTATGATTCTGAGTAACCTAAAATAGTGCCTTAATAATAGATTATTAAACACCTGTCTGGCGTAGCTTAGGGAGGTTTTTCTAGACTGGGAGTTTGCAGTGGATCCCTTTGATATTCAAATCAACAAATGATAGCCTTTTTATTCAAAACGTAAGTTCTTTTGATGGTTAGCTTGTTAAGAAATATTCAGCTCCAGTCTGACCTGATCTGGTTTCCCATGGAAAAGATCTGATGCTGTTTGAAGGTTCATAAATGGAATGCCAATGACAATTTGTTGTTGACGTTTTGCTGCCTCAGCCTTCAGATGCTGCTGGTTGATGTGCCGCTTTAGCTTCACCAAATAATGCTTGCAGGTAAATGATCCTCTGATTGATCAGATAGTTTCAAAGCAAAGAGTTCTCTTCTGTGGTCTGTAGTCACAGTTTTTAGGCTTGGAGAGGAACTTTAAAAGATGCATCAAAGTTGACAGATGAATCTCGAGGCAAGGAATGATGGGAGACAGCAGAATTATGGGAATATTTTTTAGAGAATAACATATTAGTGAGAGTTTTGAAGACCTTCAAAGGTCTATCAAACCGGCTCCCTATAGCAGATTTATTCCTCCTTTAAAAATTTTAAAATTGGGTACACTGGTTAACTCTCAATTTCCTGTGTTGGGAAGGTGTTGAGCTGATTTATTGTTCTCTGATGGTGTTTTAAAGGGCTTACTTCATTGGAATTTCACCATTATCTTGTTCTGCATCCAGGGCCTGGTCCTACAAGGTTCAATTCCCACTTCTAGTAAATTTTGCACAAAATCAAAGCATTATATCACCTTACAAGGTCAGGGTGTACAATGAATAACATTCCTTTACATGAACATCCATGGCACTGTGGGTTATCATTACAAACAACAAATAAATATATCAGTTGGAATTACTCTGTTTCTCTACCTTTTTTCATATTGCATGCATTATGCTTTCATACCCATCTTCATTCCTCATTAGTGTCCTTCCTGATACTACCACAGCTATTATTCTGAAGAATCAGACTAGCTATTAGAAGTTCAAAACATACATCACAGAAATAGTTCGTTTCTCTTTGGTTTGAGCATTTAATTATTCACTATCAGCATGTGATATTTTTCTGCAAAACCATGTAATTGTTTTTCTGTTGAAGAGCTATAAGATTTAACTCCTTCAGGCCTGAATGGCAGAAACTCTGAGGTTCAGAGTTAAATGCTGTGAACAGTTGTATCGCCAAATACAAACTCTTGAATCACATATTGAAAGATGCTGTGTGTTAACTACACTTCACTGGACTTCATAAGAAATAGTTCTAGCTGATTTAATTTAGGCCAAACTTTTTTAACAAAAACCAATCTTTTCACAAAACAATAAAACACTTTAAACTGATAGATGAACAGTCAAGTCATGCAACCTCAATCTTACATGTCATGTAAATAGAATGTAAAATTTATACAAGACAGTTTCCATTATTGGGAATTTTGGCACTTTTGCTTACTTTTCACATACTGTACACTGTTTGGCTGATAATTAGAAGCTTTTTCTGTTGGGCTGAAAGAGCAAAATGTTAGCGATACAAGGTCATATTTTCAGTGGAGCACCTATAATTTTCCCAAGATCAAAAAGCAAGATGAGATATTTAAGCTCTTTTCAACATAATTCGTAGACTTTGATACAACCTCTCCTTTTGAAGAGGTACTGTGTTGGTTATTTATAAAAATCAGATGTTATGTCATTGATATTGTTTATAATTAATTTCTCTGCTTAAGTAAGTTTTAACCATTATACTTCAAAGAGAACTTCCTGATCACATCTCATGTTCATATTAGGCTTCTGTAGGTATTTTTATTTCTTTTCCAAAAATTTAATTAAATCTACCCTCCCTACATGATTTCCATTTTATCATCTCATTTCTTTTGAAGTAGCCTAAATATTTCACAGAAATTGTGTTCATACAGGATCATCTTGGTCTAAATATTCTGTGATGTAAGGCTTATTCTATGTTAAATATCTTTCATATTGCTAAATGCTTACTATTTCAAAAAGCTAGAAGGTAAGAATGACCATCTCATAGCAGTTTGGAATACTTGGAATATCAGTAGATCATTTCTTTTTGGATAATGTTGGATTACCAAGGTAGAAGTCATAATTGGGAATGTATCAATTTTGATTTAATGTTCATTGGAAAGCTTTTTCAGATTCTTACTAATATTTTTTGTCATAGAGAGGGATCTTTCCATGGTATATTAACTCCTAGCATACTGATTAAAACACTCGTCAAGAAACAGAACAGAGTCTTGGTCCAAGAACATGACTTTATTTAAACAAATCAGAACAGTTGCAGATGTGCTCCACATGTGTTCAGTTCCACTGAGAAATGTGCTTCCTGGAGTGCCTGTTGCTGCAAGAACACTGTCATTACGGGGCAAAATAAAGATACTAAAGGAGGGATTTGAATCTGGATCTTGGCAATATCGCAGCTGATTAACCTAATTGCTGTACTACTCCTTTATCACTCTTACTTGCCCTCTTTTAGTTTCAGCATTTTGCTTTATACCCATTTTCATATGAGGGCTTGACTCTTAAATTAGTTTTTACTAGCCAAAAACCATACTTCTATTAATACTGCAAGCAGAAAGGGCTAAGCACGTGGTAAGTTTGCAAGCACTGGTTCTTGACCTCACCTTGTGATGTAGGATGGAAAGAAGCATAATTGTAGCTTGATTGACAGAACACAAGATAAGTATTTTATTAGCAATCTAACAGTTAATAGTATACTGTCAATGTACTACAGTTTCCAGTTCCAAATTTTTATCATTATGAACCATCTAGAAAATTCCATTAAAGTATGATAATAAGGTGAATATTCAAAAAAAAAAAAAAACAACAAACCAACAAAAAACCACTGAAAAAATTAGGGAAAATGTATAATGCAAGATTCTAACTCCATACCCAGGTGAGTATGTATTACAGCACAGAATATAATTATATTACAGTCCAATTCTAACAAAGAGTTTAAATAATTTGTTAAAGAAACTTAATCTTTAAGTGCTGCAAGTTACCACTTAGTCAATAGGTAGCATCTTGTCATGAAGTGCTGCCAATCTAAGAGAAAATCTGTCCTCTGAAAGGTTCATAGTAAAATCTACCTGATTGCACATTTAGGAATTTAGTCATATTTTATATAGCGATATTGTCCACACTGCAATTCTGATAAAAGGTCGGTGTTTAAGGGTACTACAAATAAAAGTTGTGAAAAATATGTTTGAGTGAGTGTATTTCGTGTATTTCTGAGACTGTTGCTGTCTTTCTCTAATTTCCATTGATTTTATTTTGTTCTACCTTAGGAATCTTTAGATTTTAGGTTAGGCAATTGCATGCATGTAACAAGGGTGTTATTTTCCTAATGTTTTTTTTTTTTTTTCTTGGATTGCACTGCATCAACCTTGTATTGCAGATTTTATGAAAATGCATAATACATTGTCACTGTCAAATTACAAATTCTTTAACTTTATAGGCTGGGTTATGTCTTACTGCTCAGAACACAGAATTTTAACTACAGACTCTTCTGTATTGCTGGATTTCACAGGATTTTGCAGCTGATGGCATGGGGTTCTTAATACCCAAACTCATCTTTTTGGCAAGTTTGGTTTAACTGATAATGCAGAAAATATAATATGACATTAGTTTGGGCAAGAATATTAAGTATATTTCTGGATCTTTGTTGCAAGTTTCAGTTTCTATAAGTATAATCAGAACTTGATTTAACATTTTTGCATTTGAAGTTGGGTCCCTAGGGAAAGGTATTCTGTTATGTAAGAAAGTATTATCACTGCAATATGAATAACTAGGTAAAAGATTGTGATAAATCCTCTGTATTGTGTATGTTATATTCTATCTGCATTGCTATTATGAATATTATTTACACTGTACATGTACATTTAGTTGCATGAGTAAGTCTTTCATTTCCACTGGGAAATGATGGGTATGTCTATTATAAATTGGACTTCTGCATTAAATAATCTTTCACAGACATTCAAGTGTTTTTTATCAGTGATGATTATTTTGGTAGTCATAGACAGAAGTAAAATCCATGTGAGACTGGGTATACACAGAGGACAGGTAAAGTACAAAACCACGCTGTACAGATGGAATGAGAACTATCCCTTTTAGTTTGGTAATATTGTTATTACAATTAACTGCTGATTCTTGGTTTTATGGAACTGCTTCTTTCCTGTCTCCCAGTTGTCACAAACCAGTATCTTAAAGTAGCCAGTGACATTCATGAAAAGCATATTTTCAGTAAGAATGTTAAGCCAAGTGATGGCTGGGAATGAAATCTTTTCTGTAAGAATAGAATGTCACGGTGTTAATGTGTTTCATACACTGTGAATTACTGCCATGTGATGAACAGCTTTCACCTTTCAATAGAGTATTTTCTCGGCCTAGCTGTCCCTCTTCTGTTTATAATCACACTAACCTATTTGACAGTTGGCATGAGTAAGGATTTTAAAGACAGGTAAGAACAGAAAAAAACCCAGCTGACTCTTTGTAGGATTTTATGGCTGCAATCTTGATTCTCCCTGGATGCTGCATTCCCGGACAGTGGTGCAGCCTTAAGCAGTAGCGCCCTTATTGTTAGTAGAAACTTCAACCTAGACATTTCTGCTGTGCCTTCTTGGGCTGCTTTATCACTGCAGGGTAGTTTGACTGATGATTTAGTTTACTGGCAGTGGACATTCTCAGTAGAAACTTCAGTTACTTTCTAAGTAGTTTGTATGTTTAAGGATAAAAGCAGAGATAAAGTCTGTAATATAAACACATACAGGTATGTATGGATATCACATCACTTTATCTTTTTTCTTTATCTTCTTTTAGCTATTGTGTGTGTGGATACAATGACCTTATAACCTCCCTCTCTTATTATATATGCTCTTCTGTAGAAATCAAGGAGGAAAGAACATCATGTGCACATGCTAGCTATATCTTTTTTTTTTTTTTTTAGTACAGAACTGACAAAGAAAGAACACCAATATATTATAAAACCAGCCTTATCAGAATCAATTTAGGATAATAGAAATAAATAGCAAAACCACAAATGAACTGTATGGGAACTCCAAATGTCTGCTTATGTAACCTCATGTAAGGTTTAGAACTTTTCCATTTAACAGAGGGGGGAAAAAAGTATTTTTTTAATTTTTATATCTTTAGTGTGGCAGATTAAAAAGATTTTCATACTTTGAATGCAGCTATGCTAGCCTGTAAACTGAAAATTAGTGTTAGTGATGAAATGTAAAAAAACCTCTGGAAAAAAGTATTTCATTAGCTCTGAATAATCATCTGAAACTTTGATATCACCTGATCTTTTGCAACATTCATTTTGAAATATGGAAATCCTACATTTCCTGAAGGGTATGGTACCAGTTTCTGACGTTTTAGAAAATTTCACTCATTCGTTAGTTAAAGGTAGGTGTTACTTATCTTGGAACAAGAATTTGGTAGATCTGTTGAATCAGACCTGTTTCATGAGAAGAGGGACTGCATCTTCTTTTGTCCTATGCTGAACTTGCTTCTAGTAAAGAGCAGTTATGATTTAATATAAACTGTTCAGCACTTCTGCAGTCAAGTTTTCTCCCTTGTTATGAATTTCAAAATATTTTTGCCATATGTTCTGGCATGAGTTTTCATTTCTTCCAAGTTAAGTCTCATTTTCTTATTTGCTTCCTTTATTTCAAACCTATCTGTGTCCTTTTTTATTATTTCTACTGGTGTACATTCTAATTTAGTATCCTCTGTGGGTTTCATTACCATGCTGTTAATCCCTTCTTCCATTGACTTAATGAAGATGTTAAACAAAATCAAGCCTAATACCAATCCCTACGGCACCCCACTTCAGCACACTGGCATTTTCATTACTCTCTACTTACAGACTATCAGCTAGTTAACAGCATTTATAATTACGGGAGTTAAAAATAATTTCCAAATATGCTGTATCAGATATTTTAAGAATCCAGATGAATTACAACCATTATCCTCCCTTATCTATACATATATAATTAATTAAAAAACACAGTCAACTGTGGTGGACATAATACGCATTTTCTAAAAATGCGGTATCCAGTGCTCAGTGGGCCGTGTCCACACTGAGCCATTGGCATCACTTCACGCTTTTAGATGCTAATCTTTTCCACCTTTTCTGAATATACCTTTACTTTTCTTGATAAATATTGATTTGATTAAGTCTCTCATTCCTCATCCCAACCCCAGCTGTTGTGGAATAGACTAAGCTTAGTTCTTTTTTTTCATTTGATTTGTTTGGTATCTTTATTTGAAGTGATACGAATAAGAAATTAGTAAATGATAATTAGTTTAGAGGTTTTACTCCCGTCTTTTCGATAAGGTATGTTCATAAAGCTGTGTGTTCTGCAATTTTTCACAGTTGGCAGATTTTGTTAATGTGGTTGTGTGAGAACTTGTGATTTTTTTTCAAAAGCTTGAGAGGAAATGGTAGGCTTTGTAAGAGGTGACAGATTAATAATCATGAAGACTAGAATTCCACTGTCCCAAGGAAGAGATGCATGAAAGATTAATAGTCTTGTTAGCTTGCTCATTTTCAAGTAGGGAGGCTGCTTTTTTTTCTGCTGAGGAAAAAACACCCTTTAGGATGTAGAGAACAGTTTATCCTCTATGGCAATTAAGTCTCTGAACTGGCTACTGTAATTTCCATAAAGGAACAATATGTACCCTGTGTGCCAGTACAGGACATTGGCTGAAATATGCATAGTAAGTAAAGAATATTTTACTTGCATTTTCTTCATTTCCTGTCTGTGTATTGGAGATGCCAAGTAGACTAAAATAAGAGTCCTGGAGAAGACTTTGCACTAGTTGTCATGCCTACGTGGATGTATTAGATGACCAGCCTTTTTCACTCACTTCATTGGAACATTTTGTAGATGTTTATAACTACAGTTGCTGACTTTAAAAGCTAAGTTTATTTTTTTTATTGTGTTTTTTTTTTTCTTTTTCCTCATACTCCCTTGGAATGTGAGTGACAGCTTTTGGGGTGTTTTTTTTGTGAAAAATTCCATTTTTGAATCTTTATCTCCTGTAAATCAGAAGTGAGTGGTTTTTATTTCCATCAGTCATAGAGGAGAATAAAATTGATTTGGCATTGATCAAGATTTAAATATAACCAGCACATTGCCAAAAATATGTACTCAAATATTACCATTTTCTGTGATAGGATAGAACAGTTTTTAGTAAATGTTTTTCAAGCTGAAACTTTTATCTTCATTCTCTTAAGCTTTCTGACCTGATTGTCCCTCTCAGGTCTGTGCATATAGCATTTTGTTAAACTTCAAGGTACTACAGACCTTCAGGAATGTATTATATGAGATTGCCTGCTGTAAATCCAGCATAGTCTAAAGGCTCAATTTGAATTATTGGGTTTTTGAGAGGATTGCAGAGGTGTTTACAGTTGGGCAGCACAGAGTAGGAATGGGGGGTATTCAGATGTAGTTTTTTGAAGTTGATTTACTATTCATAAAAATTAATATTGTGGCTTCTTTAGATACGTTGTCGAGTTAGTACCTTTTTTAAAGCACTGCCAGTTTCTGTGCTGCTTGGGGTCTGTATACTGCATGAAATGATGCTTCTCTCCGGTGTGACTTCCAATTAGGAAATGCACAAAAGCTTAAGGTGTATTGAGAGTGTTATGACACAGTGCTCAGTGTCAAATATGACTTTGTGGGACAGTCCATCATAATTTTGCTAAACTGCAGGTAAAAAAAGTTAGACAACCTAGTTTAGCATCCATTAAATTGTGGTACTGTATTTCAGTTTTTGATAAAAAATGTCCTGAATTTTCAGCCTACAAAAATATAAATTCAAAGAGAAATATTTAAATCACACTTTGGTAAAATAAACTTTAATAGCAAAGAACAATGCAAAAAGCTTTGATCACCTAAGTCTTGTAGCTTAGGTGGTGAAATACATGTTTAAACATACAAAGCTCCATCACAAAATAAGGATTAGCAAACTGGAGTAACAGCATTTGAAAAATGAGTTCTAAATCTCTGAAAATTGTTTGACCTAACTCGGAATAAATATTATTTTATTTAAAGGGAAGTTCTGGACTTTTGAGTACTATGTGCAAGCGTTTTACTAAGTTATACGTGGATTCTTACAAGTGACAGGTTTGGGTTTTTTTAGTCAAAAATAATAATAACTTATTTTTTATTTTTCATTTCGGAGTATATCCTTCATAATTTGTCTACTGATAACTGAGACATTTTCTAAAAAGAAAGCCTGTATCAAACTCAACTATGTGTGATCAACTCATTTATAGAACTACAAATTTCAGACTACAAATTTGTAACAGTTCAAGAAAAATGTGAATTATATTGCAGGTTGTGGTGTATTAGAACCATGTGAGTCAGATACGATTTGTGTTCATAGTGTGAACTCCAGGCTTTTCAGTTACTGTTGTCTAAACGGTACCTTTAAAACTTTATTCACACTAGGTAGTTGAATAAAAGATTTCACATTGCAAAAAGCAATTTTGCTGTCATTAGCTAAAATAAGAGGGCCCTAGGAAGAAAGGATTATCATATATTAAATAAAAAGTTCACCACCTTACAGCTTTAATCCTGTTAGAAAAGATGATTTCTATCTAACTTAATCAGCCAGAGGTCTTTATTGCCTGGAGTATTAATTGATTTAGGTCTTCATTAAGGTCAGAGGTACCCATGGCTGACCAGAGGCAGCCTATTAGCGCGTTGTCAGTTATGCTTATTTACATTGACTGAACATAATGGTGGGTTATTTCACCGGTGGGTCAGGGGGTCACTGAATCTTTTGTGCATCCTGACCTGTTAAAGGGCAGCAGTCAGGCAGACACCAAACTGCATTCGAAACAAAGATTTGGCTGATTGCATATTGACTCCGTCCTTTCCAAGAAACATGCATTTGTTCATACGGTGCAACTATTAACATTGGTCTAAATACCTTTTTGTGTGATGCCAGTTAATCACTAGCAGGTTGTAATAACACCAGCAGGAAAAGTTTCATAAAGTTTCCATAGTTGCTTTTGGCCTTTAATTAAAAAAAAAAAACAAAAACCCAAAACAACTCAGCACAAATCTATAAGTATCCTATTCCTTATGTTTATTTGTAACTAGCAATAATTTTAGCTTTCTCTTGCTAATTAGCAGCTTAAGTTATCTTTATATCCAATTAGATCTGTTTTTCTGATAGTTTCTTCTCCTGAGTTATATTTTGTGGGTAATATGCTGTGTTCTTTCAGTAATTTACAATAGTGTTAAAAACTTTTTCATAGGATAGAACAGTTCGAAGTGGCACCACGTGTTCTTCTGCCTTTTCCTTTCTGTGGTACTGTAGATGCTTTCCTTCTGCTTTCCTAAAAAGTGAATGCAGCTTTAAAAAAAAAATTTAAATAAAATAGTAATTTGCTACAATCTCCGTATTAGCTGTGATCTATATGTATATTATACTTAATTCATGCACCACAGCTACACTATGGAAAGTAGTAATTCTCAAATAAGAGTTTAGCATTCCTATCTGTTAGAGTATGGGTTGCATACTCTGGTATTCTGATTGACCACTGAATTCCCTTGATTATTTACAGTTGTGCTAACAGAAAAAAACCTGCTAAGGTATTATGTTAGCTTATTAAGACTCACCTTTCATTTAACCAGCAGTGATACAAATGAAAATAAAACAGGAAGAAATGTGGACTTGCATGAGGCCCCGTCTATAAATGGCTTACTGCTGTGGAACTATATTGAAAATAAATTGGTACAAGTGAGCATCTCGGCAATACAAGATTTTGGGTTTGGGGTTGGGGTTTTTTTGGTTTCTCAAATCTTTAATGAAATTTTAGCACTGGAAATATGTGTATAGGCTGCAGTAAAGATTAAATAATCGGTGTAAGCTGAGACATCTACTGTATAAATTCACATCCATTATATTATAGTTTTGTTTCTCTACTCAGTTTACTGGATAAGCGAGTCCTCTAGACTTGATACACTGTGAATCTATAGCCTAAAAGATCTTCTGTTATCCTTGTAGATGCTCCAAAAAGATAAACTGTTGCAAGGTTCTAGCAGGGTTTTGCAGAACACTTTCACAACGCAGGGACTGACACCATACACTGTGACATCTCCCATTGCACCATAAGATTTCAGTGCTACGAACAAGATATTGTGGTGTCTTCCCTGTCTTAAATGCTTTTCACTCTGCTAACAATTTTCTGTATAATGCTTCAGACTTTCTAGAGACAACCTCTTGAAATCTGCTAAAACAGTGTTTGTACTGGTTTGGTGCTTTGCCCCTGCTGATTGTTTATTTATGCTTGCTTTTCATGACCATGTCACTGGGAAAAAAAAAAGGGGAAAATCCCTCCTCCTTCCCTTATCCCAAATTATGTCCCCCTGAAATACAGTTGCTGCAAACCTGTGGCTGTGTTTTGACCCTTTTCCCCTCTTTACCCCTTCCATAACAGGGTGGCATGTTAGGAACACTGTTTTTCCATTAATTATGTCTTCAGATACAAACAAGTATGTTAGGAACAGAGGGATTTTTAAAATTATTTTTCAAAGAACACTGCAAAATTCCCACTGAATTTGAGCCAAAAGTGGTGCCAGTTTTGCTCAAACCCTTCAGAGATTTTTTTTGACCTTGCTTATGACCAGTGGGGCTAATTGTATCAGAACTATCCAGGATGCTTTGAGAAAGTGCTATCTTGGTCCGTATTTCAAAACACTGACAGATATTTTATTGTTAATTAGTATTCATATTATGTCTCAAACAATCTGTTCAAGAATAGGGGAAGTGAACTGGTTGAACAGCTCTTCTGTCTACCTAATAATCAACATGGGTGATGCATGGAAATCCAGCAGCCCAACAGGGAAAAAAAAACAAAAAGGAAAAAATATTGCCAGTGTGCTTTTCTTCTGTAGAAGTATAAACTACCTGTATTGGAGTTTTTGACTAATGCCTGGTTTTCACTCTGCAGAGCTGAAAATGAATGGCTTGCTTTAAAAGCAAACCTGTGCCCCTCTGAATCATATCTTCTTGAATTTGTTTCTCATCTTGTCAGTATGCCACTTGGTAGCTGGCTGGACTCCCTTGTTCAATGGCACATGTTTTAAAATAGCACTATAAAAAAAAAATTAAAAAAAAGACCATTTGTTCATATAAACCATAATATTACTTGCATATTTTTTTCCAAATTCAGGATTATATATAGCATTATCAAAACAATATTTCAGATATTTTAAACAATTTAAATCGTTGATGGGTGTCAGTTGATATTTTATGTTTCCTCTCTGCCTCCTCCCCCTCTTCAGCTGCTAATCATAGAACTTGTATGCCAAATTGTATAAGATACTCTTCCAATAGTTACATGTGTGAGTCTTTTGTGAGACACAGACAGTTATGAGCACAGATTTGGAGTTGCATATGGGTCTGTCACATGGTTTGATTGCCATGTCTTCTAGGACACAGATTTCTTTTTTAATTATTCTTAATTCTGAGGAATTTTTACAGTTTATACAGTAAGTTCTGCAAAATTCTTCCTAAAGATTCCTTGCACAGTCCATTTTCCCTCTTTTTACTTCTAGAAAAATGCTTCCTGTGCTTACTTCAAAGCTGCATACGCCCCCCCCCCCCCTTACTTCCCACTTCTATACTTAGTTTTCTTTTGATATTGAATAAAATTTACTGCTTCACTGATCAGGAAATGTACAGACTTTCTAGAGAAGTGCAGTGTAAGAGGATGGATAGTTTTGATGTTTACATTAAGATTTTATAATAAATCTTTGAGATGTTTGAATAGCAAGAATAAATGCTTCCTTTGCTGGCTGCTATTAAAAAATTAGGTCTTCAGAGCGTCCCCAGGAAGACTGGAGAATCATCCCAAAGTCACTGCACTGCAGCTCAGCTTCACACATGCATTGATGGTATATCTGGCCACCCATTTAATTCCATTTTCAAAAGATGGGCCCATCTCTTTGGTCAAGTAACATTCTTCTGTGTCTTATTTTCAATCTGTAATTTCCTTTTACCTTCTGGTGTATTATAATTGGTTTTTTTCATCCATAGTCTTTTAGCTGTTCTGCAGTATTATTTTTATAGTATTTTAAAATTATTTTACTAAAGGCTTTACAAATATATACTTATACTTTCTTATATATGCTTACATAAAACAAAGCTTAGTTTAAGATTTAGAATTTTAAAAATAAGCACTGAACCACAGGTAATGTGCATCATCACTCAAAAAAAAGAAAGTAAGAACATATTTAACCATGTTGAGGCATTAGTGTGATCCAGCAACTCAAACAGTGAGTAACATCATATATTATTGTTTTGAGCTGACACATACATCCATGTATCAACTGTTAGGTTAAATTTTATTGCAGTGCTGTGTTTTATATTGTAGTTAAATCCCTATCAAAAATTATCTTTAGTCTGGCATGTTTGCTCCATTTGTGACAAATGATGGCAAAGAACACTATGTTGAAATAAAATACCTGGAAAAGAGAAAAATACTTCCCTTACCTTCCGTACATTCCCAGAACCTTATTTACTTGTTTTTATTTTTTTCTAGGTTGGAGATGTTCTCTACTGTGCTGGACAGATTGCTCTAGTACCTTGCACAATGCAGCTTGTTAGCGGTGGCACATGGACTGAAGCCATAGTTTCTCTCCGTCATGTTGAGCGAGTTCTTCAAGCTATGAGCCAGAAGACTGCACTCCACCACGTCATCACAGCCAGCTGCTATGTAACTGACAGGAAGCACATTCCTATTGCTCGCTCTGCATGGCAGAAGAGATTACGAGAACGTAGCAAGGTAGCTGTGATATCCAGTTTCTTCTTTCTGGGTTGTCTTTCCCCCCCCAAATCCTGTAGTAATATCAGAATTTTCTCAGTACATTTTAGCGGGGTTCAAGTAAAGCTGATATAATAAGGTTTGATTGAGCTGTTATGTTCTGGCTCATAAGTGGTTGTGCACGATTGAGAAAGAAAATTGCTTAATAGAAAGTTATATTCATCACTAACTTTGCCTTAATTCCCCAAAGCAATATGTTAAAGAACTCTAAGAGCAGTCAATGCCTCCAACAAAAATGTGAACAATACCTTATTTGAATTACCTCTGCCCATATATTCTTTCATCATAGGAAATGGGCATTTTGCTTCAACTTTTTGAGGTTTTTCCCCTACTCTTTCTTATAAGCAATATTGTCATGACAACTGAGTTTAACAGTTTTTACTGCTTGTTGTTGCTTATTATTTAGCTGAACTTCTAACACCAGATCGGGGCGTGCCTGTCTGTTGGTTGATCATAGATTATGTCTAACAGTATAATAATTTGCAGAGTGATTTATAACGATACCATAATAATTTCTATTATATATGTACCATATTTCTTGAATAGCCACAGAACACCCTGCAAGCATTAAAAAGGTAATGTCCACAATTCTTGTAAATAAAAACATAAGTCCTCCACAAATGAGTAAAAAAGAGTAGTACTACATAGATGCTGTATAATTTAATATACCTTAATTATTATGGTTTCTCAGGGAAATACATTACTTGGAAGCATAGCATGTGTTAATATTGCCATAAAAGAAGGAAAAATGCACCTGAAACTTCCCTTCTATTTGCCTTCACTTTCAGTCTCTGTACTAGGTACTTGTCTTTCTGAGCAAAGATGTAGGCTTCACTTAGAAGCTTCAACATTCAACTTTGATTTATTAATAAAGGACCCTCTTAAACAATGTTTACTACTCCTCCAAGACCAAGTGTATTGAATCTGAATTCAATTCAGATTTTTTAATTCAGTTCAGTTTTTTGCTATGTGAGTGTGACATGTACCATGAAGCCTACATGCTTTCTTATTTGTAATATATATGATTTGAGGGCAGATTGGTGGTGTTTGGAAGTTTTTTGAAACTTTTCTTTTTCCCAGGTAAAATCTTCTAGGTCTTCTGTAGTTATTATACACACCAGCCACTCCTTATCAAGTCTTTTATTTCTTTCACTTCCTGACATGACTAGGCAGTATTTTCTTAGCTGCATGAAGAATACTGATGAGGTTGCTTGCTTTTGGACTATTACTATTATCTGGCCCATGCCAGTTTTTGATTGTTCAAGTCATAGCTTGAAAAATGGATTGCTGCCTACATATACTTCTGTGAAGAGTTAGATTCCTAACAGTTTTCAGAAATGTTTAAGAAAAAACATCCTAGAGGAGCGTCAAGCAATCCTAGAGGAGGTTCATCAGTCTTGTGCTGTGCTTATCAGGTCATATTAATTAATGACAGTATCAAAAAGAGAAAAAAAAATGCTAGTGGATGAAGTAATGTGTACCACAACATGATCTAAAAATGCTTTGGAAAAAATTAAAATATCAGTGGTAATGAGATGTTATTAGCAGCCAGATGTTCCAATTTCCCTATCATTTTGTCAATAGGAGATTCAGACAGAGGAATTGAATTTTTCCTCAGGCTATACATACTTAGGAAGGGTTTGTGTACACAGCAAAGCAGAGAAAAAGATGTTTCAAGCACTTCTGCTACAAGGAACTAGAGGGAGGAATTATCCTGCCCTGCAAATACGATTGTCCTGTTAATGGAAATAGAGCTTTTGCATTGGAGGAGAAGCACTAGCTGGCATGGTATTAGGAGAATTGTTCCTTTACTTTCAGAATAAGGAAAACACTAAAGCTTGAAATTGGGAAGAACTTTGTAAAATGACTGATAAATTGTATGACAGTTGTACTTCTCCCTTTGCTTATTCCATAGAATCAGTGAAAACAGGCACTGTAGTTTTAACATCTCTTAAAATTTTCTTTGGAGCAGCCTGTCAGATGCTGTTAGATACTGCCTTTCTGTGTGGAAGCCGGAAAACAGTAGCTTTACTCTGAAGGCATCTGTATTTAAGAGCCTGAGTAGCATATCCCTTGCTTGTGTGGTTTTGCTTATTTTTTGGTATCCCAATACTACTGCAGACAGCTGTGTCAGATGCCATGACATGAAATAATGGTCTGTTTTCTGCAAGTAAACTAAGTCAGCCAAACCAAAATTATTTTATTATTCTTGAAGTGTATTTCAAGCAGTGGCCAAAGGCCTGAATCAATAGCAACCTACAGATTACTTAATAAGAACAAATGGTGTCTCAGTTGAAATTCTTCTGCATCTGTTATCTGTGGAAAAAAGAGTTTGTTTCTGCAAACAAAACAATGGAGCTCAGAACTCATTTCTTGTAAACTAGACATTGTGAACCATAGAATTAATTATATTTTAAAGATGGGGTTTAGAATCTACATTTCTGTTTGTTGAATGTTCCGTATTTAATAGCAAAATTATGGTGTATTCAGATTAAGGTATTTGTATTTAACACAGTGACTAAATCATATAATTATATGCATCGTAAATGCTAAAAGTTTCTATTAGGGCACCAAAAATTATTAGTGTTCTAGTGATGAATGATAAATATCTTTTACATAAATAATACTGTTCAGCAACCTCAGAATCATTCTACATATTCAATGTCAGTAGTCTGTAAATCACAAAAGGGACTGTATAAATTGTTTAGGACACAAACAAATTGGACCTAACAGAACATAATATAAAGAGAAGTGTGAGAATTGTTCTCTGGATACATTTATATAACATAAAAGCTTTACTTCTAAGAGCAGGATGTGTTGATCAAAGCTTTGTTTGAGATAAGGCCACAGGGTCAGACACACTTACCTGGACCTCAGAGGATTTCTTGTCATATTATTGACAGTGACAATTGTCTTTTAGGAACATCTTGAATTATGAAGAGAAAGATAGATTGAGTATGTTTCAGAATAACCAAATTATTTCACTGATAGAGGAGTGGCTCTAGTGAGCATCAAGGATGGGAGGGACTGTAAGAGAGGGAGAAAATAGTAACAGTGAGCAGGCTGGACCCCCTAGCAACTTCTAGCCTGTTTCAGTTACCCAGCCTCTGACCCCTTCTTTATACCAGCATCATTCCTCGCTTTCTACACAGCTCCTTTTCACTGATATCATCCTGATTGCCCTCATGCCAGATGGCAGCCCAGTATCTGTGCTCCCGGCACCATTCCCTGCAGCCCCACCCCACCAGTATAACCCCAGCCATTGCCTCCCTGAACTCCAGTTACCCACAGCTGTCAAGGGTGGTGTCTCCAGAGCTGGAATCCAGCCTCTGTCCCTCTCTCTTCTTCCTTCCTATGTCCATTTGAGTCACAGGATCATTGGAAAAGCCATTCAGGGTGACAGAGAAAGCAGAATCTGATGGAGGGATGGAACATTGTAGTAGAAAGAAAAAAATAGTGAGGAGGGGTAGATAAGAAAGCAGCCTCACCAAGGTCTCACTCAAAAAAAGCAAAACACCTTAATCACTGGATTAATGAAAAGATCTTTGGATTTTGAATATACACAAGACAGATTTTTTTTCTGTTATTTCCTTTGTTAAATCTAAAAGGATATTGTAGGAACTGAGATCTAGAGTGAGGGAGCCAAGGTAAGCATTTAAGCTTTGTGGATGGATAGGGCTGCATTGTTGTGAAGTAGTGGTTGCTGGAGGAGTGAAAATCTCATTGACTGACGCAGTGATTAAAATCAAAAGAAAAAAATAAACTCCAGTTGTAGAAACTAAAAGCTAGTTGAGGGAATCAGCAGTTAAAATAAAAAGAAAAAACAGATGCTGCAAAAATGGCATAAAGACAATTATGCAAAAAAAATAATCAAAGCCAAAACTAGAAGTAATAATTTGAATTACCAAATACAGGTGCTAGCCATCAGCAGCTTCCCCTTGCCCGGTTTTTAAGTTACACACCTTTGACAGTTTCTTTGTGATTCCCAAGAACAGTTTGTGACATTCTGACATGCTTGAGGATATAGATACATTTAGGGAGCTTCTCTAACATACTTAGTCAGAAATAGTAATAATTGTGTGGTAGAACAGTTTCTGCCTAATCCAGTAGTTAGCATTGCTAGCTTCTTTTTTTTTTTCTTTTTTTTTGTTTTAAGTAGTCAGGAAAAAAGGCTTATAGCATTGCTAAAACTTTCTGGAAGAAGAACTGACAGTTTTCCAATTAAGTCTCATCTTGTGTTTTTCTTTACTTCACATCTTTTAATGACAGTGTCATGTAATACGATGATTTTATAAACGGTTTTGCTAACTCATTCGGCAGAGTAATCAATAGAAAAAAAATAAGCCAGATGGGTTGTAGTCCATTTGTATTGGGTGGGACAGATGGCATCATTGATAGATGGAAATATTCCAAATAATTATTGTATAATGATATAACAGTGACTGTGCCTGCAAAATTTTATTAATTTACTTTGTGTATGCAGTTTATTCAGTAGGGGTTGAATTGTACTGTTTAGACAGTGCTCCCACTGGATGTAGCTGGGAGCTGAGTCCACCCCTTACCTTCTTTTTCCGCTCCTCATGGCCTTTCTATATAGAACCATCCCCATAGTACTTTGTTAATTTCAAGTGGAGTATTGTACTCCTTTCTGTACAACAGACTCCACTAGACTGAGATGGGCAAGATCACGATTACATTTTTCTTCTGCCCCTGAAAGCCTGCTTTTTGCTTTCTTTTGTTATCCTCACTAATATAAGAATCACAGAATCACAGAATGTTAGGGAGGAAACATACTTTACTATCTCAAGATTTCAGGCATTCCGCTTTGTTTAACTGCTGCATTTTAGTCTTTTTACATTTTGCTAATCCCCAGCAAAATTTGGTATAGCTAGACCGGTAAAATATATACATTTTTATAAACTGTGTAATAGATACTGATTTGGGCTGTTGCTATTTAAATGTATATTCCATGACAAATGATTATTAATTAATTTCTTTCTCTGAGTTCTGAACACACTAAAAATTTTCTTACTCACAGAAGAAGTTGGAGGCCATTTGCTACTTTTGAAATATAGTTCTTGATAGACATGACTGAAGGATAAAAACAAGTTTCAGTTCTTACTTTGATTTGATGGCATGTACTAAACTTAGAGGCAGATTTTCCAGAACTATCTGAAATATTATCTCAGATTTCTTTGTTATAAAAAGAAAAAATGTACAGGGAAATACCTTAGTACATTTTGTGCACATTGTTTTGTCACTGACACAAAGTTTAGGATTGCCTGTGTTTGTAAGTGAACCTAAAATATTGATGAAGGGAGATTTTGAAAAGCTGGATGAAACAGTGAAAACAATGTATTTTGTTAATGACAGAAGAGAGGGTTACAGAGAATGATAATATTTAATGTAATTACAAGATGTATTAATAGCTCTAAGGCTATTAGCTTATATCTTTTGCATCAGCAATTCACTTTATCCATCCTATTTTTTTATTCCAATGATGATGGTATAGAACAGTTCCATTCTGAGTTATTTTATGAGGCAGCTCCCACTGTATTTTCTATCCTTAGTAGTGAAAAGTCTACCTGATGAAATACTTCCTATGGCATGAAAAAATATGTGTCTTTTGGCTTTTGTAACACAGCTTACATTTGGACGTTAGTTGTCTGGTCCTCTCTCTCCAAAAAATTCCCGAGCAAATGTGCTACAAATTTCCAAAGTTCTCCAGCCCACCTTCTGACAGATGTTTTCTTTTTTTATGGTGAGCATTCAGGATGAGTAGCTGTGATCCCATGATTGTTCAAATCTAGCAAAGAGTGTTACAGTTGACTTTCATTCTGTCGGGAATGCCAGTCAGGTTGTTGACAATGTGTGTCTTAATAGCATGTGATGCAGAAAAGTGATGGAAAAGATTTGCAGTATCTATGTTGTCTGATATATATTGTGAATGAGTCTCTTCCTTATTTCAGCACTTGGGTAACTTGGTGCCAACTTTAAGTATCTAAATTTAAACCTTTAGGGCCAGATTTACAAACTGGTTAGATGTCAAAAGATGCAAATGAACCCAAACTAGAATTTTTTTTAAATATGTAAGCGCAGTCATCGAGGGGCACTGGGCCCATTCTAGGGAGCCCCTGAATCGTACGTCCCTCGAGACTCCTCTGAATACCAGTGGTACTACCCTGTCTCTTTCCACCTTGCATACCAAATAATGTAGAGGTCTCAAGTTACAAACAAGTTAATTCCTGAGCCAGAAGCTGTCTAGCTACATGCAGTGGTTTTCTGGAGTAATTATGATGTTTTCATAGGAGCTATTTAGAATGGCATCATGCATCTGTAACACAGCAGTCTGTTACATTGTTCAGACATGCCTGTAGAATTTGAAGTATACAAACTGTCATGAATTCAAGTAAAATCCATGCATTCTCTTGACACTTTATCTTAAGGAGAACAGAAGTAGCTTATGCTCAAATAGTGGAAGTTGAAGGTTTTTCTTGCTGCAAAGGATTGGACAGAGATTTAAGATCCTCTTTACCTATGGAGAAAATTACCATAAAACTTAAAAGGAAATAAAAAGCCCCCAGATTTCTGTGAGAGGATATATACTTTTTCACCATCTTGAACAGATGTTTGTAAGTCCATAATATTCAGGTACATGTTTTTGTATATTTTATTATATATATTAGTTAATATCTATGTTTAATACAGTAGTTAGATTTCCAAATAGTATCATTAGTTCTGTGCCCTGTAGACAATAGTATAGGTAATACTAACTGGTTTCCTTCCTTTACTGGGTTCTTGAACGGAATAGTTAAAATGTGAGAAGAAGCAAATGAATATTATAAAGGTATAAATGATAGATTAGAACCTTGCTACATTAATATTGCAGTAGAATCTTGCATAGGTTAATTAATATAATTGGTAATATCACCAGAAGAAAACTAAATGAAAAATATTGCCACAAACCAGTACGTATGCCTATCAAAAATTCAATATGAAGAAGATATGTATTTCTGTTTCCCTTTTTTGTCTCATCGGGTTTACAACATTTATTTTGCTACTAGATGCTGTTTTGAATGTTCTGCAGTCTGATATATTAAACCATCCTTCTTTTATGGCCCATGTTAAGAACACGCAGTGCATTCAAATAGCACAATGGTAGTGGGTCTTTCATCTTGTGCCTAGTGTATTTCATTTCCCCTGTGTTCAGATTAAACAAAGCTTTTGTATTCATTTGAAGCAACTGTAATGAGAATATTTAACACAGGTCAAATGCAGATAGTGGAACTCCAGAGGTCTTGACGATATCCTGCCTTTTGACACTGGGCCACAATGGGAGGTGAAAGGGTTGCCACTTTCACTTTATTTTAAAGGAAGATTATATTATATTTATAACATTAGTGAAGCCTTAATAAATTTTAAGAAGGAATACAGTCAACAAAATAACAATGAAGCAGTCTACATGATTTTAACTAAAGCCTTTAGAAGAAATTGAATATATATGTAAACATTAAAAAAAATCATATGATTGCATAATGTTCTAAACAGTATACATTAATTTAACTTGTAGAATGTAAACATATGAACAGTAGAAAATAAGAAAAAAGAATATTTCTCTTGCAAATTTTTGTGTAGATATATACAATCAAATCCTTAGCTGGTATAAGTCAGAATATCTCTCTGATTTCCATGAACTGATTTACACTAGCTTATTTGCCATTTACAGGTAATATATACATGCATTTGAACGTTGTTTTTCAGTTAGACACGGTGAAGAAACGCATGTCAAGTTATTCAGGGTGGCAAACAGCCTAGTTCATCCAGGCTGACTGATTTTCCCCTGCAGCAGTTCCCTTGTAAGAGTTTTTTTGAGTGATTCTTCATCTCTTTTGCTGAAAATATTAATTCTGTTTTGAGCCTGTCACTTTTGTACTAAGCAAGAGGGCATATATGCATCCGCTGTTTGCTCAGGCCAAAACCTCTGGTCAAAAGTCTTGTGTGTGATGACTGTGAAAGCCATTAACAGGATTTCAGCCCCGAGGCTGGTACCTGTTGTCAGTCCCTTTTTATAGAGCGGAAAATGCTGTTTTGGTTGAAAACTGACCAAGGTGAAAAGTGATCCTACTTTAAATCAGGAAACTTCGCTATTAAACTGTAGCTTTAATTACATGTAAGGCACTTTAAAACCCCACAATGAAGAAAGGAATTTCAGGAAAATCATCAGCTTCAAAGTTTTTTTGTTCTCCTTTGGATGAGTTCATCCTGCTGATCAGCACTGAAAGAGCCAGATTACCACCCCATCCTACACAGACCGTTTTATTAACAACTGGACACTACAAAAGTTCCTTCCAAGTCAGTACTTCCAACAAGTAGTTTGATATTAAGTATTAAGTAGCTATTCTAGACCTTGGTCTTTTCCAGGGAAGACATTTTAAGTAGTCTTTTCAGTGTGAGCTCAATAAAAATCAGAAACTTCAGATCTCAGAAACTAGTCAAACTTCTACACTGAAAGTCCTGCCCTTCGATCTGTCGGCAATATCCTCGTCATCATGGTTACGTGGGAGCTAGAAAAGCATTCCTGCTGCTGGGAGGAAGCTCAGCTATTGAATAGTGTACTGGGTCTGGCTGGGATGGAGCTGACTTCCTTCACAGCAGCTGCTCTAGTGTTGCCGTTTGGATTTGTGACTAAAGCAGTGTTGCTAGCAGGCTAATGTTGCACATTTTCAAGGCTTCCTGTTTTTCCCACTCAGCACCCCCAGTGAGTAGGCTGGGGGTGGGCAAGAGGCAGCCAAAGGGATATCCCATACCATATAACATCAAGCTCAGCAATAAAAACTGTGGAGTTTCATTTTCCAAGGTGGCTATTCCTCAGAGGCTGGCTGGGCATTGGTCTGCTGGTGGGAGGTGGTGAATGATTGCCTTTGCATCACAAGTTTGATTCT
This sequence comes from Caprimulgus europaeus, assembly GCA_907165065.1. Next base: position 33,013,260 of record OU015532.1, on the reverse strand, counting down.
CTTCACTTACTAAATTGCCTTTACCTCGACCCAAGATTTCTCTCATTTTTGCTCTTCCTGTTGTCTCTCCTGTCCTGCTGGGCTTGGAGGTCAAGCAAGCAGCTGTGTGGGTGCTTAGCTGTTGCCTGGGGTCAACATCACAAATAGGTCCAGCAAATAAGTTGGGGAATGATCTATTAGAGAGCAGTGTAGGGGAAAGGGATCTGGGAATCCTGGTGGGCAGCAGGATGACCATGAGCCAGCACTGTGCCCTTGTGGCCAGGAAGGCCAATGGCATCCTGGGGTGCATTAGAAGGGGTGTGGTTAGTAGGTCGAGAGAGGTTCTCCTCCTCCTCTACTCTGCCCTGGTGAGGCCACATCTGGAATATTGTGTCCAGTTCTGGGCCCCGCAGTTCAAGAAGGCATCCTGGGGTGCATTAGAAGGGCTATGGTTAGTAGGTCAAGAGAGGTTCTTCTTCCCCTCTACTCTGCCCTGGTGAGGCCACATCTGGAATATTGTGTCCAGTTCTGGGCCCCACAGTTCAAGAAGGACAGGGAACTGCTTGAGAGAGTCCAGCACAGAGCCACCAAGATGATTAAGGGAGTGGAGCATCTCCCTTCTGAGGAAAGGCTGAGGGAACTGGGCCTCTTTAGCTTGGAGAAGAGGACACTGAGGGGTGACCCCACTAATGTTTATAAATATATAAAGGGTGAGTGTCACGAGGATGGAGCCAGGCTCTTCTCAGCGATGTCCAATGGTAGGACAAGGGGCAATGGGTGTAAGCTGGAACACAGGAGGTTCCGCTTAAACTTGAGAAGGAATTTCTTTACGGTGAGGGTGCCAGAGCACTGGGACAGGCTGCCCAGGGAGGTTGTGGAATCTCCTTCTCTGGAGACATTCAAAATTCGCTTGGACACCTTCCTGTGTGATCTCATTTAGATGTTCCTGCTCTGGCAGATGGATTGGACTAGATGATCTTTCGAGGTCCCGTCCAATCCCCAACATTCTGTGATCTGTGATCCTGTGTGAAATTGCCACTGAAGAGAAACTCTACAATTAACTAGGAAAATTCATACCTGGCCTTCTCCCTCATCAAGCTTGAAACAAAATTGGAGCTCAAAATATCATCACTTCCTTTTGAAACTGTGCAAGGATCTTATCTCTACTCAGATACAGTTATGATCTTCTACCATGAAAAGCTTGAAAGAAAAAAGAAAGAAATCAACTCAGGAAAATATATTTTTTCTCCCAGTGGAAGTACTTCTTTACTAGTGTATAGTACAATCCAAGGAATCCTACTGAATTTCAATACTTGATTATCCCAATCTCTGTTTCTGTGTGCTGGTCATAATAACAATTTAATTTCCTTTTCTCTGAAGGACATCACACAGGCTTCAAAATTAATAATAGATCTTCAATTTCCTTACTCATAAAAGTCAAAGTAAACCAAAAATTATTTATTCTTTTCTGTATTCCACTTTCAAAGCAGTACATACATAAGACAGCGTGAAAGTGAGCTAGCATTATTTTGAAACCCCTTTAAATTTTTGCATAGCAAAAATAAGCAGTGCTGTCGCGACGGGGGGAAAGAATCCGGACGCTCAATATGAGAATCATCAGACTTCCCCATTTATTGATCACACACATGTCTCTTATATACAATCCGTTAACCAAGCCCACATACGTTCTTATAAATCCACACTGATTGGCTTATTCATTCTCCTGAGAACTCTCTCCTCGTTACAACAGGTGGTGTTTGTTCAGTTGAACTTCAAAGGGCAAAAACAGGATACTCCCTTTTTTCCCAGCTTGATTAGAATTGTTTTGTCTAAAGTTCTCAAGGAGAAGAGGCCTACTGAAGATCTCTGCTAATTCTCTCTGATTTATGCCAAGGGGCCTAAGCCATTTCAATGATTTACAACAATTCCCCCTTTTTTATTATTTTGAACTAAAAAGATATTCTGGGTAAGTTGTTCCACTTGCTTGGTTATACAGGAAAATAACATATGTGCTACAATGTAAAGCAAGATTATAATACTAAACCATCTAAGGCCTTGTACTAGCAAAACAAAAAAAATCAATGGTGGCTCTATTTTGCAAAAGTGCGTGCCTCAAACTATCTACATCTTAAGCTAATTCACTAATTACTTTTGCGGTTAAATTGGACTAATTATTATAATACTTGGGTCTTTTTTTTTTTTTTTTTTTTTTTTTTTTTCCACCCAAATTTTCTAAAACAGGCCTATTTTTTCCTGCTCCAATCAGCCTTTGATACTGACCATACCACAGGCAAAAAGCCGTTGTCATGGCCGTATCAGGTAACTCCGGATTCAGGCTTCTTCAGAGCTGGTTTTACCCACCGACTGGGTATCCACTGCGAACCTGTGGGTGTAAGCACACAGACATAGCCTCGACCAAAATACAATACTTCAGCAGGGCCATGCCAGGCTCCTGTAGCTGAGTCCTTGAACATAACATAACTCCCTGTTCCTTTGGTAGTAGAAGGGGCTCTCTCCCTATGTTTAATTATAGGGGGTTCCTTTTCTTCCCCAAACACACATAAATAATTCAATACAAAAAGAGCCTTCATAACTCTCTCTTTGGGGTCCACAATGTCCTTAAATTTATCTAGATACTTTTTTATGGTCCCATTTGCTCGTTCCACAATGGCCTGGCCTGTTGGAGAATGTGGGATTCCGGTGACGTGGGCAACATTCCAGGTTTGGAGGAATGTTCGTAAAGCTTTGCTGCTGTAAGCAGGTCCGTTGTCCGTCTTAATCGTGCCGGGAACTCCCATGACTGCAAAGCAACTGGTAAGATGCCGACGCACATCTCGAGTCTTCTCACCAGGTTGAGGCGTTGCCCATATAAGGTGAAAAGGGTTTGCAACATAATTTGTATTTCTCCGGTGAAATCTGCATCAATTAGTCCAGTGAACACTTGTAATCCTTTCATAGAGGCCGAGGAACGGCCTATAAGCAATGCTCCAACAGCTTTACCGTTTATCACAATAGGTCCTTTAACTCCAGTGGGAACTCGCTGTGGTCGGTTATCAATGAGGGTAATGTCTATTGCGGTTGCCAAGTCCATCCCGAGGCTCGCTCGGGTTGCTGGTAGGAGAGGAAAGGGTTGTTCGTTGGTACTGTCACTGTGCTGCTGGTGGGTTCCTGATTCGCTGAAAATACTGCCGCTCTTGGGGTCGTCGCGGGGTGGGCTTTTCCGCTCGGCTTCCCGTTTCCCGATCGTGATCTTTTACACGCTGCGCTGGCATGGGTGTTGGACCGGCAGTGTTGGCACCATACTGCTCCGGAGTTGCATGCTCTTCGTATATGACCAGAGACACCACATCGAAAGCATTGTAGACAAATACTGTGGTGTGTGGTGCTGCCTTTTTGGTATTGCAAAGGTGCAAGAGCAGCAAGGACTTGATTTTGAGATGCTTCTGCTTGTCTTATAAGTCCCTCACCTAGGTCTTTTATAGCATTCACTAACATAGCTTGAGGTCCTACAGGGATTTGTGACATTCTTTCTAAAGCTTCCTCAATTGTCCATGTCCCGGGCAGTGTAACTAATATGCCTCGTGTGATGGGGTTACAGTTTTGGATGGCGCACTGTTTTAGTAAAGCACCATGCAAATATTCTGGAACCCCACAGGCAATAATGGCACCAGCTACTCGATCAATAAAAGTGCCAAACGGTTCTTCCATTCCCTGCTTAATTCCCATATATGATGGAATACCTCCTGGCTCCCTCATCTGATCGAGAGCACGACGTGCCAATATCATGGATTCTCGTACTTTGTCTGGGCCTAACAGTGCTTGTGCCTCTATCCTTGTATATGGTCCTACTCCCATGAGTTCTTCTAGTGTTACTCCATGCAGTGGGTCTCCTGCTACCCGCTGCATTGCCACAGATTGCTGACAGAGTGCTTGCCAATGTGCCCCAAATAGTATTTGCTGGTGCTGTGTTAATATAAGTTTTGTAATGCTCCGAATATCACTCGGAAGTAATAAGGTGGATCCCCACAAAAAATCTAACATTTGACGAGTGGGTTCTCCTTTTATGCCTGATTCATTAACAGTAGCACGCAGTTGGGTCAATAGTTTCCAATCGAGAGTCTTAAGTGTAACATTTATTTGGCCCTGTGGATCGGGACCAGAATATTCTACTGGAAATGCATGGGCAAGTTCTCTGGCAGTTTCTGTATCCCCCTCAGCAATAACGTGCTTTGCAATCTCCTTCCAAAATTCTTTCCGTTCCTGAGCTATCCTTTGTTCTTCCCCAAAAAAAGGATTAGTATTTGCTTGGGGTGTTGATGGAATATACTCCGGCGTAGGAGCCGGTGGCCACCATTCAGGGTCAGGAGCTGTCGGCAGGACCGACGCCTGCGCATTTGGAATTTCGGAAGGAGGGGGGGAAGCAGCAAGGGGAGGGGTAAGGGGGGGTGCAAGGGGAACGGCAAGGGGAGGGGCAGGGGGAGAGGCAGGGGGTGCGGCAGGGGGAGGGGCAAGGAGAGGGGCAGGGGGCACGGCCGGGGCCGCCGCGGGGCGGGGAACCGCCGCGGGAGGGGGAGCTGCCGCGGGAGGGGGAGCTGCCGCGGGAGCGCCAAGGGGAGGGGCCGGGGGCACGGCCGGGGCCGCCGCCGCTGCCGCGAGAGGCGCGGCCGCCGCCGGGAAAGCAGCGCGGCCCGGCTCGACCCCTTTTTCCGGGGGAAGAGAAGCGGGGGGAAAAACGGCAGGGCGTCTCGGCTCAGTCCCTTTCCCCGGGGAGGGGCGGGGGGAAACGCGGCGGGGGGGGAAGCGGCGGGGCGGCTCGACTCGGTCCCCTTCCCCTCCCTTCCTCCCCTCGCACCGCTGCTCCCTCCTCGGCCGAGAAAACGCGGGGGGGGAAGAGGAGCGAGGGGAGGGGGGGGTGGATGCCGGCCAGGTAGCTCCGCCAGTTAGTGCGCTCGTTAAGTCCCGTAGCCTCCTGGCTGGGGCCTTACGGCCGCCATCGCCGCGGGGGGAGGAAAGGGGGAAAAGCGGAAAACGCTGCGATGGGCGCTCGGCAGCCTTTTGATACGCTTCATAATGAGCTAAAGCATTAATCACCGCCCGCCATGGCTTCATTAATTTTCCAGCTACCTTATCAAAAATCTTATTCCCTAGTGCTCGCCATTCTTTCCTCTCAACAACTTCATTAGGGTCAATAAAGCAACCTTTTGAGACCCCATATGCCAAAAGTTCAGGGAGTTTCTTTTTATAGTTAATCCCTGGAATGCTCCGCTTTTTTAAAAAGCATCTGAGCAAATAATACACCGCTTGTCTCTTTTCCATACCTATTTATCAGCTCTGCTGCAACCTTTGCAAGACCTCGGCGGTGCGTTCGGCAGGACCCCTCTATAGGTGGCTTCCTGGACTTTCGGAGGTGCCAGCCTCTTAGTCTCCCTCGTTGCAGAAAGGGACCGATACGGATTTCCGTCGCGTCGTGGCCGCAAGATGCCTTCTATAAGGTCCGATCTTCGCCCTCTTTAGGGTCCCTGTTCGGGCGCCATTTTGTCGCGACGGGGGGAAAGAATCCGGACGCTCAATATGAGAATCATCAGACTTCCCCATTTATTGATCACACACATGTCTCTTATATACAATCCGTTAACCAAGCCCACATACGTTCTTATAAATCCACACTGATTGGCTTATTCATTCTCCTGAGAACTCTCTCCTCGTTACAACAGGTGGTGTTTGTTCAGTTGAACTTCAAAGGGCAAAAACAGGATACTCCCTTTTTTCCCAGCTTGATTAGAATTGTTTTGTCTAAAGTTCTCAAGGAGAAGAGGCCTACTGAAGATCTCTGCTAATTCTCTCTGATTTATGCCAAGGGGCCTAAGCCATTTCAATGATTTACAACACAGTGCTAACTGGTCAATACCCAGTAACATGCATGCCAGCTCGGCAGTGAATAATCACTTTCAGCTTCCTCTCTGTATTTAGTCAGCTTATTGGATGAAAAATAAAAATGCTTCCAGATCATATCATACATGTGTATAGTTCTCATCAATCCTTGAGTTGTAGCAAAATGAACACAGCTGGTAACACTTGAAATCTAACTTTGATTTTCTTTTGGACATTGCTGAGTGTTAATATTATGCAGGTCTTCATGCATCTTGCTTGTAAGCACCTTCACGGAAACATCCGAGCCATCTCCTGCAGTGACAAAGTAGTTACTTCTGCGTGTATCTCAACAAAGAAGCAAGTGAGTCTAAAAGAGGAAAACGTAACTGTTAACTGACAAAAATACTGGTTGTCAATCATTTCTAATTAAGTCAGTGATTTTGGTAAAGTTTTATCATAATTTGTCAAATGAATGTTTGCGTGGAGTTGCAGATATCTGTTCAGTAATGCATAGTCTCGTAATCTCTCTGTGCATGTTTTACTGAATTATATGGGGGAGATATACAGGTATATAGATTTTTCTCTTTCTCTCCCTCCTTGTATAAATATATATGCATATAGATAAATATACATTACATACATATCCATGCATATAGATTTGTAATTTTTTTCTTAGTATAACAACTTTTAGCAAGCATATATATTAATGCATGTCACTTAAAGACCATTTATTGAAAACTTTCCATTTGGTCTTTTGTACATGCACTCACCTGCGTTCAGGACTGTAGAGTTAAGATCTCACTTTATATTTCTGTAGTAATCTGAGAGACGTATCTTCATCTTCAGGAGAACAAGTATGCTTTCCATATGTCCCATTCCAGTGACTGCTAAGAACAGTTACACATTCAACTCAAACTTGGCTTATAATTTTTAGATGATTATGAACTTTCTCTGGTGAGTGGATGTAGTGAGTCTGACTGGGACAGATCATAGCAGCCCCAGTAGTGCTGTGTTTTGGGTTTGTGACCAACACCATGTTGATAGCAGACCCATGCTGGCTGTTGTTAAACAGTGTCTGGACAGCATCAAGGCTTTCTCTTTTTCTAACTTTGCTCACACCCAGCAAGCAGGCTGGGGTTCGGCAAGACGTTGGGAGGGAACACAGCTGAGACAGCTGACCCACATGGACCAGAGAGGTATTATATACCATATAACATCATGCTTGGCAGTAAAAACTTGAGCAGGGGTGATTTTTTTTCCAAAGTAGCCATTGCTCGGAGACTGGCTGGGCATCGGTCTGCTGGTGGGAGGTAGAGAGTGATTGTCTGTATTTTTTTCTCTTTCCTTCTGGTTAAACTATCTTTATCTCCACCCATGATTTTTTCTTGGTTTTGCCCTCCTGAGTCTCTCCCCCATCCCGCTGCAGGGGGCATGGATGAGAGACTCAGGGGGGGTCCTGATTGTCCCCCTGTGGGGACAATCCACCACGGTGGACTGTAAGAAATTGCCTGAATTGCATCACCTGAGTTTGACTCCTGTAACAGAACTGAGGGAAAACCTGTCCTGCAGAATCCAAGTTCCAAACTGAGTGTAGGACATTATTGACCAATATAAATAGCTTGACGTAAAATAAAGGGCATGTGCAGTCCTAATAGTCCCGTTACATTTCATTTAACTCATCTGGATTTGCAGCCATAGCATATTAAAAAATGAAAGTAACTGACTCCACTGCTGAAAACAAACATTTTCCCCCAAAATACTCATATACATAAGGTGAAGGAATGTAAATGTTTGCATTTTCCACTAAAAATATCTGTTTACTAAGAAGTACCACATTCAAAATCATTTTTGATTGCACATCTATATTTTCTTCTGCCTGCAGCAGCATCACTATTTTCTTCATTGCATACTGCAAACTTTAATTACAGGTTTAACAACAGTAGCTAAGGTGCTGTACATGTGCAGATGAACAGGTGATTGTAGTTAGAATACATGAGGTAAAAGCTGACATTTGGTTTGAAAATTAGTTCCAGAGCACAGGGTCAAAGTTCAGAAGGAAGGTAGAAAGAAAAAGAGAACATATTTGCAATCAGTATCTGAAATTTAAATTCTAAATCATAAAATCAGTTATCCTTTATGCCCACAAAGTCGATTTAGACCATTAACTTTTCTCATTTTCTGTCCCATTTGGGTACACACTCTTAAATGATTTTCAAGTGGAATCTTTCCATCCTCAACATCCTTAACTCAGTTCAACTCTCTTTCCTAAGTGCTTATTTTTGACACTACACATGAGGAATAAAACCCTCAGAGTGACAGTCTGTGATCATGTTTCATGTGGCAGACTTCATTTGCTTTCAGTTTATATTGCTATCAATTTATGACTTTGTTCCTTAAATAGTTATCTTTTTTCCGCATTGTAACTGATCTATTGAATGATGTATGTTTGAGAGGTACTTCAAGGAATCTTAACTTCAGTCATTAACTGGTTATCTCTTGGCTCAGGAATCTTTAGTTTGTTGAGAGAAAGTTAATATTTTTAAAGCAAATAAAACAGTTTTTCAATATGGAATTATTTTCATATGAGTTCTATGTTTTCGTGCCCTTTTGAGCATCTAGCATGCAGTGCTTGAATTTACATTTAGCTCTGCAGGAATTGCTTTAAATATTATTATTACAAAGGAAGAAATCAAAAATCAAAGTGAATTTTTAGTACAATAGCGAGGTATAGGAAAGCGCAATTGCAGTAACAGCAGCCTGCATTATTGTATAGAACTAACTCACAGCTTGAAAGAAAGTCCCTGCTGGGGAGGAAATGTAGGGGAACTGGCAGAATTTTGCTACATCTGCTCCCTACTGCTAATAAGCTTTAACCTGTTTCATTTTTATTATGCTTACTGTTTAGATATTTTGCTTCTGAAATTATATCTGTAACTATGAGAACACATAAAAGGGAGCACGACAGGTAGAGCTGTTAAAAAATTTAAAACTATCAACAAGGGATATTAAAGGCCGTAATGAGTAAGACGATTGCCTTCTCAGTGTGGGTTTTTAGAGTTCAGGCACTGCAGCACTGGTAGAAAGACTCGATGTAAGTAGTGGGTAAAACAGATTTCATAGCTTGAGTAACTTGTACAGCCAGAAGGCACCATTAGATCATTTAGTCTGACCTGTATATCACAGACCATTACATTTCACCCAGAAATTCCTATTTTGAACCCTGTGAGTATACTTAGACTAAAATTTATCAGGCTTTAAGAGTTTAAAATATTTTATGCCACAGAATGAGAGCTGAGAGGCTGAGCTTCCCATGCAGTAGGAAATGTGTTTATCAGGTTGGTAAGTACACATGCTATGCTAGCCTGACTACTTCTGCAGAATAAGCCAAACAATGAAGGGCTTGTATGTGCTGAGCAAAAGTGAAATCCCTTCCTGACCCCTTTGAGTTAGGGCGGGGAAACATACTGATATTCATATTGTATCAGAGTGCTTGCTTCCTGAAATATTCTGCTGAAGCCATAAACAGTTCCTTCAGAAAAAACAAAACAAAGCAAAAACTGAAACCACCACCCCCCCAAAAAAACCCTCAAAACCAACCAGAATAAACAAAAGTTAGATTTAATCTGTCTCATTATGTATCAGTGGGAGCAATTAAGGTCTCAGTAAGAGGGAAAATCTTTTCCTTCAAGCAGTCATATCCATTTTTAAAGCTAATATTAATTGTCTAATTCTGAATCTCAGGCTTTACACCCCTTTGACAGCCATGCTGTCAGTCTGTTTCTCAGATTCTCAGTCCAGACACATTCATTGCAGTCCCTTGAACATACTTTCCTCTGAATAATCAGTGCTATAGCTGAGGTTTATAACCATCTAAAAATGTGGGGGAAATGCTATTGTATGTTTTCCATTTGATATTATCACATTTCCTGTAACTCATTATCCAACATTTTAAAATCTTTCTTTTACTCTGATGGTGGCATAATTATCACATACAATTATGAAATGTATTTTGAAGAGAGATTGAAATGTGTAAAATTCAGTGAGTAGTTAAAGACTCTGAAGTCCATGGGGCTATTGGAGACTGTGCTTTTAGATAATGGGACAGAACAAGACTGTGATACTTACCTGATAAATCAAGCAAAAATGGAAATCTCAGTCTTAAATAGGAGATTCTTCTCCATTAGTGTGCATGCAGAAGTCTCTGTCTTTCAGCAGACCAGTTTGCATGTTCTAGTTTTCTTTCAAGTAATTATTTGAGCTTACTTTTCAATAAAACTTGGAGGTTGCTAAGTCCAGAAAGCAGAGATGTTAGCCTAGTTATTACAGACTTTGTATACAGTCTTCAGGCTTTCAGTTGTTTATTTGTTCTAGAGACTTGTTCAAAGCTGATTATGTCTTCATGGAAATGTGATGCTGATTGTTCTTATTTTGATCGTGTCACAGAGCTGCTCAGTTTCTGAAATGAACGTATAAAAACACAGAGATCCAACAATAGAAAAGAGAAACAAAATTAACAAGCAAATGATATCCTTATGTACTAAATATAATCAAAAGAGAGCTTGTAAGGTTCTGTCTTTAATTTCAGCTGAGCCCTTTTGTCTATCACACAGAAGTGATGACAAGTTGTACTACTTCTTGGCCTCAGATGACAGTCATGGTAAAGGCAAGTTGCTAAATTGTTCTGAGTGACATAAGCTATAGATCATACATAGTTATTGATCAGATTTCTTATGAAATCTTTCTGTTTTAAAACTATGAGTTTCCATATTTGCTTATCTTTTTAGGTAGTGCTTACATATACTTACAGTAGTACTATTCAGAGACCATTTTTCATGAAAGTTTTGATTCTGCAAAGACTTAAACATATCCTTTATGCACCAAAAAAGCTGTCTCAATTTATAAAATCAAATTTATGCTAGATTTATTGCAGGATTTGAGCCCTAAGAGTGATGTTAGTTAATTTTTGTGGTAGTTTCTTCTGACATACTTGGTTGACTACCATAAAATTTTAGCCCATCACTTTGTCAAATCCTAATAATAGCCAGCAATATATTGTAAAGATTTCAGATTTTCTATACTGTCACTAATATAACTTGAGGCATGCTCATTTTATTCACTCACAAAATGTCTCTCTGGGAAAACTTAAGCTGTTGTGCTTGGCATGTTAATTGCTGACCATTTCATATCTAATAATTAATTTAGCATCACTACTACAGGCGCACACAGATTTTTTCACTATTATTATGAAGAAACTTAATTTGGATTTTTTCCCAAATGCCAGTATGTGGAATTATATCATTACATTAAGACATGACATTAATTTGAAATCCATTTGAATTACAAAAATTGATTAAGAGTACCCTTAGAAATAGCACTGCCTCTAAATTTTGCTACCCACATTTATTCCCCTGTATCTACTTTCCCTTTTTCATGTTTCTGTTTTTTAAAGATAGATAAAGACTGCACAAAAAATAAATTATTCTGAAAATGTGCTATCAGATGCTGACACAAAAAATAAAGAACCACCTTGTTTTCTCTAGGTTCTCCCCGATTCAGTAACACCAAGTAAGTACAGGCTCAGTTTTCCATTGACATTGCACATAATAGTTTCTACATGACACAGTGGTGACTGAACTGCCATCAGCTTTGTCCAACCCATTGTGGAGTAGAGAGGACTAAAATTTCTGAAGAACCTAATTCTTTTTATATCACCAGTATGTATTCCATGATGAATATTCAGGTTTATAAGACCTCATTTTTATTCTGTAAGTCTTGTGTTAATGTATTTTTGGCATGCAGCAAATAATCTGTTTTATTTCAGGAAGAAATACTAAATGTCAGACTTTCTTATTTTTGTAAGCTTTGCAAAAAGAGTATCTTAACAATTTTATTGTTATGAAACACGGTGGTATTCATTCTTTGAATTCAGACATTTTATACTAGGAATGCATGTGGCCTATTTATTAGACAAACTAGGAAGTTGAAAAGGATTGCTTCTATCCTATTTTCTTGGGGAACTGACGTTTTTATTCTTATGCAGTTTTCCTAGTGGAATCTTTACTTTTTAAAATCATAAACCTATTGTTGTGAGAGACTCTAGCAAAGCTTAAACTGGATCTCAGGAGTTTGATGGACTCTGTTTAATGCAGGCAGTGTAAAAGAAATTTTAAATGTATTATTTAAAGGCACATTAATCTTGCCGCTATAATGGTGCAATAATGCATACCATAGAAGGTTTTCATAAACTCAGCTTCTAAAAGTAACATCACAGTATCTCTCTTTTTGTTCTCCAAGTCAGTTCTTTGTAGAGATAGCAATTACGCATTCATCTCTGTCTCTTATAGCTTGATTCCATATTCAGCTGTGAGGTAGGTAGCCCTTAGTCCTTACTCACACAATAAAAATAATATTTCTCATTTGGTACAAATGGAGGATAGTCAAAATAAACAAATTTATGTCATAAATGTTAATAGCTGAAATGCATACTTTTTCAGTTAAATAAAATTGTTAAATGTTTATATGATGGATTGAGTATAGGCTTGTCCTATAGTCATTATTCCTGTGTTTTCACTGGAATTTTAATGGGTTTTCCTTTGTTGTTTTTTTTTAATTAAAAAATACACTATTAGAAAAATTCTTTATTAAGATTAGGACTTCCAAAACAACACTCTCTGTAAGTTAGTTTACAGCCCTTACAGCCCAGCATTTTTCACTTCACTATGCTCATTGCATTGGGTTCTGATTTGTTTTGTAGTGATATTGAGAATGCCTTAGGCATTCATTAGCGTGAGAGTATTCTGCAGCTCTCCCAAATGTGCACAATGAAAATCAAGTGAATCTTTACTAAGAACTGAGGCATACAAAATGCAAGGACTTTTAATAAAATGAGCGAATATGAAACTTCTTGTATCTGAGCAAAGCCCAGGAAAGCATTATGCACACAGCAGTTCAGATAACGGTTTTACTTTAATGTAGAGATACAGGTTAATTACAAGTTTAAAAACCAGTTGACAAGCTCTGTTGTTAACCTTCCTTCTTGTGATATGAAAGGGCTTGTATTTCTGTGTTAAACACGTCCATAAAAGTGTTAGCTACTGAATGTTTCTACCAAGCTGCCTTTTCACCTTCAGCCTATTCATGAATATAAAGTATAGAAAGAGTTCCCATTCTCATTCCTCATTATTAGACACCTTATTGAATTGGATGTCATTTGGTAACTGGGGTACTGTGGTCTTCAATAAGTTTTCAGCCAAGCCCTTTGATCCCTTCTACTTCCATCCAATCCTCCTTATACTCTTGCAGATTTGAGTTCAGCATCCCTTGCAGAACCTTATTGGAGGGGTTAAAAGACAGTGGACTGTCTGGGTGGCTCTGGTGTAATAGGGCTCAAGATCCCCATTCCATTCCTGTGGCAGATGCCTAAAGCAGGCAAACCTCCTGCTTGGCACTGTCTGGGACTGTCTGTTGTGTTCTGGTTGTCTGTGCTGTCTCTATCAGTATAAGCAGGGACTGAAGATACATGCGGCCCCCTAAAAATAGGATTCCAGTTCTCGCTGTGATTCTGCTTTGGGAAAAAGGAGAAGAGGAAGCTTTTTTTAAAAAAAAAACCAAACTCAGAAAGGGGCCAAGAGTAACCACATCAAACTGTCACTTCTTCCAGCCCAATATTCTGATGCCAGTATTTCTGCACAAGTGGATGAAGAAACACTTCAAAGCTGTTATCTGCACTCTTCTGCTTGGCTTTGTGTTCACCATTCATCTATAAAATCAGTCTGGAATATTGCAGATGAACATGAAACTCCTTTAGAATTACAGAAATATTGGAAAGGGACAGTTGTTTAAGAGACTAGTTGTGAAAATTCAACCAGTCCAGTCAAGAAAGCCCAGGCATTTTTCTTCACCAAACACACCACTAGTATCAGCATAAGTTCTTCTGTAAGAATACCAACAATCGTGTAGGCTCTGCTTAGTATTCTGACTCTGAACAGTAGCCCTAAGCAAATGTGCATAGTAAAAAACAGAAAAAGTGTATGTCCACCCTAATATTCTTACAACCTCAAACTATTTTCATTTATATTTAAATTAATAAAATTTATTTCAATAGTTATATAAATCATTAATTTTTATATAAATTATTAACCATTGTATAAATTAAGAATTAACTAAGAATTTTAATATGTCTCTTTTATAATCCCCACTGAATCTCTGTTCTGAGCACTTGTTCAGGCTCTCCTTGAATCCCTGTAAAGTTCTTGCAACCACAGCATTCTCCATCAAGGAATTGCAGGTGTTACTACCATCGTTCTTTTTGAAACCATGCTTTTAACGTCATTTGATGATCCATAGTTCTTGTACAGAAAGACAAGCATGCAAAATCAATTCTTATCCCTACCTACCCTTCTTATGTCATGTATGATTTTGTAAACCTTTGTCATATTCTCCTTAAGAAGGCTGGAGAACATTTCCAGTCAGACCCTCCAGATCATCCTTGTTGTCCTGACACATTCTGAGTCTAACATCTCCTTTTTCAATTGAGAGATCCAGGGTTGTATCTTCCTCAAGATGTGGTTGAACTGTGAATTTCTACAGTGGCATAATGTTGCCCACATTGTTCTCTGTTCTTTTCCTAAGAATTCATAATATTTTACTAGCTTTCTTGACTGCTGTCAACTGCTGTGATTCTTTACTAACCAGTCCATGAAGACTTTCCAAGATGTTACTTAGCTTAGCATGGCACTCTTCTCAGTGTTTATAGTGATATGGCATCAACCTACTTTGGTATTATAAAATGTCGGGTAAACATAAGTCACATTCTCAGTCCTCCTAAAATCTACTCCGTAGCTTCTGTTTTTCCCCTGAGTTATTGAGGTGTGTATTGTATCATCAGAAGAATATCAGAATTTTCTTCACAGTGGGAAAAATCCTTTTTGAGGTTTTTGGGTTTTTTTTCAAAGCAAGGTATTAAAAAATTAAGAGTGTTTATAGTCCTTCTCTGGATAAATGATATAGATACAATGTATGTATTTAGAAAAATCTGCTTTTTGTTTTTCTTTTCCAAACTTTCTGTAACTCCATCTTTCCCACCTTTAATAAATTGAGTAGCAGATGATCCTGTTGGCAGAGGGAGGATATTATGTCCTATTTTGAGGAAAGTCTAATGTGAGATTCAGTTAATAAATAAATCACATAAAGTGATAAATCACTTGTCAGATCAAATCTCTATCCAAAGTTTTGGGATCTACCATTTTGTAGCATGCTAGAACCAGAATCTTGTCATAGTGTGGTCTCTGAGACGATCCAGTTTGCATCCATTCCTGAAAGAAGACATTGTTACAGAGTTATTTATTTTGGAGGCTGTCTCCAACACAGCGAAAGGATGTTACCTTGCTTTCTTCTCCAGCCTTCTTTAAATTAGATCATGCAACAGTCCAGCACAGAATTATCACCCGTCTCCGTATTATCTCAGCAGTCAGACAATGAACCTTTACAATCTGCTAATTTTCCCCCATGACCTTTGGACTTCTGGAGCAAAGCTACCTTGCAGTATTTGTTCTTAGAAAGGATTAAATCCTGTGGAAAAGCTAACAATTGGAAATGGGAATCTTCAACAGGCAGACCCTCTCCCATGAACTGAAAATCATTTGAATGATGGTAGCTAGAAAATAAGTGTTTGAGGGCAAATACCTTTAGATGACAGCTACACCTACAGCCTAATGAAATTTGTGAAGATTTGTAAAACTCAGGTCATGGATACCTTAAGGAATCACTGCTTTCAACAGTGTTCGTCCCAACAGCTTTCTTGTCTCTCAATAATAGGAATTTTAGACGTTACCAAGAATTATTTGACACTTCTTTTTCAAGAATTACAAGCCAAGCAGTATCCTCTTCTACCTCATATGTTGTTCCCAAGACTGTGAAGATGTAGAAGGACTAAGTCAAAACCTGTGCTCCTTTATAAAACAGTCTAAAGCAGTAGCCTTGGGCAAGAACCCTTAAAATGTGTTTTTCTTCATAGTACCACAGCTGTGTGCCAGAAGTGCGGGACCTCATTGATGAGAGTGAAGAATCAATTGTTAAAGGCAACTTTAAAATATTGCATTTAAAATGTTTCCTCCTAATTTTCACTCTTAATATGCACTTAATATGCACTATATTGTTCTGGCATCATGTGAATAGAACTTCTTATATATTCATCCTCATTTACTAGTCAGGCTATCATAAAGATACTCAGCTGTTTAAGACAGTTGTAAATTTCTGAAAGGTAACTCATAAATGCAGCATCCATGTACAACACAAATGTCAGTGATTTCTTGAAAATAAATCAGGAGAGGTCATTGTTAGAAGTATTTCTGTAAGATTCTGTAGCAGCTGAGGAAAGACTATTAGTCCCCAGTAGCTCCATCACTTGTGCTTTGTGTAAACTCTAAAGTTAAAGGTTATGAGTGCTATGGTACTGTACAGGTGCACCATGAACAGTCTTTCACACAGAATGATTCTCATTTGTTAAATTTGGAAATGTACTTTCTCCTGGCCTTAATTTTCATGCAGTTCTTCATATTCTAAATGGCAGCTGAAGGCAAGCAGAAATAGTGAGTAATTGATTTAACAACCTAAGACAAGTACAGGGAAGTAGAAAAGTTTGTCTTAGTGCTTGATGTGACCTGAGAGAGCTTCTTTAGACTTTTTTTCCTAAACAGTAGCTCAGCACCTTGGGCCAGCAAAGTGGCCTTTAAGCCTGAATGAGCATGACTTTTTTTTTTCCTCAGTGCAAAGCTCCAGTATTTCATCTTTTCAAACTGTTTTACAGCACTCAGAGCAGAATTGTATTGACAAGGTTAGAATTCATCTCCTAGAGGAGAATACTGTGCTCCTCCTGTTAAGTGCTAATATAACATTTATGTGTTGGTACCTTAATAACAGCCCTGGCTAGCCTAATGAAAGTACTGAAAGCAAACAGTACTCAGTGAGATTTTATTATGACTGAAGTGACTGCAATTTGAGACAAATTATCCCTATTTTTGTTCCCATATCAAAAACAGAAATGCTAAAGCAATTGCTACATGTTTGGTATAGAATTAGACTCCACTATCGTTAATATAGAAGTAAGTGCATTTTTCATGTAAACAGCTCACAAGGGTCAAGCATCAGAGATATTCTGTGCAAAATCCTTGTCAATAACTTTGTGAGTGAATTTTGAAATAAAGTGCCTGTAACCTGTCATTATTTCTTCCTCTCCAAGTTGAGAGCGAGTGGATGAAAATTGAGCTTGTGAATTGAAGGTACTGTGAGTTATACGGCCTTATCGACTATAGGCAAAATGACAGGTTTGCCTTGTTATTATTTTTCCTTTTAGAGGTCAGGCAATGGACAATATTACAATAATAGAGGTCAGGCAATGGACAGTAGATACTGCGGTGTAAGCAAATTGGTATATAAGAAAAGTTATTATCTGTGTACACAAAGAAGATGGTGTAAGTCACTAATATTAAAAATGTTTAATATATTGTCTCTCAGTAAAAATGGAGGAAAAAGTAATCTGCTGTCCAGAATAAGCATTTCAATTGTTCAACAATTTGAAAAGTTGTTAAAAAAAAAGTATGTTCAGAAAGCTGAAAAGTTAGTGTAAATTCATACTTTTGGAGAGTATGTATATCATAAAATGGGGTTACTTTCCATAAATAGACCTTGTTGCATAGATAATGGGAGTAAGAGTATATGCATTTGAGTATAAGGTAACAGCAGACCTAAATGTATGTACTGGTTTTGTTTGGGATGGAATTAACTTTCTTCATAACAACCTGCATGGTGCTATGGTTTCGATTTGTGACCAAAACAGTGTTGACAACACACCAGGGTTTTAACTATTGCTAAGCAGTGCTTACACAGCATCAAGGCCTTCTCTGTCACACTGCCCTGCCAGCCAGTAGGCTGTGGGTGCACAAGAAGTTGGGAGGGGACACACTGGGACAGCTGACCATAACTCACCAAAGGGGTATTTCATTCCATATAACATCATATTCAGCCACAAAAACTATGGGGAGAGGTCTTTGAAAGAGTAGCCATTGCTCACAGTCTAGCTAGGTATCAGTCTGCTTGTGGGGAAGGGTTGAGTAATAGCCTTTGCATCGTTGTTGTGTTTTCTCCTTTCTTCTTCCTTTTTTCTTACCTTAGTAAACCATCTTTATCTTAATCCACAAGTTTTCTCACCTGTGCTGTTGGGGAGAGGAGGAGGAAGCAAGCAGTTGTGTGGTGCTTAGCTGCTGGATGGAGTGAACCCACCACAATGTATTGTTCCTAGCATAAAGCTCTTAGGTTGTTTTTGTTTGTATTCAGATGAAAAAAGATTAAATACACAGCAACAATACAGGCACAAGATAATTGTTTTATCAACTCATCTTAGGTTTGTTCAGATTCAAAGGTAATGCTATTTAATGCACATCAGTGCAATTAATTTGAGTTGAAACAGCTACAAATTTACAATTTCTTCCTTTGTCTCATGGAAGAGTATTTCAGTATTCTGAAACATTATATTCACTTTCTGTACCTGTTAGCATGCTACAGTGCAATTTATACTAAAATTTTACCAAAAAAGTAAGCAGAAAGCCTGTCCCACTTCTTTAATACCATCAGAAGAAAAGGAACTCAGCTATTCAGAGTTGGTTTACCAAGTTAACTAGTTAGATATGTTGGTTGATGTGAAAACAATTTAAATATACTTTCTAGATGAGTTCTGCTATTAAGAAAAAACATTTTATCTTCTAAGAGGGTTTGTTCAAGATCGTTCTGCTGTTCAGAACTATCTGAACTGTGTATTTACTGTATCTGAACTGTATCTTTAGTACTCCAACTTTCAAAATAAATCTTATGTGCTTTAATAACTCATTTCTATAGTTTTAGTAGTTCCTACCATTTCTATTCTTCAAAGACCATTGGTACGAACAAAAGTTACTGTGTGCAAAAACACTTTTTTATTGCAAAATGAGCATAAAATAAATTATGCTCAGCATTTTCTTAAATGGTACAGGCACAGCAGTAGTTTGAGATTGCAAAAATGAGCAGATACTAACTGTCAGACAAATTCATAATTGCTCAATATGACTTTTCAAAAGAAGGAAAGTATAGGGGGAAAACAGTGTCCATGAAATAACTGTACTGCAGATACTTTTTAAATGTATCAGCTGAATATGAGCAACTTCAATTTCTACCAGCTCTGTAATATGCACAATATTTTGTTTACCTTTTAGGGCGAAGATTCAGAGACTTACCATGAGGTAACTGCAGTGTGTGGGTTGCTTGCTGTGATGGTAATATCTCACCTACCCAGAGATGCTGCCATTGAATGGCATGTTGTTGCAGTACTTGATGATCCACTCCAAAGAAAACATTTTGCAATGAAGATGATGTCAGAGGGCTTCCAAATTGAGTGTGAATCTGTGGAGTCTAGTTCTGCATCTTGTGCATCAATCTCTGTACGTCTGAGCTTGATTTCACCATCCACTTCTCAGCTTGATTTAGATGGACCTCTTCATGACTTAGTTGCTATGTTTAGACAAGCTGTTGAAAAACTTTCAGAAGACTGCAGTGCAAGTCCTTTGTCTTTTAGAGTTTTCTTCAAGGAGGATGTCTTTGATGCTCAAACACTACAAACAGGTAAGACTTATGATGATAGAAACCAGGTGTTAATACTAAGCATAACAAAATTTTTGTTTACTTCTACATAAGGTTTAATTGGAAGAAAATATTTTAGAAATTACTTTCAAGGATAGGTGGCCAAGAAGGCTAATGGCATCCTGACTTGTATCAGAAACAGTGTGGCCAACAGGATGAGGGAAGTGATTGTGTCCCTGTACTCAGCACTGGTGAGGCTGCACCTCGAGTACTGTGTTCAGTTTTGGGCCCCTCACTACAAGGATATTGAGGTGCTGGAGTGTGTCCAAAGAAGGGTAATGAAGCTGGTGAAGGAGCTGGAGAACAAACCTTATGAGGAGCTGCTGAGGGATCTGGGGTTGTTTAGTCTGGAAAAAAAAGGAGGCTGAGGGGAGACCTTATCACCCTTATCACTCTACAACTACCTAAAAGGAGGTTGTAGTGAGTTGGGTCTTAGTCTCCTCTCCCAAGTAACAAGTGATAGGACAAGAGGAAATGACCTCAAGTTGTGCCAAGGGAGGTTTGGATTGGATATTAGGAAAAATTTCTTCACTGACAGGGTAGTCAAGCACTGGAACAGGCTGCCCAGGGAGGTAGTTGAGTCACAACCCCTGGAGGTATTTAAAAGACATGTAGATGTGGTGCTTAGGTACGTGGTTTAGTGGTGGACATGGCAGTGTTAAGTTTACGGTTGGACTCGATGATCTTAAAGGTCTTTTCCAACCAAAAGTATTCTATGATTAAGATATGTTTGTTCTTTTTCTGGTTACCAGGCCTGTTTCTCTTATAGAAAGGCTCTATTCTTGAACATTTTGAAGTTCAAAGAGAATATAGCCCTGGATTACTTGTACTGATGTCACAGCTGACCTAACTTTGAGTAGGAGGTTGGATTAGATGATCTCACTCAAATTTGAGTTATTTTGTGATTCCATTAAAGGGAAGTTGCTGGAGAATCTAGCCACCTCAGGGCCAAACATGGGGAGAATGAGTCTTTTTCACAAAAGTCGTTGAGCAGTTGTCCATTTGGTAGCCTATTTGTATCACGATCTAGAACTATGTTCAAATAACCAAATTCTGTGTGCTAACAGGCACTCTTTCGAGAATAAATAATGAAATATTAATGTTTTAAAACAGGGAAATGGTGTTGTATTCTCTAGCGGGTTACTGGTTTTGAACATGGGCTGATTTCTTAACCAACTTATTTAAACAGGACTTGCTAACTAAACAATTTTCCTGTTTTTTCCCAATGTCTATTTTTTCAAAATCTCATTCCTTTACCAAGTAAAGAGAATAGACAGAACAATAAATATAATGTTGCAACTATAATTTACTTCTTATGTTGTACCTCTGTATTTTGGGCTATGCTCAATTTGGGACAACTAACATTATGCAAGAGCACAAAAGTTTATTTTAACTGTCAGGCCTGCAAAACTGGTAGGCTGAACTTGTATTGAAATAAGTGAGAGCTTTGTTATCAATTTGAGAAGGAACAACATCAGATCCTTAGTCTATATTTATCCCAAGCATGTATGCACTTTAAAAATCGTTGCAGACCACAACTGATCCATATTAATTAGCTGACATAAATGTTAGCCCTCAAATATTCTCCTGTCCTATTTTTTTTCTTAACCTGCAGCAGTTTTTGAAGAAAATTCAACTTGACATTGTTTAATAGATTTAAAGCACAGGAATTGAAAGCTATAAAAATGTGGCATAGAATAAGCATATTTAATCCAGGAAGCAAGGAATGAACATATAGTCTGACAGAATGTTGTTGTTTTTACTACATCTTGTTTAAGAGCTAAAAGGAAACCTGATAAAACATGTTCCTGGCATGGGATTAACATTACTGTTTTGCCTGTTCTTTCTGGTATTTCTCAGGCCATAGAATAATTACTTCCAAACAAATTTCCTTTGCTTTATTAAATATATTGTTCAATATAATGTATAAATTGTGCGCATAAAAATTTGATTCATTTCCATTCATGTTATACTACCATACATAGAAAGATTTGTTGTGATTGTCATACATTCATTCTGGTTGTGTTCAGATCTCTGCACTGTCATAATAATTCCTGTCATTATAGCAATTTTATCATTATCCCCACTTGTAAGAAATACGGTCTTGCAAATCTGTAGAATATATAGAATACATTAAATTTATAAGTAGCACTAATTCATTGATGAAGAATTTAAAAATAACTTTTTCTACTAGGAAATATTTCCAGAAAGTTCATGTAGTGGTAGGAAGAAATAAGCTATATATTTGAAAATAATTTCTCAAAATTAAAATAGTTATTGCTGAAGTCAGTGTCTTACTGATAGTTTCAATCTGCTATAAGACTAATTTATATATATATATATATGTGTGTGTATATATGTATATATATATAAATATATATACACTTCTCTGATTGAAAATCAGAAGGCTAATTTTTAATATAATGTTAAGACACAGGGACTTATTTAAGTGTTCTGCTAATCCTTGAAAGGCCTGTAGTCTCCAGTGAAGCCTCCTCAGCTTTCCAAAGAATGCAGCATATTACTGGACTATGTCCTCGACTGTCTTTTGTACTATTATTATAGTTATACTTCTCATAATTTAAAATGTACTCACACAACTTGCAGTCAAAAAAGCACTGTATATGGTCTCCAAGGTGTTCCCATTCCTTTCAGTATCTGCTGGCCAGTGTCCATAAGCAGGATGGTGCAGTCTGTGTTTTATCTTCTCAGCTATTGTTGTCAGTCTTTAGTTTTGACTGGCAGAACTACTGCAAATGTGCATGTCCTTTAGTCTGCTTCAGAGATGTAATACACCAGAACTAATATCAAGTCATTCTTTTGAATCTCATGATATTTTAACCTGCCTGTAACACCAGCCCAAGGTGTTAGAGATCAAGTTCTGATGACAACAGCTTCTTTCAGTTGCTCATAGTGTGTTCCTGTTTTCCTCCTCAGACTTAAGGTGATTTTATGTTTTGTCTACAACAGCTCATTAACTTGTCAGCCTTCTTCCTAAATCTGGATTCAGGACCAAGGAATAAAAAAAGGCCTGTTTTACATTACCTAGAAGTTTAATTACCTGAATCAAATTTGAAACCTATATATAATATATTTAGGCAAGTTCAGATAAGCTTGTTCTGCTTATAGAATGCATGAATCTGATGTGGCCACTCTACACTGCTCTCATGAGACCCCACCTGGAGTCCTGTGTCCAGCTCTGGAGCCCCCAACACAAGAGAGACATGGACCTGTTAGAACAAGTCCAGAGGAGGCCACAAGGATGATCTGAGGGCTGTAGCACCTCTGCTATGAGGACAGGCTGAGAGAGTTTGGGCTGTTCAGCCTGGAGAAGAGAAGGCTCCGGGGAGATCTTATAGCGGCCTTCCAGTACCTGAAGGGGCTACAAGAAAGCTGGGGAGGGACTTTTCACAAGGGCAGTTAATGACAGGACAAGGGGAAATGGTTTTAAGCTGAAAGAGAGTAGGTTTAGATGAGATATTAGGAAGAAATTCCTTACTGTGAAGGTGGTGAGACACTGGCACAGGTTGCTCAGAGAAGCTGTGGCTGCTCCTTCCTGGAAGTGTTCAAGGCCAGGTTGGATGAGGCTTTGAGCAACCTGGTCTATTGGAAGGTGTCCCTGCTCGTGGCAGGGGGGTTGGAGCTAGATGATCTTTAAGGTCCCTTCCAACCCAAACCATTCTATGGTTCTATGAAGAGGGAACAGTAATGGCTTTCAAAATAGCACTGGTTTGTTTCTTGTCAGCTCTGAGCATGGCCAAAACTTGCTCATAGCTGTCTCTGTAGATATTTTGAGTGTTTGGATGTTTCTGTGGTGATTTCTACTATCTCCAAAGGTTACTTTTGCAGAGTATGTCTGGCTGGGTACACAGAATAGCATTTTACTAGGACACAGGATAAAGCAGAAACTTACTGATCTTGACTTGAAAATCTGCAGGCCTGCTACATGGACTTTTAAAAAGTATTGTTTGCTTGATGAGACTGCCAGAACACAAATGATACTGAGAGAGCAGATTTTCAGTTGCCATTTATTAATTCAGCTCAGGTAGTGCTGGTTGCTAACCATCTGTATGGTGATCCGTTAGTGACATGTTTGATCTTCGACATGCGTTAGACATTGTTAATCCCACAGGTAGGTGTGTCTTTTTGGAGTCTTCAACTACCATCAGATACGTTGTCTGCTGAGGAAGGATAATATTAATAGTACAGTAGGGATGCTAGACACTGATATTCAAATATTTTTAATGTTAAGCACATCAGAAATGTATCTATAACAGCAAAGAGAGAAATTATCATGTCTCGGAAATCAGGAGAGATGGTTGAGGAGATAACTGTTCCAGTCTTAGTGGATTTCAGGTGGACTTCCATCATGCCATAAAATTAGCAAATAATCTTCAATAATTCTCGTAAGGTCGTGAATTGCAATGTATTGTCTCCTCTAGCAAAAGTATGGAAAAGAAAGAAAGGTACTTTTTTCTGGTTAGAACTTAAAATCGTTGGAGTGAAAGGAGGAAATACTGCCACAGATCTTCTCAAATGAGGCTCTGATTAGATGACTGCTTTTTTGGTGCAAAGAAATCATCATTTGTTTTAAACTGTCCAAATAAATGAGAAATTTGTTTGTGTCTGACACAGTAAGATGAGAACCAGGAATATTTATACTCTGCATACTGTAACAGTTTATTGGAAATTATTATAGCCGGTGTTGCTGATGTCAAAAGAAGCTAAATGTTTGTAATGCAAATTTGAAACAGATACCTTTCTGTCATCCTAAGACCAGATGTAAAGTTTTATTGAACAAAGTGTAGTACTGATGGTGAACTTCTCACAGGCAATCCCTCATAACATACGAGAGCATTATGGGCACCGTGCTGAGACCAGAACGTGTTAGAAGTAGGAGGATTAGATTAAGCTGACATATATACTTAGTAAGATGCTGTTAAGCCTTTAGAAGTCTTTAACATAAATTTGACTATTTATTTCTTATTCTCATTTAAATATGCATTAATATAAACGTGTCAGGACGATTTGCTACACCATCCAGTTGACTAGATTATACTTCAGTATAGGAAAGATGAATGTTCATAAGTCATCCCATTAGGATTTCACAAGCCTTGTTCACAGGATGTATGCAAAATATTTTTTTTAATATTTATTAGGGAGTAGAACAGGTTCTGCATTCACCAGAACATCATATTACATAATCCCTTTTTCATACCATAGAAAAAATGAAGTGGGAATATAAAAAGGCAAAAGAGAACAGGAATAGAAGGACAGTCTGGTAGCAGCATTAAAATGAATGTATAATTAGTTTTAAATGTGGCTCTACTTTGTAAACGCTTAGGACTAAAAGGCTTTTAGTACTTATGTGTTTATCAAGTTTCAATAATACTATAGTTTAAAAAAAGTTTAATAGGGGTCGAGTATAATTGAGCTGGACTGTAGAAAATCTTACTTGAAATGGGACTGTTTCTTCTGCTGAAAGAGAAGCCCTGATGATCAGGCACTCAGTTAGGAGTCCTTGCGCCGACATAGTAACACCCGGATGGATATGCAACATACTGCTTTTAAACAAAAGATTTTCCATCTGATAAGATGGAAGATATTCCATTTATTAAAATAGTTCATTATCAACACCTTTTCCAGATGTTTTCCAAAACACACCATTTCCAGTACTGATAGATATATGTTATGTAGTGTAAATCTAAGAGAAGTGGAAGAAGATCAAGTGAAGATACCACAGTGTATTTTCTTAATAACACATGTCCATGTGCATTAGAATTTAATAATCTTTAATTAATGCAGTCTAAATTCACACTAGGAATGTATTTCAACTTAACTTTCTTTATTAATATGCCCATATACACTGGGAGATAATTTTACATGGGGACAGCTAGAATCTCAATCTCCAAACATTTATATGCAGGCCTACATGTTCTTACGTGAGTAACTGACACTTACTCAGCAGTCATGGAGAACTACTCATGTGAGTAGAAACTACACAGTCATTAAGAACTGTTTACTGAGCAACAATGAAGCAGGTACATAAGTGTTGATATTTTTTTAAGAGTTGGTCCTTTTGAAATCAAGCTTTGCAGTCACTAACTAATGAAGTAGTTGTTGTGACTAACATATATAATTTGGCCAAACAAAAATATGTTTTAAATATCATGATGCTGTCTGAAATAGGCTGTAAAACTGGAAGTTGTTTTTTTACCAAATTCTGTTAATTTAGGCTAAATGGAAAATGTAAGAACGGTTGCCAACCTGAAAGAAGAGGACAATTTTGCTTTCAATTTCTTGGGTTTCCTGTTAAGAAAACAAAGAATTTGCAGAGTATAACAATTCAAGCAGCATACCTACACTGCTGCTGCTCCAAAAAAAAAATTTAAATAAAATTAAATTAGTACTTGGGGAAATTAAATGAGTCAGATTATGATATCCATAACCAATTAGGAAATACTGATGTGATTGATGAGTGTGCTTGAAATGACATTTTAAAAGGCTGAAAGTAGCTAAATTTGTTCTTGAGCCACAGAGGTGGCTTTGCAGTCTTGGTATTGGTACCCAAGCTATCCAGTCAAAAGATCTGATATATTAAATGACTGTTAACATGCTGACATTTTAAACTTTTTATATCAGTTTTCAAGGTTGTGCTGTTATTGTATCTACTACAAGCCACTGTATACGTATTTTTAGCAGAACATCTCGCATAAAATTATGAGGAAAGGGGTTTAAGTTTTTTTGCTATCAAAGAAATGGGGAGATTTTTTTAATAGTGATGTTGCCTCTTGACTGAATAAGCATAAGAAAGTGTTTTATGCCTGTAAGGCAGCCTAAAATATATTAGGTTCTACTTTAGGGCAGTGGCATTCTGTCCTTTAGGATGGGAAATTTATTTTTTAAGAGCACAGATACTCGATTGAGAGAAATTCAACCACTTGGTGCCAAGGACAGATAGTGAAGTTAGAATTCGTCCTTATTCAAAGTGGACAGCGTGTGACATTTAAAGGTTATGTATTGCAGAATAGTACATAAAAATCTTGGCTAAAACTTTAAATGGAAATAAATTCTTTAATTTCTTGACCCAGGATTGATCTAGAACATAAACCCTTTATCCTTGACACAGACCGCTAGCAGTATGTTGGTAAGGTTGTTTTAAAGCTACTATGTACAACTTCATATTTCTTTCAGAAATTCTGCCACTAAAATCTAAGATACATGCATACGTTCCTCTGCCCCTCCTATCATGTTTTCACATTATGTTGAAGTACTCCTGAGCTCTTCACCAAATGAATTATCTGTATGGACTTTTAAATTTTGCTGTTGAAGATTTACATGTAGTGACCTGTAGGGCAGAATGAACCTGTTGCAAAACAGACTTTTTGTAGAGAAAGTCATAGATTGTAAAGAAGAATTTCCTAAGTTTGCTAACATGTCAAAAACTGATTTGCTTTCCTCACATAATCAGTTTGGAAGATGCTAGACATTTTTTATGGTGATCCAGGCCATAGCTTTGTTGCTTGATGTTAGTTAATAAGTTATCTCAATAAACATTGGAATTTGTTAAAAGCAGTAGGCTATAAGGTGAAATATCTTAAGGGAATAGATGTAAAGAAACATGGAATGAGAAACCAATCTATTCTGTAGTAAGTCAGAAGGGGTAATTTTGATAATTAGCTCTACAAGGAGTCTGAACAAATTAATACTCTTCAAAAAAACTGCTATCCTCTAGACAGGTGTATGCATACATGGTCCGTCTGTATATGTGTAAGGGTCTGTACACATGCATAAAATGCATTGAGTACAAAAGTTCTATTACAATGTCAAAAATAATTTTGAGATACTTTGTTTAGTGCTTTGTTGACAGAGAACTATAAAAGCATCTTATAACAATGACATCAGGCATACAATCGTTGTGAAATTTGGATGATCTGGTGGTTAATATGTGAGGCATATATGATCTGTCTATGCAGAAACCATTTGTGATACACTCAGTTTTTAAGCATGCATCACAGAATATGGTTTACAATTACACAAGAAGTTTTTCTCTGAGATTGTTTCAACATGCCAGCATTTTGGCACCAGTTCTGCAATTCTAAATCAATAAACATTGAAAGAACTTGAATTTCTAGAGACCTCTGCATCATTTGTACAGATTCCTCTCTATATTACTTTTTATTGATAAGTGAAGAAAAAAAAAATATGATGGTGTTTAAACCAGTGAAATTAGACTTAGGAAGTCCACTGATCTTAAAATAATTGTAGGCTGAAGGTGAACTGGGGTAATACCAAACCTGCTTCCCTGGTTACTTATTCCAGTATTTATTTAGGACCATTGCTTGAAATACAATACTGCACTAGATGGACCTTTGGCATGACGAGCTTGCCTTTTGTATTTGCTCTTCTTTAGTAGGAAAATGCTTGCCATTTGCTCTTTGTCTAGCAGAACTAAGAAATAGTTCAATGAAAGAAAAAAAGTTAGGACTTTTCATAGGGATAAGCAGCTGCTGAAAATCTAACTTTTAAGGACTCTAATAAATATAATAGGTAAATGGGCAATGACTTAAATTCCTTTTGAAAATTCTTTCAGTGTCAGCCCTGTGGAAATCCTCTGTCCTGCAAGCAGTGGGACATGGTATGTTCTCTTCTCTGTCCAGATATCTGTTCAATATATCAGGTATCAAACTCGGGTGTCAGCAGTCTCTCAGCAATGCATCAGAACAGTCTCTGGGGCTACCTGAAAAGTTTAGTCATTTACTTGGAGACAGATAAAACTTTCTTGTTATCTAATGGCATGGAATAATTCTTTACAAAGATGTGAAGCTAAAAAAGAAATTGAAATAAGGCTCTGATTCAAAACACAATTGCAGGCAGAAACCTAACAGTATGAGAAGGTGATGCTGTGGCCATAGTTTGCTTTAATAGCCTAGATCTTATCTTTTGTCCATTTGGGTAATGGAAGCCAAAGAATCTACCTTCCTGCAGCCTGGGGACAGCATGGACACGAGGATTATTTATTGCTCGGAGTGAAAAGTGATGAAATGCCTTTGTACTCCATTGTCCCTTTGTTCCCCCTGTCCTTGCCCCTTCTCCATAGTCTAAGAGATTTCTCTTTTGGATGTGGGGAGGAGGCCTGAAGACAGAAGGCAGGGCAAGGAAACAGGCCTGTTTGTACTCCACAAGTGTGTTTAGGGCAAAAACGTCTCCCGTGTTTACTGCCTCTGGTGCGTACTCAAAGTTGGACTGTGCAGCCAGAGGTTGCGTCCTAAATACTCAGCTTACTGTTTTCACTCAGTATCATCCCTTCTCTTGTTTTCTCTATGCAAATTAAAAGATAACATACAGCTTTTTTTATTTTTTTTTTGAGGCTGATAAAATGTAGATCTGGAGTTTCTTTTGATTGCAGTCTCTTAATTTCTGGGAAAAATGCAACTAGAAACTGGCCTGAATGACACCACTTAATAATTTCTGTCTTAATTTTAAAAGTATTACAAATTACAAAGTTTTCTGATTGAAATATTTTCAGCATGCATTTGTAAAAGAAGGGGTTTTTTGTTTTTTAAACCCCTTTTGAAGTTATACTCAGACTTAAACTATGCTTAAAATCCATAGAAATATTGTAATTTTGTCCAACAACTTACCACCCAATTAACAAGTTGGGTTTGGGGTATCGTTTGGTTTATCTGGTAGAATTATGCCATATACCAAAAAAAAGTGAAGAGGAAAGTTTGTTTGGTTGTTTTTACCATCTGCATTGTAACTTCTAATCCAAGAAAACAACTGTAACCAACCTTCAAATGAAACTATTTTGCCATTGTCACACTTCATGCAATTTAACTTTGCATAATATATGCAGTGGTGCTCCCAACAGTCTATTTCTTCTTAAATTCATGATAAATTTAGGTTTAAAATACCACAAAGTTATTAGGTGTAATTGATGAATTTCCAATCCTTAGAAAAACAAGCAATGAAAATATTGTAATTTTTTCCTTCCTTTGGACTTTGTTCAGCTTTTGCTAGTAATGCATCGTATCTGCTGTGTTAAAATCCAATTAATAGCTCCAATTCATTGACACTTAAAGCACATTTATAACTTAGTCCCTTTAGGCATTTCTTTTCTACTCACACTGTTAAGTCTAGAGTATCAACATTGGGTAATTGGAGAACAGGTAAATTTTTTCCATTGTAGCAAATGAGAACATTCCTTCTCTTTCTACATTATTTTTGAATGGCAAGAGCGTAGCCAGCACGTTGAGGGAGGTGGGCTGGCACACCTGGTATACTAGGATAGGATAATAAGGGAAGGAGATCACCAAACTGGAGAAAGTCCAGAGAAGGGCCACTAAAATAAAAGGTGAGGTGAGTGGCATATAGAATATACAAGAAAAGACTGAAGGAACCGGCTTTGTCCCACCTAGTGAAAAGACTATGAAGGAACCAAACTACAGTCTTCCTTACCTTAATAGGCATTGCAGAGAAGGAGACAGGATTTTTTCTGAGATACATCAGAAAAGGACAAAGAGCATTGGTCACAAGGTGCAGCGGAAGAGACTCCAGTTGGACACAAGGAGTGAATTTTCTCCAGAAGTGTGGTTGGTTGCATGCTGGCACTGCCTGCCTAGAGGCTGTGGAATCTCCATCTTGAACGTCTTCAAAACCTGACTGCACAAGGCCCTCAGCAAACTGGTCTTAATGTCTAAAGTTACCCCCCACTTTCAGCTTGAGGGAGGTTGGGCTATATGATTTCCAGAGAATCTTACCAACCAAATTACTCTATGATTCCCAAAATTATTCTATGATTCCATATTATTATCACATTACAATGAATTGGCCAAAAAGAGTGGCATTTAACTGCAGATTCTGGGAAAGAAAAAAAAAAAACAGTTTCTTTCTGTCTGTCCTTAATACTCTGCACTCTGAAAACAGATGACTACCACTCCTTTCCTGAATAATAATTACTGAAACCAACAAGCAAGTTTTTCCTATTGAAGTCTATCTTTGAAAAAGAAATGTTTCTTTAGAAGTGTCTGGATTCTTTGTTGTGTTTTTTGTTTTTTTTAACTCAGTTCTCTGTAGTGTGCACATTTGTCCTTTTTTCTTTCCATCTCTTTATCTTAACAGAACTCGTACAAGTTCAGAATTAGAATTATCATTGGGCTGTGATATCTCTGCAGTATTTCTTATGGCAATGTAAAGCTCATATGTTTCCAGAGTCTAATTCATTTGATACTGAGACACCTGGGAATGAGGAGTCCTGTTATGAAGTGAAATAATTATGTTGTCAGTAATGTCATCTCTTCAACTGGAAAATCCTTTGTTTTCCTCATTTAAACACATTAGTAGATGGTGTGGTGGGTTGACCCTGGCAGGGTGCCAGATGCCCACAAAGCCCACTCTATCACTCCCCTCTTCAGCTGGGCAGGGGAGAGAAAATATAACAAAAGGCTCGTGAGTGGAGATAAGGACAGAGAGAGATCACTCACCAGTTACTGGCACGGGCAAAACAGACTTGACTTGGGGAAAAAAAAAAAAAACAAAATACAATTTATTACCAATCAGACAAGAGGATAATGAGAAATAAAACCAAATCTTAAAACACTCCCCCCACCCCTCCCTGCTTCCCAGACTTAACTTTTCTCCCCATTTCCACCTCTTCCCCCCAGCGGCACAGAGGGACAGGGAATGGGGTTGAGGTCAGTTCATCACACGTTGTTTCTGCTGCTCCTTCCTCCTCAGGAAAACCTTGCCTTGCAAACCCAATACAGATGGTTATACCATTTGATATGGGGGCTAAATACTAATTTAACTGGTTTTTAGTAGGATTTGGAAAACAATTTAAAAATAATAATTTGCAAGCTGTAAAATATTCAGTTTTTAAACCTCTAGAGAACTTCAAAACTCTGTTCAAAAATTTTGCTTATCAGTAGAGAAAGACTTTGTGAACTTTGAAAATCAAACTTAATTCTCTTCACCTAATAGTAAGAGTGCTGTAAGAAAAAAAAAATAGTATGTTGAAGATTGTTTCTGATATTTAGAGTATTGGCTTGTCTTTAATCACCCTACCAGGAATGTATGAGTCAGTATACCAGATAATGGGGTGAAATTAGATGTAAGAAAAATAACAGTATCTCACCTATTTTACTCTCAACTACAACACATCCATGTACTGATGCTATGGATTTAGATCCATCTGAGATATACAAGCAGCTTCCTGTTTGTGGCACCGAAGAATTAAGTGACTTGGTAACTTCGTACAAGATGGCAAAATTATAGCGTTTTATTTTCCCGAAGTTCTTACTTGAAGCTATGAATGCTCAGCAGCTCTCAAAATGAGGTGCTGTTTAGAGGCAGAACAATAGGAGGAATGGGTAGGTGCAGCCCCAAGAAGAATAGTTCATTGAAATGCATGCCTTGTTCCAGAATGGAGTCTGAGATCAAATCTGCTTTGAGATTGCTCTTCTACTGGGCATAACTTCATCATTTTAGAATTGTCAAGGGATCTTGTCATTTCCAGACTTCTATGAAAAGCATGACTAATTGAAGCCAGCCTAAGGCATTTTCTACAATTACATACATGAAGATAAATATATTCTAATTTAGTTGATTATTTTTTCTTTGCATTAACTACATAGAATGTGCTTTGAATTCTTTCATTTTATGTCATGTAGTGTAACTTACCTGCTGTGATTTAATCAAGTATTTAGGTCACTCGAACTATAATAGCAGCAGAAATAATCAGGATTTCTATCTTTAGATTAGGCTTTTTAATTTTACTTTTCTTCCAAATTATTCTTTTTCTTGTGATTGTTTTTAGCTGTAATAGTATGCAAACTGCTTAAACTTTTGATCCTTTAAAAATTTGGAAACAGAAACCTCAGCTGTTTTCATTAGAATTATTGCTTGTCATTTTGGACTTAACTTGTTTGAAAATACATTATGCAGAAATTTTGCAAACTTTTTAAGCATATTAAAAATTCATTTTTACAGGAAACATGCTGCATAATGCTTCCTTGCTACAGAAATTAATGCCACGATGGTTATTCTGCAGTAAGTTTACCATATGATGCCACTTAAAAAAAAATCTTTGGCAAGTAGTAATTGGAAGGAGCAATTTTTGGAGTTTGGTGTTAGGCAGGAGTTATTATAAGCACATTGCTTACAATGTTCTTTTGCATTTTTTCCATGTTCTTTATGTTTCACTTTTCATGAATATACTGCAGACAAGCTGAAAAGCATTTCAGAAGTTTTCATCACTTGAAGCATACTCCTTCAAAGTCAGTAATTACATTAAAAAGATTTTATCAGTTCCAGGGTGCATTGATGTCATACTGAAGTAGATCTGCTATAAGAGATGGTCTATATTTTTAGCTCTGATCTGGCTAGGAACCTTCAATTAATTATTTTAATCATTGTAACACACCTTTCAAAAATATCCAGTTAGTGCCTCCCACTGTATCATTTAGGAGGAAAAAGAAAACAATCGACTTTCTGCAAGACACTAGGACTTAAATATGTTTTTCCAAACATAGGAAGACTTGTTTATTTTTCTGGTACACAAATGAAAGCTGTCCAAGGGTTGATGGAAGAGCATCACATGCCATCCAGAAGGAGCTACGGAATTAGAGGCAAGACCTTGGCTCATCTGAACCAGAATTATTCTTGTGAGAGATTTCAGTCTCTCATTCATCCGGAGGATGGTCCCTGCTCTGATAGGTAACATGCCAAGACACATAAAATAAGCCCGAATTTCAGAAAATACTGAGAATCTGTAATCCTGAGCTCTGAAAACCAAGTCAAGCTGAACATCAAACATCATTAGCTACTATGGTTTTGATTTTTAGGTTAAATTAAATCCCAGTCTGTTAAAATTAACAGAAATTATGTTATTAACATCACTGGGAAAGAACTTCTGCATAGCTCACCCAGTTCAAAGACATAATTCGATCCTTCATTTTCAATAGGGAGATGAAAAAGCAAGGTTTCATCTTAAAGTACTCCACTTGCTTGGTCTTTTCTGCTCTTCCATTTTAGTCTCCTGTTCTGTTTTTTGCCCTTTCTTTTTACTTACATTCATCCCTTGTTCTGGACCACAGAAATTGTGTCTCAGGCTGAGTCTCGGAAAGCATCATACAAGAGTAAAACTTGAAGCCAGGCACAGGGAGCCAATTGCAACAAAACAAGATATAAAAATCGAGAGACAACAGTCTAAAGTTTCTTGATCCAGGAGATGTGACTGACATAAACCAGAGTATAGCAAGCAGGATTACAAAGCCAAAGCTTCTGTTTTAAAAACGTGTTCTTCTGTGCTGAAAATATGACTGGTAGCAAGAAGCAGTGAGCAAAAACATGTATACAGAAATTCACAGCTTGGATTCTACTGTGTGTTATTCATTAAATTAGGAGCAACTATTGTTTTTATTTGTCCCTGCTTCAGAAGGAAAATAGTGGCACAGAAACAAAAGAAACTTGATAGATCACACATAGTCCTCACACCAGCCTAAATGCAACATATCCCTCTTGTTGGTTGTTGCCAATATTAAAAAAAAGAACAGGATTTGTATTAACAGGAGGAATAGAGGTATTTGAAGACAAAACATTCCTTTTTAGACTCCTGAGGCTGTGAAGTACTTATGTGTCTCCTGTGAAGTACTGAGTGCTGTTCATTGTTGTTGGAATCTGCATGGAGACAGCTGGACAGTAGAGGTAGAGTCAACAGCCAGAGCAGCACAGCTTTGATGCAGGAGAGAAGTTCAGCTTTGCCTTGCTGTCATGATTCCTAAGCAAACTGGAACTTCCTTCTGAAGCAATATGCAAGTCAGCAATTATGATCGGCCACGGCTTCCATGGTAAAGTCCACAGTTTGGGTTTACTTTTTTGAGGGGTTGCAAAAACAGTGTCACCTCTTGTCAAACACCAGAGTTGCTGACTTGTTAATTGTACACAAATCTGACCTATAGCAGTGATAGCTCAGCCATTTACTCTTTATATAAAGTCAACTGAGAAATTATATTATTATTTATATGGTTCCTATAGTAACCTCATTTTATCAATTAGGAGAGCAAGATGGTATGGTTATAAATACTTATGTTTTAGTTACTGCAAGACACTCACAGATAATGTGGTTTGTAATGTAAATCCTGGTCATGGCTCTAGGAAACAAAATAGCCATGAATTATTATTATTATGTATTTTTCAGAAAGCCTTTCAGAATAAGAAATGAAATTGAACACTTAAGAAAGTATGTGGGAGCTGTAGGAAATACCATGTTATCTTTTATTAAATTATATTGACATCAATGGGGAAAAAGCTTTAAAAGAAAGGGCAAAATATGGCAGTAACTTGTACAGCATTATAAATTATTTCTGTATGTGTACATACATCATGCAAATGGACAAATTTGAAATAGTATTTATTTTTAAGATACAGAAATTAATATATTTAAGAAAATTCCACAAGCAAATGTGGCACCAGTTCAGTACATATGCACATACCTAATCCACTTAGATAAACATGTATCTTTTTCTGAACTGAAGCTTGTATCTAAAATTATCCTGCTAAAAGTGGCCCCAGACTATAAAGGAAACTATGAAAATCCTACACCAAATTTTTAACAGTCCTGAAGAACTAAGGATCCAGTAACCAGCGGACTGTGACCATACCTTAAAGCAGAATTGAAGATTGGAAAATTAAAGGAAATGTAAAAATTTTGCATTATCCACACAAGCACAGTTTATATGTGAAACTAATCCTTAGAAACACAGTCTGTGAAATTAACCTATTTTGAGCAACTATTTATTATTATCAAAAAAGGTCATCTTCCATGCCACAGTAATGTAGTTCATCCAAATATTTTCCTTTCCCTGTTTAGAAGCATATTTTTTTTCTGAGCTTTTTATGTCTATATGATATCTTGTTTTAAAAATACTGATATTTTCTTTGTATTCTTTCAGTATTTTCTAAGTTATAGGAATTTCACTTTCATAATATAAATAAAGCTATTTCAAGCTTTTCCATGCTGCTCAGCCAAATTAAGTAAATGCTGACATTTAGTTGCCCGTCAGAATGCAGAGATAAAGTATGCCAGTAAGAGTAGATGCTCAAGAGAAACTTGATTTAGACTGAATCATTTCCTTCCTTTTAACAACCTAAGATACCTACAGTGAATTCTTCACTTTCAATAATCTGGGTTTTTTTAATACAGAGCTTCTCATCTACATAAAGTTTGTTATGACACTGCAGTAACATTTCCAAACTTAAAATGTACAACTTGCAGGTATGGTTATTACTAAAGCTGAAGTATTACTTAAAGCACTTCACTTGATATGACCTATAGAACTTTCATTTTTAATAACTCTACTTGGAAAAAATGTGGAAAAACAGATACTTTAAATGTTGCCAAAATTATTATATAATAGTATGTTTCCTCTTATCACTTTCTGAGTCAGTTTGATTTATCCCAGCTTGGAATATTAGACTAGACATTAAGGGGTAGGAACATTCTTACAGTTAAAAAAAGTATATATGCATATTCATATATATATATATATTTATATATATGTATAGGTGCACATGAATCAACTCTGGCTCCCAAGTCTTCACCAAGAAAATTTTCCTCTTCTCAGCAGTTGATCCTTATATAATCTTAGAATAGAGAATATATTTTAAATTACAGAGGTTTTTTTCCTTCATGCTGGTTTAACTATGTTTTTTACATAGGTAAGCCCTTTGTGGTTATATTAACTTAAGCATTAAGCTTTTCTTTTACCTTTTTCTTGCTGAACTACTTAATGTTTTCTAGGGTTTTCATGTGTTCACTATTTGGCTTAGCAGACTGTTGACACTTTCTTTCTGAAGTTTTAAGAAATTTCAGATACATTCTTCTAAGCTGAGATTCAAGCTCAGTGATTTTAAAGACCCTTTTAAGTTTCTAGTTATTTGGATCTGATTGCAGCTCTGCAAACTCATCTTGACTTCCTCTTAGTTTGCAGTGTCTAGCATTTGAAGTGTTCATTCTGTTCATAAAGTAGGAATGGCACTGGTAATAGCTGTCCAAAATAATTTTTAAATTTATCAGAATTCTATTTTGGATAAACTATTTTAGGCAAGAGAAAACAAATTTTGGCCCTACACTCTTGGTCTTGCACATTACAGGCTGTTTTTCTTCTATTACTCTGCCATCCATTGCTTCACAGGAATCTAAGGGAGATGCAAGGTTTTCTTGCAAAGGATATATTATCTAAAAATGAAGCAATTCTGCTTGGTTTTCATATAATTGCAAGTTAAATTGCAAGACTGGAATTGGGGACAAGTACATTTTGCATCTGAAATTATCAGATTCAACATTACAGCTCTTGATACAGTTCCCACGGAACAACCCTTCTCTCAACTTGTTCACCTTCACTGAAAAAACCCAGACCTGCAGACAGGCTGTAATCCTTAGCCAGTATTTTGTAAAACAACTACTGGTGTTCTTGCCACAATACTTGTTAGTTTTACTAGTAATGTTAAATTTGCAAAGTGACAATTCTGTGTTAGCTCATTTGATAAATGCTCTTTGACCAGATATGAATCTTTACCTCCTCCTAAAGGCTAAATATTTCTGCATGTTTGGAATTAACTGCATTAACTCTATTAATCTGTTTCATGATCTTAAAGCCCCTGCGGGCATTTTAATCTGGTGTTTGAGGTGACTTTCTTGATCAACCCCCAAGCTTCACCCAGTAGTTGTGAACTGGAGTTGACTAGTTCACTAGGTTGACTTAAAGCTGTTTGACTGTGGTTGTTGTTGCCTGGCTTCTTTATGGATCACAGATTTTATGTTAGATAAAACTCATAAAAAGTCAAGTAATCAACAGGAAAGAAATAGAATCTATCTAAAATTTGTTAAAACCTTTTATTGTCCCTAAAAGCGTAATCATGACCTTCTGCTGAAGTGGATGGAAGTTGTAGCCACAGGGAAACTTTCACACAGATTTCACTGCAAGATTGAAGCTAAAACGAAAGGCCAGATAGTTTACAGTCATTCTGCAGGCTGTGGACCAAAAAAATGGTAACTGCTGGAGTAAGTTCAAACTGTTAGCGATTAAAGACAGACAGTCATCTTGCTCAGTGTTCTGTCCATACAGAGCTTGTTAAAAATTCATTAAATGCAGCATTAGTGATATTTCCAGGTTAATATGCAACCTCCTGTAACAAAGGATTCCCTGGAAGTAGAGATTCCACTATTCTGACTTCTTCTTAATAAGCATGTTAATTGTATTATGGACTTCCACTTTTATTCCTCAACTGTTTCCTTAGTAGTCATGTGTTTACGTACAGAATGTTTTTAATGGCTGCCACTTTACCAACCTAAAAGGTGGTTTTTCATTCTTACACATTCTTGTTAAGCAAAAGAAGGTTCTAAAATTCCCAGTTATGTTTTTCATCTTGTGCCTTCAGGGATATCTCACTGGCGTCTTGTTGGAATTTAGTAACCAGTGTTTTTAGTGATGAAAAATAAAGAAAATTATACCTAGCTGTAGCACTTTTTACTTTTTGATTGCAGGGGGCCTCAGAAAGGAGTTTAGTATCATCACCTGAATTTTACTGAGAAGGAACCTGGACACAAGAGAAGGAGATAGTGACTTATTCAGGTTTTCTCAGTAAGCCTGTGACAGAAATTGAACCTTTGGCTCCTGAATTCTAGCCAAATATTTTCTTCAGCCTACTCTCCTTCTGCACAGGAGTACAGATTCCAAAATGCTAAAAGACTTAAAAAGCAGACGATGTAAACAGATGTAAATGAACACAGAGTTCATGAAATCCTGGCTCCACTTAAGTTGGTGGCAGAACTCCCTTCAACTTTAATGGAATCAGGATTTTCATCAGGTCAGACCATCTTTTAAAGAAAATAGTGAGTCTTTCGGATCTAATCTCTCTACTTTTTCCCTATATCCAGTTTGAATTGCAATAGGTTCTCTAATTAAACTTGGTACATAATTTGATGTCAGCTTATATTTCTTAACCAGACCTTAGCACCTTTCTTTGAATTCCTTTTGCTTTTAAAAAAATAAAATATATGTACTGACAGTTTTGAAACGTACTAAGCTTGGTTTTTATCATCACCATTCTGACAAAACTGTTTTCTTGGCTTGGATCCTTTGTATTGTCATTATGTCGATAGTACTTTAACTGTTGGCAGCAAATTTCACTGTTACTTATAGATACAGTTCAATGAAATATATTTTCATTTATGTTGTGGCCACAGAGTAGGATGAAGATACATTGGTTATTGAAATTTGTAAGTGTGTTTTGAATTTAGAACATGCATGTTTGCTATTAAAAATTACTGATAGCTTTAAAGATTGGCACAAGTTAATTTTTCTCAGTGAGTAGTAAACTTAGTGATAATTTGTGAATTAGTAATTAAAAATTTAGATTAAGAATGTGATTTGCTCCTGAGAGTTAAGTTTGTGGTAGTGGCTCTGGCTATTCACTGTCTCTAGTCTAATTTTGTTTCAGATTTTCATGATTAAACTGAGCTTTTTCCTCCATCAAATAATAGTCTGTGGCAGTGGGAAATGAGAATGCACTGAGACATAGAAGACAAGGAAGCAACTTGGTGGCAAAATGAAATAATTTGTAATCAATGGGAGGGAATTGGTCTCAGAGTAACCAGTGTCTTTTAAAAAGCCTGAGAAAGAAAGTACTTTTATTTTCCTTAATGTTTGTAAGGAAACTTAGAAACTGCTGCAAGCACTGAAGTCCATATAGCAAACTGTCATACAATCGTAAAGTAATCTCTTACACAATATATTGATATTGATTTACACAGCATCGCTCAGGAAGGCAAATGCTTTCCTGAAAACATTATTTCTTGAGGACAATATTCCTCCCTTCTCCTTTCCATCTACTCATCACCTTCAGAGAATTCTGGCTAGTACCTAGTTTAAAGCAGTTCCATAAAGAATATGGCTTGTTATTCCTCACAGGAGAGTCTGCTCTGTTTGGAGAGAAATGGTGACCAGGATCTAAAACAGTAAATGCTTATGAGAGATAAGAAAGTCCATTGAATATTGCATAAAATTGAAGAGAGAAAGTCAGGATAGGACAAATCCAATGTATAATAGCCACTTTTAAGTATTGGTAGTTTCCTAAGAAGCTGCCTTCTTTTTTGAAACTTAAGAAATTAAAAGCATTAATGAACTATGTCTGCACCAAATCACAGTATCCTTTCCAAGACATCACCTCTAAAAATATATTGTTCCAATGTTAGAACAGTAAATTGAAAAGCAACTGATACAGAAATTAAACACATCAACTTGTCCTGCAAAAGTGAAATTACTCTTGGTTTTATGTGTGGTGCCATGGACCACACAGGACAAGTATTTCATTTTCTTTTGACAGCTTGGATTCAGTGGTTTGGTTTGTTTTCTAACAATGTGTTTGCTATAGAAAATATTTCATTCTCCTGAGCTGTTGTACTCTTGAGCAATAAAAAGTTTTGACTTACACAATATGTTTGAGCTGTGCTCAAAAATGGTAGATACTGACCTGTCACAGGGTGACTGGAATTTCAATAACATGTATGTTAATTAATCTATATATAAACAGCGATATACACTCTACCGTTACTAGGAGAGAATTAAGCCTTTCTTATTAAATTGATTTTAGTAGCTGTGACAAAGACCAAAGACTAAAAATAAAGGATTTTTGAGAATACTGTGGCTTTAGGCCGGAATTGTCAAACATTGCATATATAAGACTAATTTTGCAAAGTAAAGCACCAGCAATGTATGCACATGACCTGTAGTCAAACCCATGAAATAGTACTGGTAAAGTGGAATTATATAGGCTGTGCTCTTAAAATTCATAATAACAGCAGCGTAACCAGTGGAGCATTATCAAGAGTCAGTGATGTGATTGTATTGCATACACTTAAGTCTTATTTCTTATTGTCAGAACTAATATTGAAGTCATACTTCCATTATCCTTCCTAGTACAGATGTGTCAAACGTAGTATAGACATAAGCCAAACTGTATCTCTCTCTATCATAGAGTATATTCTCTGATTTTTTTTTCTTAACATAATAGGCCAAAGCTGGCAATATGAAAAGTGTGACAGTCATTGGCATTAGGTGAGGATAACATATAAATTATATAAGTAATTGAAGAAAAATTGAAAAGGTATTCAATCTCAGGATGGTTCTGGCTAAAAACATTTCATTCTTACCATGTAGTAAGTCCAAATTATTGAGAAGGCACATAATTGTCAGTATTCAGGCATTTTTTATGTCTGACACTATTCTATATGTATATAAGCAAGCGATAATTTATTTTTTGGTGTTCATAACAAATGAAGAGTTAACAGTGAACCTTTCTGCACAATTATAATGGATTTCCTTTAACAGCAGTGATTCCTTTCCTGGATTTATCTTGAGGAAAGATAGCTTTGCCTTGCTGTGCTCTGAATGGCTGACTTTATCTGGAATACATTTTCATTGATTCAGAAGGTGACAGAGAAATGTCAGGATTGAAAGACTTGTCTCTAACTGATTGTTAATTTGTCTTCAACCAAATCATGAGAAAAAACAAAGGCTGCCAACTGGGTGGTCCTCTTTCAATCTCTTAACATAGGTATCTACATGAGGTTGATTTCTTTATGTCCCACCAGCCAATATAGTCTCTTCTTGTAGGTAATTACAGCTATGTCTAGGATGGTATCGTGCTGGAAAACATTACCAGTTGTCAGCATTCTCTATACTGTCCAGTGCAGTTCCTCTCTACACGACTTTGTGCAGTTTTCAGGAGGGTTTTGGGCTGGGCAAACTAGTCGGTCACTTAGGCCAGACTCTCATTTGTATCGGGTGCATTTGTTTTCTTCAGTGCTTGTTGAAACCTTATCGTGTGGTCTTGAGGTCATGATGACCTTACTGAAATTACTAGTTTTACCATTGACTTAGAATATAGTAGGAATTATTTTCTTTAATCCTATTCTAATTTTAAAATACTTTTTGCATTTCTTGTATTGATTAGCATTTGCCTAAAACAGATTAACAAGTTCAGTATTAAAATCAGTACCATA
The DNA here is from genome assembly GCA_907165065.1 of Caprimulgus europaeus. The sequence continues at coordinate 32,971,676 of OU015532.1, read as the reverse complement.
GAATCCCATACCTACAGAGGACAGTATGTTTGAAAGAAGAGAGCTCTCTAAACCATGCCGATCATAGTGATCCACCTACAAGTGTCCCCAATCCAGAGATTCAGGTGTTTGCCACATGAATGGCTTTAACCCTTTCCTATGACATCCCTGTAGGCTACAAGCATGACCTTCTGCAGTCATGCTGCTACTGCATGCAACTATTTAAAACTCTTTAGTTGAACCCCAGAATACAAGAAGTGGCAACCTATTCCACCAAAATCCTGTCCCTGCCCCCCATCTCCCCAGTGCTTTATAAGGATTCTGTGCCAGTAATCCTATAAATGGAGGGAAACATATAACTGAGTTAGCACCTCTTACTACTCACAAAAGCAGATGAAGATTTACTTTGTGACCCTTAGTTAAAAATTACTTTAGCTAGAGCAGAACAAAGATATTAGTGTTAGCTAAATTTGGTTCTTTAGTGACAAAAAAGTGTGTATATAGCTTATCTAACAGTGTGTATATAATATGCTTGCTGCATAAAATTTACTTTCTATGGTGCATCCATTTGACTACCTCATCTACACACTGCCCATCAAACGTCACCACTAACACTACCACTGACATGCATATCCTTGGGCAGATTTAAATAGCTTCCTTTATTTTAATTAACCTGTCAGAGAAAGCTTCTTTGTTTTCAACACTTAAAATTAAGCTTGGCCTAAAGTCTAAATTTAGCCCTGCAGCTGTGATAAATGTGAAGACCAATCACTTTTATAAGAGTTCTGAAATGCTCTTACAATTGCAAAGATAAGAGATAATGCAGACTACAAAATAGCAGATCTAAGTAAGAAGCTTCTATTTTTTATTGTTGCTTTTCTGATTATAACTACTTCTAAGGAGATAATATATTTCCTTTAAAACTTCTTTCAAGCTAGAATCACTGAATGGCAAACTTCTGTATTCTACACCTTTTTAAAATTAAACTCATCTGAGCAATGGGAGTGACACGGAAAAGCTTACGAGACAAAGAGATTGTAATATATATCTAAGTAAAGTATGTCTAAATTGTTCTGCTGTTACAAGTGTTACATTTTAGCTTCATTGTCTTTTATGAACATTGATTAAATTTCCACTTGAAGGTGGTGCTTGGAGACTGGAAAACCATTCTGGAAGAATTTGGAATGGGAAGGATTAGCTGATCATTTAATGTAAGGGACTGTGCAATGAAGTTCTCTGCAGTAATAACTCAATTAACCAGAGGTCCATTTAAATTCCATGTTGCTATTATAAACAAGAGTGATGCAATTCACAGTTGCCTGGAAAGCAAAGATAAGATCAATTTTGTCTAACTGCCTATAAGAAGTTAACAGTTTTGTTTAACCTAATGACCTAGATTCTCTGTGTTGGGTGACAGACACCTCCACAAGACCCTTCATCCCAGTGTATTTTACAATGGGATTGATAATCTTTTTGAACAGAGGGCTGTTTTTCATTAGATGTCTAGTTTTTAAAAATATATGAGAGAATAATTCCATCCTAAACTTAAACCAAAAATGTGTTCTTGATGCAAAGCAGTGGTTTTGAATTTGAATTTTTGTGTTTTAAAAAATATTTTTATAACACTCATAACTAATATGAACGAGTGACTGTAATTTTTTTAAAGTAGTCCTCCTAGATGCAATCAAGTCAGAATTAAAACAGCAATTGTGAATAGTTTTAATTGTTCCATTTCATTTCATTTTGGTACATCTATGCTGTATATATCAGCCCTACTAACTGTTCCATGCCTGATTCTTTTAGAGAAAACCTCAGCTAGTAACTTTATTCTGCATCTCAAACAGCCTCAGTGTTGTCTCTGTCACCTAGCTGCCACATTTCCCAGCCACTCTCTGACTACTTGACAAAATTATATATAAGTAACAAATAACCAGGTCCTGAAAATGTGATGGTAGTTTAAATTCCATTAATTTTACACTTGACTATTTTGTAGTACAGCTGATTACTTTATTTTGTAAGGTAAAATAATATATTTCACTAAAAAGCTGCAGAATTAAAGGCTTAAGAAATATACAAGATCTTGAGTTTACTCAACATGCCTATGCAGCTGATTTGTAACTATTTAATTGAAAAAAAAGTCAGTCTAATCACTTTTAGCTCATGAGTTATATTCAGCCTGTAAACTCCTTATTATTCATACACAGAGGGATGTGTCCAATGATTAAGACCCCAAGGATTTGGTTGATAGAATAATCTGCATTTCTAAAGAAAAAATAAGCAGTAGGGTATTTAATACTTTAAAAGAGAAGTTGTGATGCACGTCAAAGCCCAACACTGACTCATAGTTTTAAAAACACTATCTGCAACTTGCTTGTCCATTGGCTGGTTCACTCCTATATCTGTAACATGTAGTCTTGATCTAATAATTGCTAATTATGCAGTTGTTTATCAGCTCAGTTGAAACATCCTGAAATTCAGTCTAGCTCAGCAAATTGCTGTGCTTAAGGCATTTTTACATTCTAGGAAATTATAATATCCCCAGAAGGCAAAGAATTAATAATAAAAATCCTCTTTTGTAAAAGATTATCATTGCAGAGCAAATGGAGCAGATCTTCCCTATCTTAGTGCATTTAATATTCTCATTTTTTTCTATGAAAGTTTGATGGAAAGACTATGTGGGGATCATTGTTTTATTAACTTGTTAAGAGACAAATTTACTGAACCAGTGCAGCATATTGATTTCAGTGTCTGCTGTATGGAAAAGCAGCAGTAGTAATGGATGACTTCTAGACATTTCCATATGGAAACTAGCTCATTCTTTAGATGTTTTGTGATCTTGATTTATCTGTTTAGGCTGGCTTTAAGGAGTTAATGATCAAAATTACAAAGATGCTTTCTTATTTATTACTTACAAGTTTTTCCTGCCTTCCAAATGATTTCTTCCTCATATACCCACCCTGATTGAATCCTTTGTAAAGGATCACAGAAGCAAATCCACAGTTTGTCTCATGCTGTTGGAAACAATATTCTGGCTGGTAGATTTCAGGTTTGATAGGCAATAAACAGAAATTAGAACACTACATGCAGCACATTTTTTATCAGTTATCAAACATTGTTCAACTGATTAAGCATGCAACCATTTCTGGAGAGGGGAAGCTTACTATAGTTCTTAAAATCCATCATAGGTACAGTTGGACTTCATGATTCCAAAGGTCTTTTCCAACCAAACCATTCTATGATTCTATGATTCTGTATAGATGATTTGATCTAATTATCCTAGTAGTTAAAAACATACAAAGGTAAATATTATACCTAAGATACTTAAGGAGGAGGAGAAAGGTAGCTGTCAAGATAAACTGAGTTGCTATCTTCCAGGTACCCAAGTCCATAAGCATACACGTGTTCCAAAATATAAAGCAAAAAATAAAAATTGGGGGGAAAAAAATCTTGGTGCTTAATCTAGGATTCCAGTGCTAGATTTATTTCCATTATTCATTTTGGCATTTTATGATTCAAGTATCAGATTAAAAAAAAAAAAGATCTCGGAGAGTATGCAGGCATCTCTGGTCCTTGACCCTACAAAGTGAGTGATCGATGGAGGCAAGGGCTGAGATCATAGCAACACAATTCAACTAAACTTCATACATTTGCATTCTTACCATATTTTTGGACAAATAGAAAAGTTTGTAAGTTTATTTCCCAGCTGGCTATTTTGATCTCTTAGGAGTCACAATCTGATTTCTACTAAGGAATCTTAATCATCTAGGCAAAGAGCTTTTGTATTAGCAGCATTAAGGCTACAGAGTTAAGTGATTTTGTTTTGTTTTGTTTTGTTTTGTTTTGTTTTGTTTTGTTTTGTCCAAACCATCAGAAATATCTACTGGATATTTTTATCAAGCTTGGCCTTAGAAACTGAAATGGTTTACCTCTGTAAAGTATATGTGATCTCTTCTTTTCTATTAAAAGTCTCAGCATAGAGGAAAAGGATTTCTTTGTTGGATTTTGTGCAGAAATGGTTTACTGCACTAGGGGATGAAAAATCTGTACCACAGGTAGATGAAGTTTTTATCCTAAGTTTCAAAAATATGAATAATTAGTCCAGAAATATAAATAAATGTAGCATTTCCAAGTCAGTAAAATTTACTTCTGACAAATTTAGATCAATATTTATTATTTTTATGTATCTTATCAGCAAAGGAGTTTTAGAAGTAGCAGACTTGTATGTTCTCATGGATATACAGTGACCTACTTTATAGATGTGGACAGAACTGTATTTGTAAAAATATGTAAAGTAGGCCTGTAATGCAAAACACAGTTTAAAAGAGTCTTATTGACAGATGCATTGAAGCAGCATCTTTTACATAAGCTCTCAGATATACTAAAGCAGCAACAATTTCTCATCAGGCAATCTCAAAGCCCTTCACAAAGGCAGGAAAATATTTTTTCTAGTCTAAAAAATGGAAGTATGAAATTCGGAGATTGATTTTATGAAGCATCAAGAATTGCAGTTGCTTAGAAACACAAAAATCAGACACAAAGGGCCTGTCTGAGACTTAAGGAGACACCTCTTTTTCCAGCACTGGAAGCCCTTGCAAAATTAAATGAAGCATAGCTCTGTATGCTTTGTTGAAGCCAAAAGAAGTTGCCCAAGGATTTCCAGCACCTCAGTGGCAGAGCTGGCAATGCCATTCCCACCCCTTGGTTCTTTACACTGGGTCCTTTCCTCTCGACCACCTCTTCAGCCATGCATTGCCTGAAATGTGAAATGGTCCTTGTGTTTCCTATATCAATGTGAAAATAACAGGTAAGGAGAACTGAATATGAAGAGGTGGTTCATCTGAGGAACACTGACATGAAGTGCTGTACGCAAGTGAGCCAGAAGCGTTTTATGACACATTCAGATTTTGAAGATTGAATTACAGTTTTAGTAATCATCAGTTCCCCTTTTTCTCTGTCATGTTTTTGTTTAATAGGTTGCATGGAAGAGACTTATGGTACAAGTTTTATAAGCTTGGAATAAAAATATAACAACTGTTGTATTAAATTATTTAAGTTGTAAACCATTGTAAAAAGCAGCAAAAGTTATATCGACACAGAGCCAGAAAAAATTATTATGATGGAGTATAAAATATATTGTGCTGATTACTACAGAATTTTTGCCTAGTTTAGCATATTGTAAATCTTCAGTTGGCCTTAAGAATGAAACTGTGAGTAGATTTTTCTAAAGGATTATGGCAAGTGGTTTAAGAAAAATGAAGCTAAAATCAGATTTATAATTTAAAAACAAATCAGCAAAAACATGACAGCAAACAAAAAATATCTAAAAGGTCAAGGGACAGAAGAATAGTGGCAAAGCAAAGGATCAATGAATTTAAAACTTCCAGATTTCCCCTGAGAGAAAGCTAGAATTCTGGAGGAATAAATAACCAACTTTTATATTTTAAGCAAGTAGATTATCATTTTATTCTTTTGTCCTATGCTTTATAAAAAGACATGTAACAATAACTTTGAGTCTGGCAATATTGATGTTAGTAGCATTTGAAAGTCCTAGATTTACCTAAATTAGTTGCTAAATTTACAAGCTGAAACATTTCCAGGAGGACACAAATATATTTAGCATGAAGTTCTAAATATACATGGTAAAATCTAGATAGTTTTCCTTTCTTCTGCCTTTTTGCTCTTGGTAAGTCAAAAATAAAACAGATTAGATGATGGTGATGATAAATAATAATAATAATAATAATAATAATAATAATAATAATAATAATAATAATAATAATAATAATAATAATAATAATAATAATAATAATAATAATAATAATAATATCCTTTAGCATCTTTATGCTTCATCTTTTTGCCTTACCAGACTTTTTAGAGCTTTAATAACCTATGTCTTCTTGTGGCAGGTTGTAGATGAGTTTTCTTTGTCCTGGCAAAAATTCAGCTAGGCTGAGCATATTTTGTTGCCTTCCTTTCTAACTTGTGCTTTCTGCAAAAGAGAAAAAGAGATGATGGCCTGATGCTAATGAATCTTCCTAGCAGTTGTGTAATTCAAAAAATACCTTGAAAGAAAAGCCTTTTAAAAAAAAAAATAATAACCCTCCTCATTCAGCTGATGTACTGTAGGAAATACCACAGGTAAGACCACTCCAGGAGCAGAGTGGCTGTCCATGAACAGATGTCGATGGGTTTCTGTAGCCTGTCTCACTACCATGTTCTGCAATGCAGCGGGTATGATATTCCCTGACAAGTTACGGCCCATGGCATAAAGTATCAGTGTTGACCAAAGAGAGGGCTGTGTGGGCATCTTTGCTTTACTTTAAAACTGACATGTCTTCTTGAACAATATATTTCCCTCTAGCAGTACTGCAACGTTGTTAAAACCCAGTCTCATACTGCAGATCACATCTTTAAAACAGAAGGAGGCACAAGGATAAATCAAAAGCATGTTTTGCTGTGCCTTATAGGTTGGCCTTCTGTTTCTGGGAAAGATAAAGGTCAGCCTTCCATCACTCACACTTCAGGTTTCTTAAAAGTGGGTAAAGCGTCACATCCATTTTCCTTTTGAGCATTTTCAATTTCATTACTCCAGTATCTCTCTGAGCTAACATAGTTTTTTGTGGAGATGTGGCTTAAGGCTCCTGTTGAAGGAGCCAGTGTTCAAGCAGAGGAGCCATCAGTGCTGCTGACTGACTGGTGATCATCTGTGGGTGCTGGCCCACCTAGGGGGGCTGGGGACTGGCCTACCTGGGGGAGCCTGGAACCCCTCAGTAACAGGGCAGATCCAGGCAGGTTTTCCTCTCATTGCTGGACGATGCTGTATACTGTGCCTGTCACCCACGTGGGTGTAAATCACAAAATGTACAAGAGTTACAGAAGCCAGTGCAATTTGTATAATTCCAAAAGGCCTTCCCCAAAGGTTTGTTAAAAAACAGGTGTTTAGGCCCATTATTTTGGTGATGAAACATTCTTCTATTTTTTTATACATTCGTGCAATAATTTAACTTTGTTGCAGCCTTTGGGGGTACACTGTAGTATAAAATATATAGTAATGTTTATTAAGCAGTTGTAAGGCAGTTGGGTGTATAGCCCCATGACAGATATGACAGGTACATATAGGACAACCAGGCTATCAGGCCCAGTCAGCATGGCTTTGTGAAAGGCAGGTCCTCCTTGACTAACCTGATCTATGACAAGGTGACCTGCTTAGTGGATGACAGAAAGGCTGTGCATGTTGTCAGGCCCAAAGAGTGGTGGTGAATGGAATGAAATCCAGTTGGCAGCTGGTAACAAGTGGTGTTCCCCAGGGCTCAGTTTTGGGGCCAGCTCTGTTTAACATCTTTATCAATGAACGGGATGAGGGGATCAAGTGCACCTTCGGTAAGTTTGCAGATGACACCAAGTTGGGAGGGAGTGTCAATCTGCTTGAGGGTAGGAAGGCTCTGCAAAAGGATCTGGTCAGGATGAATTGATGGGCCAGGGCCAGTTGTATGAAGTTCAACAAGGCTCAGTGCCAAGTCCTGCACTTGGATCACAACAACCCCATGCAATGTTATAGGCTTGGGGAGGAGTGGCTGGAAAGCTGCCTGGTGGAAAAGGACAGGGGGGTGTTGGTTGACAGCTGGCTGAACATGAGCCAGCAGTGTGTCCAGGTGGCCAAGAAGGCTAATGGCATCCTGGCCTGTATCAGGAATAGTGTGGCCAGCAGGAGTAGGGAAGTGATTGTGCCCCTGTACTCAGCACTGATGAGGCCGCACCTCAAGTGCTGTGTTCAGTTTTGGGCCCCTCACTACAAGAAGGACATTGAGGTGCTGGAGGGTGTCGAAAGAAGAGCAATTAAGCTAATGAAGGGTCTAGAGAACAAGTCTTATGAGGAGTGGCTGAGGAAACTGGGGTTGTCTAGTCTGGAAAAAAAGGAGGCTCGGGGGAGACCTTATCACTCTACAGCTACCTGAAAGGAGAGTGTAGCAAGGTGGCTCTTGGTCTCCTCACCCAAGTAACAAGTGATGGGACAAGAGGAAATGGCCTCAAGTTGTGACAAGGGAGATTTAGATTGGATATTAGGATTTTTTTTTTTACTGAAAGGGTTGTCAGGCATTGGAACAGGCTGCCCAGGGAAGTGGTTGAGTAACAATCCCTGGAGGTATTTTAAAGGCTTGTAGATGTGGTGCTTAGGGACATGGTTTAGTGGTGGGCTTGGCAGTGTTAGGTTAACAGTTGTACTCAATGATCTTAAAAGTCTTTTCCAACCAAAAGTATTCTATGATTCTATGACTATTCTGGCATATTTTTAAATAATCTGTAAACCACCCCAATTGTTGATGTTGCTGGAAAAATGGCAGAGGCCTCCAAGCAGTGAAGCTGTTTGACAATAAAGTAGGTGGAACACTTGCAGCAGTGCTTTTCTGGGACTGTGATTTTAACTTCCAGAGGTCCAAACATAACGTGAGCAAAAGGATGATTCCATTCTTGGCCAATTTATTGTTATTTGTAAGTGTGCTCAGTGTGGTGTGGTATCGAGAGAAAAAGAGGTGAGTCAGAATTTGGGGTCATTTGTTAGCTTTTCCACAAATTACCTTAACAAATCATGTAATTTTGGAACAGTTTTTAACAGTTCAGTTTCCTAACTGTGCTACTTTCCTTTTTTCAGCTCTCTATTTTTTTGTGTTGATGGTAAACTCTTTGTGGTAGACCTTGTCTGTTATTTAGTGTTTATTCAGTGCCTGATAAAATGACATGTAAGTCTTGCTGAAGGCTTTTATAAATTATGCTGTTAGTAACTTCAAGTTAGGAAAAAAATGACTTGCAGCTCACATCACTATGTGGCCAAGTTACAGACCCTTTTTCTTTCATTTTCCTGTGCGTTGACACAGTTGAATGACTGTCCCAGTCTCCCGTTCCCCAATCTGTAACAAAGTATGAGTTCACATTACACAGGCAGCAATAGCACTGAGATTTATTTGTCACCCTTGGAGGCCATGAAGAGGAGCAAAAGACTTTCATCTCTCTCCTTTTCTTCCTTGGCTGTAGGAAATAAGAGGGTACTGATATCTGCCATACAGGGTAAAAATCCAATTAATGTAAATCTGCCAGATCAGGAGGACGTTTTTGTGTGGCTATCAAGAGCCCATGAACTGCTGGGTGGATCATCAGCAACCTCCAGCAGCATGATTTCCTCAGTACAACAGAAGTTGGGTTTTGTTTCGTCTCTTTTGGTCTACCCTTATTTTAGCTTGCTCCAGCTAATTTTGCAGAAGTTGTCATATGCAGCAGTAATGAAATTTTAAGTCATTTGTAGACTCATTCTAGGATTAAATCAGTGACCTCAGGACAAAAGGCAGCGAATGCCACAACCACTCTGTTACCTCTTCAGGCAGCTTTGATTAAAATGTGCTGTGAAGCCAGACCTGGATCAATATGAATGATCTTCATCGACCTAATAATGTATTTAACATGTTCAGTGCACTTTTATCTGGTTTTGTTACGGTAAGTTGTTTACATTAGTGCAGCAGATTGATTTAAAGTTTCAGAGCTCTTTACAGTGGTAAACATCTAGAAATAACCTCATTAGTTTGCACATGATACTATATATAAATATGTAATCTACTGTGCAAGCTACTCGGCAGGTGTAAATTAGCATAGCCACCATTTACAGAAGTGGAGAATCTGGCCTAAAAACGGAAAACAATTATTCCATCAATATTATTTTAAATGATTACAGCTTAACTTGACATAAAGCAAGGACCATATGATCTTCTCCGTACCCAGTCCAAAGATGCTTACCACAAAGTCTTTTAGAAACCTTTTCTATGATTTGTAATCTAAATTCTCCCACCAGCACATGTATGTGATGTCTGCTGGTTATGTAAACATCTCTTCGTGGTCAGGCCTTTTGAATGTCCAATCAGATATTTCTTAAACTCGTTGGTTTAGAGTCTATTTAGCAGACTTGAGTAAACGAACAAATGTGGAAGCTGTACCAAACATATCATTTGGGGATGTCAAAGCACTTAACAAACATTGTTACAACCGAGTCCATGTGTAACCACTGAAGGACATATTTGCTTCAGTATGTCTCATGACAGCTTCTTAAAAAATATACTTCAGTGAATTTAACACTTGTGAAAGGTGCCAGATTGACAGGCCCTGGAGATAAAAGTTCCTGAATTACCAGCAGGCACAGCCGAGCTTCCCACACACACTGCCCCACCAGTGTCCCCAACCCTACCTGGAAGGCACAGCGACCAACTGTCCTACAGCTTGCAGATCTGTGCCACCTCGTGCTCTTGGACTATGGGCCAAGAGTCTGTAGCTGTAATGTGACCTAAAGGTGAAGAAGCAAGTTTCATAATTACTGCACAGGTGCTGTTGCAGTTGATCATTTTCACACCAAGTTTTCCATTACTCTGGGGAGGGGAAAAAAAAAAAAAAAAAAAAAAAGAAAAAAGTGCACATTTATCTGATTTTGCATATAACAAAAAACATGTATGTGAGCCTCTAGTGAATCCTGCAGTTTTCTCTGTCTGCATAGGCACTAGGCACCTTCAGATGAGTATATGAGCAAACAAGTGCTTCCACATACTGCAAAGTGTGTTCTCAGATGCCTCTTGAAAAATGGGTCCTTACTGTTTCATATGTTTGTAATAATCTATCTCTATTCATAACTCATCTCTGCTTAGTGTCATTACAGCCCATCCTCCCCAGAGATTTTGAACACAGCTGGCATACGAGTTCAATAACCATCCACCTCTTAAAGAGATTGGGTCGTTACAGGGTTGAAAGATAGCACACAGGGAAAACAGGCTCGTGATCTTTGCACTCTGTCATGGTTTTAGAAAAAGCACAAGTTCTTCCCTGAGTGATTGTACTCAGAAAGTTCAGTCCTCCATTCTCTTTGAAATTATATTTAGACCTCACTGTGAGTACTGGAAGGGTGTGCTTAAGCGTTTCTTTATTTAGTGCAGAAGGTTAACGACATTTTAAACAAAAGTGCACATTTATAATCTTGAATAGGCTGATTCTCAACCTGCATATAGGACATGGCTAAAAACAGAATACTGGAAAACACAAAGAGAGGAGTTTTCATGCTCAGCTGTTTTCTGAACTATACCAGCAGCTTGAAAGAACTCTTATGGAAGCTAAATCTTAATTCTTTCTACTGACAAACAGCCATAACTAATGCGCGGAAGAGCTCAGCAACGTTAGTTTATCTTTAAAAGAGTCACATTTCTTTCTGCAATTTGCCATTGATGTGCATGATAGGATACCTAATTTGACTGGTACTGTGTGTACTTTGGAAGGTAACTTCTGTATATCCAGTGAGAGTTAGGTGGCATAGAATTGTCCTAGGGATGATATTTGGGATTGAAATTGTAATTGTTATAAATATCAGTATAAAACCTCATTTGATGATTATGATTGCCTGATTTGCTTACCTCCTCAGTATTCCTGGTGCATCTGTCATGCTGTACAGCTTTAGTAACAGTCCATACCAGCCTCCAAACTAAGCCGAAGTTTAGGTTTCAAAATCTGGAAGGAGGTTCAGGAGAGAATGTATATTGGGAGAGGGTGTTTTAAGATGGTAGTATCCATGAACAATGCGTAAATATCTTACCTCATCCAGCCTCAGTTCTCCTGTGCAGGCTGTCTACTGGAAAAAAAGAGATGGGCCATTTTAGGTCATCTTCTCCTTTGCAGTTCTCTTTAGTACATGGTTTCGTGTTTTGTTTAGCCTAGTTTCAAATATCCAGTGTAGCTGAGTCAGGTTTTGGTTTGGGCTGGTTTGGGTTTTTTTTCTCTGCTTGTATTTGCATAGTACCCCAATGGCATTTTCATTGAATTCGTTTTATTACATAGTTCCTAATTTTAACTATATATTGTGTTATAAATTCTGCTTCAATCTGCTGCTTATTACCCACAAGTACCACTAAGTCTTTTTTCATCAACCACCTTTTTCAGATTTTTCTGCTCATAGCTGGTCTGTTGCTTGCAGGAAGGCAAAAGGCTTTTCCTGTCTGCTAATAAAAGGGGAGGCGGGGAATGCCAGGAACCTTCTTTTACAGAATGACAGTACTCCACTCCTGGAAAAATGCAGAGGAAGGGAAATAGATGTTTACCTGTTTTTCCTAAGATGTAGAGTATACTTGGGCACCACTGAAAACATTATTTAGAAGCAAAGGCTTCCTAAATTTTACCTACCCCATTCTGAAGCTCCGAGGATGTGTCTCAGTTCATTAGTTTGAAAAGTCTTTATAGATGTGAAGTATTATTTTTAATTTTGTATAGGAAAGGCCAGAAATTAAAATTCCATATTAGGGAAGGAAAGGAGAGAGTTTCTTTCATGACTGAGTTAAACAGAAGCTTTCTGAAGAATAGAAGGGGGTTGGTTCATTCCCATCTTCCTGCAACTTGAATTACAGGGTTTAGTAAGTGAAAGGGATCACAAGCTAAACCCTGCAGAGGCCAGAAAGCTCTAATTAACGCCCACAGCAAGTAACTTTTCTGAATTTGGTCTTTAATCAAACTTTGCTCTGAAAACAAAGCAAGGTATCGTGGCAGCTTGATAAAAGAGATGCATTGCTAAGGCTGACAGGCCCACAATCAAACTAACACTAAAAATAACTGTTTTGTCTACTCATTTTCTTTCAGATGCTAAAAAATGCATTAGCTACAGTCTAAAAAAACTTCCACAGTTACTCATTTAAGTGACTCAGCTCTAGAAAAGTGAGGTTCCTGTAAATGTTAATGCCTTCCCTGCTGGTGAGTGAACCCTCTTTCCTTCCCACACCCTCCTGTTGAAGCAGAGGGGCAGCAGAGAGGTTGGGGAGACTGGAAGGGAAAGAGGCAACTTCTAGATTCCTTTGCAGCGGGTCATTTGAGGCCAACTTTCCCTCTCCTCTTGCTGCTGGTGGTGCAGAGCTCAGGCGTCTTCATTGAGGGTTTGGATTAAGATAAGCCAATCACTCATCTTTCTTGTATTGCCCATGAACAGTAGGGTCCATGGCTGCTGCCTTGCACACTCACAACTCCTCCTCAGTGATTCTGAGAGCAGGAGTTACCAGTAAGGCATACAGGGAAACGCAGCTCATTTTCCTCTTCCTTTGCTCAGCTGTAGAAATTGTTGCTCCTACTCTTGTGGGTACCCATCCAAGCCTACAGCAACTTTCATTATGGTTTCACCATAGCCTGCGTAAAAACGTCGGTAGAACTGTATTTTTCATATTTGGGATAGATTCCAAAGGGACAAACAGGACTAGCAGTAAAATAGAATAAAGCTTAGAATAAAATAGAATAAAAACTCTTCCCTTTATAGCAGATTTTTATCTCAGTACAAGAATGACATGGACCTGTTGGAGCGGGTCCAGAGGAGGCCACAAAAATGATCAGAGGGATAGAACACCTCTCCTATGTAGAAGGGCTGAGAGAGTTGGGGCTGTTCAGCCTGGAGAAAAGAAGGCTCCAGGATGACCTTATTGCAGCCTTTCAATGCTTAAAGGGGGCTTATGAGAAAGATGGGGACAGACTCTTTTATAGGGCCTATTGTGTTATTGATGATTTCCCTCTTTTTGTGCATATGAATCCACTTGAAAAAAAAATCAAGACTGACTTCAATTTTCTAATTTTGGAAGAAATTTATAAAAGCATTGAGTAACATAACTTTGGCCAGTTTTCCTTGGAACTGGTAGGCTCTTAGTATTGTTAAAGAGCTATCCAATATGTTTTCAAAATGGAAACACAATTATTTACAAAATGTTGACTCCATTTTTGCTGTGGACAGAGCAATTTGGAAAACCTCGTCCCTTAACAGGGAAATAACCAACATGAAATAATGTCATCAAGAATAGTAAAGAAAATTATAAGTTGTCATGTGAAAAAAACAAGTATTGGACTATGCAAAATGTCCACAGTATTGTATTGTCATTTAAAATCTAAACAGCTGCAACAAAAATCAGCACAAAATCATATTTTGCAAAGTGATTTGCTTTTATATTCCAGCAGTATATTTTTGTTTACTGGACTTGATTTTATTTTGGACAGAAAGGTATTAATTAAAATGAAGCAAGCAAATTGTACAGGTTTTAAAAGCTTATTTTCCACTGTATCATTTTACATGAACCCTGAACTGTAAAAACAGATAATTTTTTAAAAGCACATTTTCTTTCCTTGCTGTGGTTGTAAACCACAGAGACAGTCAGCTGGAGGGGACATCTCCAGTTCCTCGTGTTTCACCTTTTCATGGCACTGCCTGATCATTTAAGGCAGAGGCTTGTTCCAGACAGCTTTAATTAAACTATGCTGTGAAACTGTATATAGATCAATGGAAATGATCCATAACAAGAGGCTAATCATGTATTTAAGAGTGTTCAGTCCAGTTCAATCACCTTCTGCCATTTCTGTGGCTTTACATTCATGTGGCAAAGCCCTGAATGTGTATATGTATTTTTTAATCCATCTCATTAGTGACCATATGCTTTGGCTTCAAGGGAGACAAGAACTGTCTGCAATCTGCCAGGGATTTAGGGACATCAATAATTTGTGAATAGTCATGTTGGTACTGGTCGAAGGGTTAAGTGTTCTGCACACCAGGGGCACATCTTTTGGGACTGGAACTTGTAGTCAACTGTTAGGAACCTGATCCCCTGTGACGCATCTTTTCAAAGTACATGCTGCATGTCAGATCTCCACAGCTGAAGCAATGGAGCTTTATTAGCTCAGGGATTTAAAAACCTGCTCTAAGCAATGTAAAAATATCTTTTGGTTAAAAAGTGAAGGAAAGATAGTAGTTGTAATATGAAAGTGATTTTTTATGTACTGGACTAAATGTGGTCTTCTTTTTTGTTACCATTTTCCTTTTCAATATGAGCTATTAGATTACTTCTCCCCCTCAAATATCCAGTGAAGCAAGAGTACAGCAGTAATAGTGGGGACCTGATTTCGTTTTGGAAACATTAAGTGGATTCTGTGGCCTCACCTCATACTGCCTAAATCCTACCGAAGCAAATGATAAAAATTGGCTTCCTCATCATTTGGAATGTCCTTTTAGGGGCTTCCAGGACATTGTTTTATCTACTTAGTGTGAAAAGCACCTTTAAAAACAATAGCTTACGGTGTTAGATTGTGCCACGTTATATGGAAGGGCTGCTAAGTCAGTGTGAGAGGTCATCAAACTATTGATTCCCTGTCCTTACAGAGGAATGTCAGACATAGATTGTAATGCCAGGATTTTTGGTGACAGAGGGAAAGACTTTCAGTTATTTTTGTTAGTTTTAAGTTTTGGTTATGTCCATATCCCTCAGTTGTACCCAGGTTAATAGGAAAATGCATAGCAGTGCAGAAAAAAAACTGTATGGAACCTGTGCCCTGAACTTCTGCTTATCAGTTCGGAATAGCAGAGACTCATCTTAAAGGATGAAGCCTGTCTGCTTTCAGCAAATTTCATGTAGTAATAATAATTAATGCAGACTCTCACAGGAAATTAAAATATTCACAATATACACTACTTGTTTGCTGCTTGCTAATCAGCTGGGGTTTTCTGTACTTTAATAAACATTCTGTATCAGAGTAGATTAAATAACCTTAAGACTGATATCAGTCATATATAGCTCATGTTAAAGCTCCAGTAACCACACTCACTGTAACCCTCTGTCCTTGTTTTCACTTTTAAGATCAACTTTCAGAAGTATGGCATGCAACTGAGCAAACATTTCCAGAAGCAATAGAAAGGAAAGAAATTTTTGAAATCTTAAATGTATTTGAACAGAGCTACCTACTCCAGAAAACACTCATAGTCTTGACTGAGGCTCTTTTTTATCTAAAAGCATAATTTGCAAGAGTGAAAAAGATAAGGATTGCGACTTTGTTAGTGTCAGGTCATTAAAAATATACAATTAGTACTGGAGGATTAGAGTATCTTATTTATAGCAGGTAAAATATGTAGCTGTCAATGTTTGCATTGTGTCAGCTATGATTGCACAGTCTGACACAGATTTACTAGTTGTACATTGTCTTCTGTGGGGCCTTAGAGTACAATTTTACTGTTCCAGAAGACCCAGGCTCCTCTTTTCAGGGGAAGTTGGCAGAGAGCAGACCTTTATCCACAATTTGTAAATGTATAAAGCTGCACATCTAAGGCAGAATGGTTTCATATCAAAATATTTGATTTATAAGTATAATAAAACATTTAGAGGTGTATGTCCCAGATTTTCATCCACATTTCAATTACACGTGTAGGCTTTGCTGCAGCAGTTTGCACTTGCAATAGAAAAAGTGGTGGTCTTTTGGAAAGGTGGATCTTTCTGGCTGAGACACCAAGTCCACTAGGGCATGTTCAAATGGCTATTTTCTATTTATAGCTATTTTGGCCACCTCATAAAAACAAAAGTATGGAATTATATTTCCAGATAGACTCCCTTTCAAATTCTCCCTTTGAAAGTAATACCTGGTTTTGTTTTGGTAGTTTTTAGCACTGTTTCTCAGCTTTTAAGCTTATGAAAAAGACTTAAATTATATTTTCATTATTTTAATTGAGGTAAAAAATGTAATGTAATTTTAATAGGGTGAAATTGGTGATTTTTGAGGTGACTTGCCTTTGCCCACTTCCACTGAATGCCTTCTGAGGCAGCACAGCTATAAATTTTTCTGAAATCAAAGTTTAGAATGAAAATGTTAGCTGGTACTTAATTATCAGATCACTGCTGAATATCTGCAATGCAAAGACTGAGTCCCCTTTTACACACAATGTAAAGTGCTTTAACCCTTGAGGTGACCCTTGTCTGTTTTCACCTCTAATACCCATGATGTTAATACAAAAGAAGTCAATTGAATTTCAGAAGACTGTTACTGCCTTTGCAATATTTCCTAGGTAGCATTGCTGTTGTTAAATTAATTTATGCTACTGCTACCAGGTAACAAGGGAGAAGAGTTTTGGCTTCAGTGAATAGAATTGCAAAATGCCTGTTTTATCCTGGATGAGGTAACACTTTGGTTGAACTGCCTATTCACAGTTTCACAGGCAGTGACGCCAAAAAAATAAAAGCTCTGACAGTCTTGAAGTTCTGCCCTCTTTACACCCTCTAGCCAAGATTGCTTAGTGTTATAAAGAATTGCCATGATCACAGAAGCTGCAGACAGAAATAACTTACTGAAACCAAAACCCATGCAGGCCATTAGGACACTGTCTTTTTCAGGGTCATTTGGTTTTTCGGTAGTCATCTTTAATGGTTCTGTGTGGCTGGATTTCTAGCACGTCCACTGAGGCTGCAACAAGACCAGAAATGTCTTGATGCTGAGTTTAAATTTTCCATTCTTTAGTTTTCTTCCATAGTCTCCTAATTAGATTATGAGACCAAAAAAAAATCACCAATTTCACCCTACTAAAATTACATTTTCTTTTTTCCCTCAATTAAAATTGTGAAAATATAATTTCAGTCTTTTACTTTTTCTTCTCCATTATTAATTCTGTTCCCATAATGGACTTAAATTTACAAACTTCTGCCACACATACCAGTCCCTTTAGAGCTCTTTATAGCCAGATTCTGTATTTTCAGTGGTTTGAATCTCTGTAATTCTAGATATGCAGTCATACATATTGCCACCCCTGGACTTCCTCCATTATATCTTCAATGCGGCATGCCTCGGTTGATTTCAAATGGAAATCGTGTTCGTGATGTTTTAAAAAATGGCCCACTTTAACTTCTAGGAGATTGATGCACCACAGTGGGACCTGAGAGCAGAATTTCATTTACAGACAACTACGTGCTGATCATCCAAATATCAAAAATGACAAAGAACTTAATTTCAACTGGCCTTTAGTTATTTTTACTACCCACACTTAGTTTTGGCTTGCTATATCTGTAATCAGCAGACCACTCACTCACTCAAGGTTGAGAAACATGCTTTTAACTGTTTCGCTGAATTATGGCCTTAGGCAATGTGGAAAGTTAATCTCAAATCAGTCGACGAGGAGGTGGGAGATGATGATTCGTCCTTCTATATAAAGTGAAAACTCAAGAGTTGCATTTCACTTCCTTTTGCTAATTGCTACTCCACGATAATTTTCAAAAATGTATTTAGAAATAATTTTTAAGAGATAAGACATAATAGAAAATGAGAGAAAGGCAAATAAGGTTCACTAATTGTTTTGTTTCTATTTTAGGACTGCAAGAACACCTTGAAAAATATTTGGGCAAGAAGACCCCAGCTCTTGTTTTAGTACCCGTGGTCGATTTACCTGGCAAGGAAGTTATTCATATAACATGCTGGCTAAGCTAGCAGCTTAAAAGAGATGAGCTGTATCAAAACACACGTTCCATCCAGGAAAGAACAAAAAAAAAGAATTTATCATAACTGTGTTGGATGCTTTCATTAAGCAAGATTGTTTAATTTAAGCAAGGTCATATTTTGCTTGTTAATGATGCCTCATGATATGTGACAGAGGCAGCTTTGTATGAACAATAAAAGTTTATTTTCAAAATATTGTGCTTTTCTCTCACTTATTTTTAGGTATGTTCTGGTAATAGCAGGTGGCTCTTGGGAGACGTCAGTTGCTCTGATCACATCAGTTGTTCTGTTTGATATATTTAGGCCTGGTTACAATAAACATATTATAGCTTCAGAGCTTTTGGATGGAGGTGAAACCAGAACATTAGCTCCAATACTGTTTTAAAGACTCTAATTCCTTTCAATTCTATGTTGAATTTACTGACTTCAGGCCAACTCACAAGGACTTTATTTGTGGCCAGATTTTAACCCTTTTCTTGCACCAGGGAAGAATTGTTCACAGGAGTATTCAGGATGCACATTTTACCAAAGCAAATAATGGAGATGATGGCCAGACTGTAGGATTTGCCATCCTGCTTTCTGAGGCAATAGTGAGCATCCTCGTGCTTTACATGTGGCAGGCAGTTCTCACTAAAGAACTACCAGGATTCCCCAGGGCTTCAGTCTTCTCCAGAAAATCAACAGGAGTTCTACCGCTGCTTTCATTGAAACAGGCTCAGACACCGAGGTGAAGCTCCTCTCAGTTTCATTGCAACTGATATTTTACTTGTAACACGACATAAGATCAGTATAGGAGAGAAAGCCTTTTGGAGTTTGCTTGAGGCAGTAAGGCACTGTAGAGAAATGTTATTTTCAGACAAAGGCTATAAAATTAAACCTTCAAAAAAAAATTAAACCTTTGCCTGTGTTCTACATCTATTATTCTCATTGCTTCTCTTCCAGTGCGTGAGCATTGGAGCTACACAACCAGCATTCCAGTTCTTCTCGTACACCAGCATACAGCTGAGATAACTCCATGAAAGTCAACTGCATGGTAGTAAGATTACACTGGGCTGACTGAGAGGGGAACCTAGCACTCCAGCTTCAGTTTCTTACCCACTACCAGACAGGCACTTGGCACCAGCTGATACGAAACCAGTGACTAAAGATAAGAGGATCTTCCTCTGTTAGATGCTCTGTGTGACCAGCATATTATGCTGATCGTTACTTGAAAACAGAGACTGTAAAATGTCATTATTCCTTACCATGACATCAAGTAATATAGCAGAGCTGCCATCCTTTTTAGCAGAAACTATTTTTTTCACAGTTATTTAAATATTTTTAGAAAGGGGAAGGCAAAGAGCTTTTTATATATCAGTATAAATACATGGATGTATTAAATTAAATCTCTGAAGAAAAAGGGGAAGAATCTGTTAACAACACATTAGTTCATTAGCATTCAGTATCATTTTTAGGTTAGACTTAAACATATTTGATCCTTATTCTTTCCCACATTCAGAAAATAACTTGTTAATACCTGGATATGTCTGATTCGTTCAAATTCTACTCTTTTAGAAGGCTAAGTCATTTTTCTTACTTCTCCCTGGAAATACCAGTATTTTACTTCTTTCAGTGTGGAGTGCCCACAGACCAGAGACACAAGCTGGACTGAAAAAGGAGAAGAGGAGACAGTACTTTCAGAGAGATGAGGATGAAGATGAAGATTAATTTTTCATAGATCCATATGGGAGCCAAATAGATGGCGTAAGTTTGACTGTGTCTCCTGTAGCAATCATTTTTTTCATGGTGAGTTTAAAAAAAGGTACCAAAACACGTTGATCTAGGCTTTTGTACTGTACTGCATATTTGAAGGTGGTAGGATATTTGCTCCTAAAGAAACCAAGTTTTCCTTCAAGTTTTCCTGAAACATTTGTGATTCAAATGGTCCTTCTTTTCCCCAGTAGAAGTGCATTGAAAAAAAGGTAACAGAATGCACTGGTCTGAAAAACAGTGTGATTTTATTAATTTTTTTTCTCGACAGAAAGCAAGCCTTTTTCTTTTTTGAGACAATAAATACTTCAGTGGGTTTACTCTGTGAATAGCTGAAAAAGAATAGTTTGATGACTTCTTCTCTTTGAGAGGCTTCATACAGCTTCTAAGTGGTGTGAGTAACTAAAACTATAAGGTGGGTCTGCGGTGTATTAAGTAGAAACGAGGTAATTTGTGCAACATTGATATGCAAGGTAGCTGAGTAAAGTGCTGCTCCATATAGAGACCTAAGGCTTTTATAATAGAAATAACACCATTTGATCTGCCTTATGCTGCCATACTTTCTTCATAATTACTGGGTCCTACTGTGAATAGGTTGTTTCACAGAGCTCTTTTTCACTTTCTTTGTAACAAAAGTGCCAGCTGAAGACAGAAGATGGGGAGGTGGGTACACACACATGCATGCACACACATACAATTGTGTTTTAGTGAAAAGAGGGAAAGACATCTAATATTCAAAATTTATAGATACAGGGTTTGTTGTTTTTTTAGGTTTGGTTTGGTTTGGTTTTTTTTCTCCCCCACAACCTGCATTGCCGAGTGTTTAGCCCAGCAGGTTTTAATCTTGAGACTATAAATTCACATACTGTGCTAAGACAATGGTTTTGAGGACTTTATATATATACACAAAGTCTTCTGTTTCTCTGATTTGTACTAAGCTTGCAGGAAAACATTTAGTATGCATATTATAACACAAAAAGTTGGCTGATGTAGGTTCCAGCACTCAGAACACAGAAGGGCTGTGTAACAGGTGGGAAAACGTCTTTAAAAATGTAACCCAAGGTTTGAATTTTTCCTTCCGATGCTGTAACAAGTGTTAGAATATGGCTTACACTTTTTTTTTTTTACCCAAAGAAATCTCTGTCTTGTTATAGTTCTTTGTGCCAATTAATTTTTTTGTGTCAGTGTCTCCTGCCTCTTTTTAAAATCTCTGTATATCAATTTCTTTAATTGCTTGAAAGCATGTTAAAGTGAACTGACCAAATGGGACTGCAAGACCAAAACTGATTTAATAACTTTGTGTTTTACTCATTTCAAAACCCAGTGATGGCTACAGTAGCTACAGTAGCAGCGAGCCTTTACACTGCACACGGCTAAGCTGCTATAAAGGCACCAGAGCTGATCTTCCTAAATAGATTTTAAAATGACATTGAGATATTTTAAGCAGAGCTTATTTAATTTTTTCCCTGTGAGTTTTATAGTTAGGTGATTCAGGAGCTGATGTGTTACACCAGATAGCATCGGTGCATCTTTCCTCTTAGCCTTCAGAAGTCTGACGGGCATTGGAAGCAGGATGTCTCCTGAGTATTAAAGAGAGGATCTGAAGCAGCTCTTCTCCTTCAAGGATAGCCTGTTCCATCCATTATCTCCTGTCTATGTGCAGCAATCTAGTCTATCAAAATACAGTGATTGAATAAAACTTTTATTTCAAATAAATGAATGCACTGATTTAATAAAAGGTTTGTACTGCATGGTATAATAGTTCTCAAAATGAACACTGAAATCCTAAAATACAGAAACTTTTCATGTGTCCAAGTTAAATCTTTGTTACTTTCAGGATGGATTTACTAAAGCAAACCTAGTTTACTCTGTCTGTTAAAGTAAAGCTGTCCTGAGCTTTCTGAGTATTAACTGGCACTTATTATTTAAGTAACCTGCTTTTACTATTATAAATGTCTGGCATTGGGTATATGTATTAAGAATACTTGACAATTTACTAATTTATGATCTCTTTAGTTGTATTTTAATATTTTTGGCAAGCCAGCCTGTGTTGATGTATTAGCCAAACATTCAAAATACAGACTTGAGATTTTGAAAGTTTTTTTTTTTTTCATCTTTCATCTGAACACTGAATATTTTTGACATATTTTAAATTTTAATTTTAAAAAACAGACTGGGTACCTGTGAACTGAACCCGTATGTTACACTCAAGTGCCCTTTTACTGATGACTCACTGCTCATAATTTCTTGGCTTTGACTTCCGTGGGATTAATTCATGGCTAGGTTTTGCCTGTGGTTTCCTGCTTTTCTCATATTTTAGAGCACTGTCTGCTTCTTCCTTGTATTCCCAAATAGTCAGGTTGTTCTGAGGATCTTCTCCCAGGATATGTCACTGGAGCAGTTTCCTTGTCATTGGCTTGACTCTCCATTTCATTTGCGATGTTTGAAAACCATTTCTTGGACACATCTGCTCATCCTCTATTTCCTATTATGTTGCTATTTTGTGATTGCATCATTTAATCCTAAATAATTTGAAAATACTGTTTGCATAATTTAACCCAATTGACAAGACCTACTGTCCACAGTAAAACCGGGATGTGCTCAAAATAGGTCAGATTTCACGTTTGTCCTTCCCAGCTTTCAGAAATTTCTCTTCTTCTCTAAATTATACAGATTTCTGGTTCAGAAGAAAATAGTGTTTCAGAACAAAAAGAAAAGCTGAACTAAACACCCTGGACAAATTGACAGCTGCCCTGATCTAATAACCTGTTAGGAGACTCCAGAGTCTGGAGACACAGGTTAGTATCCTGCCATCCCCTTCCTGGGTAAGTTTAAGCATATCCATTAGTTTTCGTGTTTCAATCTGTAGCTTTGAAATAACATTTTCTCACTCTTGTAAAGGTGTTGGCAAAGAGATGCTCTGTTGTAGTCATACAACCTGCAATAACAAAAAGTTTAGACTGAGCGAGCAGCACACAAGAGTGTGAAAGTAATGTTGTAGTGGGAACCATAATGAATGTGATCACAGATACCGATTTGCATGAGCACAATCTGGAGAGCTTTTCTCCCAGCACACTGCCTGCAGCAGTCTCAGATCACAGGAGAAGTCTGTAATACATCTAGGAGCATTAATGATACATTTTAAAGCATGATTCATCCCTGATGAACCCAAAGTGCTTTATGAGTCCGTTGTGTAAAATTTCCTTGGGCTGTCTCTGGGACAGCCATGCACACAGCAGAGGCCTCCTCTGCACAGCGGGACTGTAGGCAGGTCTCAGTGGTTACGCTGCTGGGAGAAGAGCTGCTCCACTCTCCGCAGTTCCCCAGGCAGGGGCATTTGCTTCGGCAGAGGCATAGTTCTCACACAGACTTCAGCCTCAAAGCCACATCACCAGGCAGCTAGCGTTATTACCTTCTGTTACTCATGAGAAGACTTGTGCCATGATAGAAGGGAAAAATCCCTCTTCTGGGCACTGTCAGGCAGCAGTCTCTATTCTGCTTCTGCAACTACTGATGGCTGTTGACAGCTCTCAAGAACCATGGCATCCTTGGTACATCCTGTTATCACCATACCCCTACTTTACAAGGAAAATGTTGTTTCTCCAACATCCATCAGAAGTTGTGATGTTGCTTGAGTAGTGCAAGTTCATGCAAGCATCACTTCACCTTCTCTGATTCCTGTGGTTTTGTTGGTAGCTGCTTTGACAGAAGTTTATTTCGTTGCTTGTAGAAGAACAGGGGTCCAGAAGGAAGAAATACATTTCTCAGATATAAGAGTTACCTCATTGCAACAAAGTTCAGTCCTACTCCCACACAGACCCAACCCTTCTGCAGCAAGACCCAGATACATGCAAATGTAGAACCTTTTGTAACTGAACCAAATTTGCACAGCTCCAGAGCTGGATCTGTTAAGGTTCAAAGCAGGAGGTGTTAAATGATATGAAATAATAGAAAGAAAGCGCAGACAGGAAGTCAGTGCCAAAGGAAAGGTATTATTAGGATTAGGAACTGGAGGGAAGACAAGCTAAAAAGGCAAAGAACAGGTCTAAGGACCCAAGGGGGTTATTCTTTATTTATAGGACATCTTTGAAGGAATGGACCCTGGACTGCCTTCTTACTATTACTTGTTGTAACTATAAAAGATTAACGTATGAAGAACAAAGGGGAATAAATAGAGTTTCCAGGAAATAGATCCAGTAGTGCACTTTAAAACATTTATCTCATCATTTCAACAAGGTATAAAATAGTAAATGCTTCAAATACTCTAAGGGTGTGATTTGGTATGGCTTCTGAAGGTGAGGATGCCTGAAACGAGGGTATTATGCACGAGGAGCCACCCGTTGTGTGCCATCCTGCTGTTGAGGGACATTTCTGTTGGGTACTGGCACAAGGAACGTGGCAAATGGATCTTGACTGGAGAGCTATAGCCCATGAATGTGCTTCTCATTTGTACTCCTCCTTTATCAAGGCACTACAGTGTACCAAGATGTTGATTCAGGGCTTGCCTTTGATTGTTATGAATCTTGTTTAAAACTAACTATTTAAATACTAAAAGTCAGAATATCTCATATTGCTGCTCAGATTAGGCAAGGCAAATGTGATTCTCTTTATGCTACAGTCCCCAGTACAGACAAAAAGCTTTCTCAGGTTGAGATCCTGCCACTCACATAATTATTTAGAGAAAGACAGCTCCACTCCTTCAGCTTTGGTACTTCACAAGAGGAATGGAAACATTAGGAAAAGTTTTTTCTTTGATGTAGAATACGCTGCCACTTTTTTGTTATTAAAATAGGAGCTAACTTTAAATAAATAAAATTTTGCCTGGAGGCTTCTGAAAACTAATGTTGTGTTTTGACAGTGCCATTTTTCTGATTCCTGAAAGCATTATGTGAGTTAGCTCAGGACTTCATCATGATTTTTCTTCTGTGCTACCTACAGTGAATTATTTTTTCAGCTCTGGATTTCATTTGATTTCTCTCTCCCTCTTTCTCTCTGTCTCACACACACACAGAGAGTCACTGTGCAACTTTCTTATTTGACAGATACTCCCCAAAGCTATTTTTCCCAACTTTTAAGGGATGGGTTGATCAACCCCCTGAAAAGGAAGTGGAAGTGAAAGAGAGGGTGTAGTAAAGTAGTCAGGTACCACTATTTTTTAATTGGGAAAACTGGATGAAAAATAAACTAAGGAAATTAAGAAAGGTCACAAAAACCCCTGCAAGAGTACAGAATTTTGTTTAAAAACAAAAACAAACCACACTACTTTTCAATTTATTTGCAATGCCTTTTTAATTGGGTTTGTATCTTTTATATCCTCTGAATTCCTGCCTTGCTATAAAGGATATTGATGTAAGGATGATATAGGACCTTGAGAAGAAGCAGACAGTCTTCAAATAACAGCTGATTTGAGACCCCCATCTTTGATGATAATTTATGTCCCTCTTTAAAAAAAGTAAAAATTCATTTAGGTGTATGTTCAACTAGAAAACTCAAATAATGTGTGCTTAGTGAGAGAAAAACGATTGCTAACAGCACAATGTGTCTTACAGCATAAAGTGCAACCCTAAAATTGCACATTGCTGAGCATTCTTAATGTGCTGTGAGCAATTTCATACACTGTATTTCAGACACTGACTGCACACTGTAATATGTACATATATCAAGGGTGGCCAAACTTTTTGATATGTGTCACAAAGTGATTTCAAGAGATAAAAAGAGCTGGCCAAAGGCCTTCAATTCTACTTTACAACAACTATTGAGATTTCAAATTTATATTTATTTCCTATTTGAATGAAAATAAAAGTCTTTAAATGGGGATTTTTTTGGTCATGGTTGTATTTTTTCCCCAAAAAGGAATCCAGTCAAAGTGTTTATTTTCTTATTTTCTATTCAGTTTCTCTTTTTTTCTTTTTTTTTCTGAAATTACCAGAAAACACTGGACCCTGGGAACATTTCTGTTGCAGAACTTGTTGCAATTTACATCTCAAATGTTTGTCTAGAATGCCAAATTCTTTTTTTTTTTTTTTTTTTTTTTTTTAATGAGCCTTTGAGACTCCTTATTTCAAGTAAAAAAATAATCTTCTCTCTCTGGTGTTAATAAGAGTTCAGAGCTATAAGCACAGTCCTCAGAGACAAGAACTCTTACATTCTGATGTTGACATTGAACTTTGGTCCCAAGTTATGTATTTCTAACCTCTTCCGTCCTGCAAATAAGGACAACAGTAATGGGTTAGTTTAGATTGTTGTGAAGATTCTCTTGTAGGCAGTGATAGGTCTCCAGTGAGGTATCCTGTAAGTGGGCTGTGTCATCAGAAAGGAGAACATGCCCAGTGCTCTTTATGCCCTCAGTCAATGAGGTAGATAGTTTGGAGTCCCAAGTCAGCTGTGAATTACAGAGAGTTTTTAAAATACAACACGGTGAGAGTTTTTCACTTGCTTTCTGGTCTACCTAGCAGAGTTCCAGATGGTACAGGGATGCTCTTGCAGGTAGAGATTGGCCCTGGAGCCTGGAGTATGGCTCAGGCTCATGTCTCCTGTACAGCTGTGGGGTAACTGTCCAGACTCTGTTTCTGGACTAGTTCGTTTCTGCACTACCCAGCAGTATATAGCATAGGCATGTTTTGACTTTCAAGGCTACTCTCACATTTTCATAGTTTTCTCTGTATCATCAAAACTAGAAAACAGTGGGTTCAATATTACTGAGATTTAAAAAAAAATACTTATCTACAGAAGCTGGGGGTTAAGAACTGCAAATATGGCAGGAGGACTGAGAAAGTTGCTTTTTCTCTTCTGTCATCAGACATTGTATGCCTTTGGTCTTTGGACAACTCTTCCTTTGCTACTACTGTGTTTCTCTTTTCTGCTCTTTCTTTCCCCCTCTTTGTGTTCCTATTCCTCCTTTTTTATTTTCTTTTCTCCCCTCTCTCCCTGATACTGACTTGAGATGTCCAGTGTATGTTCAACAAGAGGAAAGCCCTACATAGAATCATAGACTCATAGAACTGTTTTGGTTGGAAAAAAACATTAAGATCATTGAGTCCAATAACTCTTCTTTTGTAGTCACATCTAATAACCTTAAAAATCCAAGTTAGGATGAGCCCCATAAGTATAAGTGAGCCAGCATACACACACACACACACAAAAAAAAAGCAACAAAAAAACCCTCAACCAAACCACAAACCAAAAACCAAACAAAAAAACCCCCACCAAAACCAACCCAGCATTGCAGGTAGCCCCCTTGGAATCAGGTAGATCTAGAAATGCAAACTGTAAAGTTCTGTAGATCCAAGGTAAGGTGAGCAAGCCTTTCATGCTTTTAGTCAGGTGTTACTTGCATCTCAGCAATGAGACAGCAGTGAAATATCATCTGTTGCCTTTACCAAGCCCAAGCACTCCACGTACATTTTTCAAAAGCAACAAAGTGACTGGGAACATAATTCTCATTCTGACTTTGAGTAGAATTTATGCTCCCAAGTCATGTAAGCGCTTTTGACAAAATGTTTCTTGGGGAGGTAATGTTTTATGATCTGGTAGCTTGAACCAAGATTTCCAAAGTTTACCTGATCAGACCTTATAAATAAATCGTAAAGTCAGTCTCCTGCAAAAGGTGTTAGAAAAATCCTCATTATTCCTTGTCTCTTTCACTCGTGAGATGTGCAGCTGTAAAGGAGCTGCACAAAGAATGCCACCCTGCTTAGGCTGAGCATGGCAGAGCAAAGTGTCAAAAAAATCTGAGCCTTTGCATAGTCACTGAAAATGGATCTGATTTCTTCAGTAGTCAAACAGTGGAACAGGATTCCTAGAGAGGAGGTCGGTGTCCCAAGCCTGTCAGTGTTTAGGAGGCATTTGGACAATGCCCTCAATAACACACTTTAGCTTTTGATCAGCCCTGAAAGTGGTCAGGCAGTTGGACTAGATGATCCCTTCCAACTGAATTATCCTATCCTATCCTATCCTATCCTATCCTATCCTATCCTATCCTATCCTATCCTATCCTATCCTATCCTATCCTATCCTATCCTATCCTATTCCATGCCACACTGTGCCATGCCGTTCCCGCCACTGTGAGTATCTAGCCCACTTTCAGAGCGCTGGGCAGTCGATCCTCAATCTGTAGTTCAGTGTAAGGCCCCAGGTTTACGGTATGTTACAGGTTAAGCGCATAACAAGTTAAAATCCTGCTGAAAGCCTTTTTACCTGTTCCCAAGCAGAGGTGTCACCCACACGACAGTGCACACTACCTGCTGGGGCTGGCCTGATTTTTTTATCTTTTTTTTTTTTTTTTAATCTCACAATCTCCCTCGAAAGAGAAACGCGATAAAGCTGCTCCCGAGTATGTCGCGAACAGCGCCTCAGCGGAGTCCAAACGGGCGCAGAAGGGGGATTTTTATTTTGCTGTCCCCTTTCCTCAGCCCTTTCCCGTCTGGCTCCCTCCCGCTCCCTCCCGCAGGCCCCTCTCCGCTGGCGGCCGCCATTCCGCGGGCAATGCTGCCCCCCCGCGCTCCTGCCGCGCAACAGCACGGCGCGGCCTCCGCGGCCTTCGCGTCTCCGCGGCCTCTTACCCCCCCGGCCCCGCCGCTCCCCGGCAGGACAAGGCTGGAGGGGCGGCGGGGGGCACACAGGGGTGCTCGGAGCTGGAAACACCAGCCCCGGAGCCAACATGAAGCCGCGGCGCTCGTGATGTGCACGGCTGGGGTATGAACTCGGCGGCCTCAGCAGCCCGTTCAGTCCTTGAAGTTGTGTGCAAAAAACAGGGCACGACAATGATGATCAGTGATTAATGACAATTGTTACAATTCCTGATTAATGCACGGTGTAGTGTACTGCAAACACACACACACAAAACCCTACCCTACCGTTTCCTGTATTGCAAATGAAGTTTTTTGTGAATTTTGTGTTACCAGTTATATTTTTTATGTTTTTGTGTTACCTTTTTGGTCCTAGAACTATAAGAATCACATTCTAAGCAAATATAGGGAGAGCTGAGTATAATTTATCAACTAGGAGGGCAGAAGAAGGTTGCCACATGAGCCGTCGCCAAAAGGAGAGTTAAAACATACTAAGAGAAGTCGTCTGCTTTGTCTTCGACTTTCTCAAACCCTTCTGTTGGTTGCTTTCTCATGCTGCAGTTTCTTCCATATGCTCCCTACACCCACCAACACACCCACCTACACACACTCACAATTTACCAACATACTTTATGTCTTTGCTGAATTAAAATCCACACCATCATTCAAATAAAATAAAATAAACAGCTGTTTTCTTTCCACAAAAAAAACCCTAACGTCTTCTGACTTGGCACTTGCGAAGCATTTGAAAGAAACAGGCTGCTGGAGATGCTTTTGCACTAGCACGTTGTGACACTGCACAGAAGGGCCAGGGCTGGATTCAGACACATTTGGGTGCACTTAGGACCACCCTGCTTTGGAAGGGGACACTTCCTAGGAGGAAGGACTTAGACACTATGCAAACAACGGCAGATTGTCCTGGTGGTCACTGAGATTCCAGAATGGGCATCAGTTGACTCCCCAGGCCTGATAAATAGAGCATGTAAATCAGCACTGACAGGCAGAACACCGCAGAATCTCGTCACAGGTATTTATTTCAAGGCCTCCCTTCCTACTGGAGAAGTACAGCTCCAAGAAGTGCAGGCACCAGAGCCTGCAGCGAGCATTTACCCTACCTGTGTTATCTTCTGTGTCAGCTCCCAGACTCAGATTGAATTCCCAGCTGAAATTTCCCAGCACATAAACAAGCAGTGGGAAAGCAGAGCTGGAAAGAGTCTGCAACAGATGATGTTAGTGTGACTCCTGTGTTAGCATCCAGTCCTGCAGTTTATCAGCCATGGGCCGTTGCACCTTACTCTGAAGATCAAAAGGGTTGAGAACAAAACAACCACCTCAAGTTGCCACATCAGTAGGAGTATGTGTTTTTGCTGTACCACTCCTTTCTGACTAAGCCTTGCAACACAGCTGTCCTAACAGCTGTGGCAGGAACTGTTCTCCCAGATTGTGTTGGTCACAGCTGAGGGACCAGGGATGCTGCACAGTACAGGCAGAAAGCAAATAAAATAAATGGTAATTAACTCACAGGTGCTTTGTCATCTAGTAGAATCCAAAGACCTAGATTACACACCTGGTTTATTTATAAAACATATTGTGATACACAGATCTCAATAATGCATTCCTTAAATCAGCTGTATCAATTTCCCAGGTTACAGAGCAGGTACATACCAAGCCAGCTGGCAGGAAAACTGAAGGAAGGACTCAGATCCCTAGCTCTCAGCATAGTAGGTGCCATTCAGAAGCCATAGTCATGAATCCTGCCCTTGGATCAAACACGTAAACCAGGCTGGACCTTGCACAAAGCCCAACCCAGAGGAAAGAGTTAGTGCTCTTCTCTCTTGTTGGGCAATGAAAATCACTGAGATATGGGACGCCATAGTCATATGCGTTTACTGCGAAATTTGGAGAAGGGTTTTGAATCAGTATTAGCTGTTGGAATATTGTAACTATGGATCACTGACCTATTGAGTTTCTGGCTCTTGCTGTAAGCTTTAGTCAGTCCATCGAGTCTTGGATGCTAAGATACGGGCTCAGTGTCACTGCTGTTAATGGGTACAAATTTCCATGCCTTGGGAGGTGGAGCAGCAGCCAGAGATACAGGATGGGGCACGAAAGAGAAGATTTTTCACCTCCATCTCAGCACAGGTCAACTCAGAGCTGCACCTCTGATAAAAGCAGCTGAAGCACACCTTACTGTAGCTGTAAAAAAGAGACCTTATGCTCTCCTTCCTCCAAATCACTCTCTTTTGTTCCTCTGCAGAGGTGCTAAGGGACATTCATAAACCTGGTCTATACCAAGGCTTAGGGAAAATCTGTGATGTTGTTCTAGGGTCTGTAAACTAAAATTAGTGAGATGTTTAGATGTATGCTTATACACTTTGACAAGCTGGGGCCAAAGTGAATGCCAGTAAGCAGCAGAGTTTGCATCAGCACGGAAAATGAAGGGTCCAAGACAGCAGTAATATTTTCTAAGAGGCTATGCCTTGTATTGCTTTTAGGATACTGGAAAGTATTTCATGATACCGGTTTTAAGATACTTAAAGTTTATATTTCTGGGGCTAGGAGCTGAGCAGATGGTTTCGGAGGAATCCTGGCTATCCAAAGCAATGGAGCATTCAGCCTCTGCACATGACATGGACAGAGGGGGGAGAGCAGTGGTGAAACCTGCTGCTTTACTGGATCTGGAGAACATGAAATGGTGTGGTTTGCCCACGAGTCAGTGGGCAAATACAGTCATGTAAGAGCTCTAAAATGAGACAGGGCAGGAGGTGGAGAAAAAAGGAAGAGTGAGAAAGAAAAGTAAAGGAACAGAATGAATAAGAATGAAGAATGAGCGGGGGAAAAAAGGGAATGTACCAGGAAGAAATAGAAAAATGAGGCTGTAGGAAAAAGAAGAGAAGCAGCTATGGTAAATACATTAAAAGGGAGCACCAAAAGAAATAAGGAAAATGCATGAAACTAGTTTTTTACCTTGTCACAGCCACTACTCTTCCTCACCTTATACATAGAGGGCAGGCAATGAGAGTTATATATCAGAGAATGCACGACACTGTGAAATGAAAATAGCCACATTTTAAAATCAGTAGTTACACTCTTCATTTTATTCTCTTTTCCAGTTATTTTTCAGAATTCAAAAGCAAATACATTCCAGTTATATTCAGAATTTATAAGCAAAGAGGTCTACCATAGCAACTGTACTGGGTCTGGCTGGGATCAACTGGGAGTTGGCTTTCTTTGTAGCAGTCCATATGGTGCTGCTTTTTTGGATTTGTGGCTAAAACGCTGTTGATAACACACAAATGTTTTGGCTATTGCTGAACTGTGCTTGCACAGTGTCAGCTCTTCCCACTCTGCCCCCAGAGAGTAGGCTGGGAGTAGGCAAGAAGCTGGGAGGGGACACAGCCAAGACAGCTGACCTTAAGTGGCCAAAGGGATGGTCTATAGCATATGGCATTGTGCTTAGCAATAAAAACTGAGGTAGAAGACAAAGAAGGGGATGTTGTCTTCCAAGGTGGCTATTGCTTGGAGATTGGCTGGAGTGTGGGAGGTGGTGAGTGATTGCCTTTGCATCACTTGGTATCATATCTCTTTTCTTCACCTGTTAAACTGTTCATATCTCGACCCACGAGTTTTCTCACTTTTGTTCCTTCTATTCTCTCCTCCATCCCACTGGGGAGAAGGTATAAGTGAGAGAGCAGCTGTGTGGGTGCTTGGCTGCTGGCCAAGGTCAACCCACCTTAGCAACATTTAACAAAATTTCATAAAGACAGTCAAAATGTCTTGAAATTACTCAAATTGCTACTTTAAGCAGTGTACTCTGGCATCCAGAAAATTAAACAAGCTACAATAAGTTCAGCTCCTTCAGTTATCTTCTCAGTTTTGGTCCTATTATTCCTCTTA
Organism: Caprimulgus europaeus; assembly: GCA_907165065.1. The sequence goes on along the minus strand of OU015532.1, from coordinate 32,939,205 downwards.
CATAAATCAAGCTGCCATGGAAGGCAGGGGAACCTTTGCATTGCTTTGCCTACATGAGGACTGAGGAAAAGAAACCTGTTACAACAGGTCAGTCCTCTGGGATGGACATCCATCTGCATTATTTGCTGAAGAAGCCTTGGAACATGGTGCCCCAGGCCTCTTTACTCGAGACGCAGGAAAAGCAGCTAGTGAAAACTAATGGTAGGAATTATCAAGACTGATGATAACAAGGGGTAAAAGAGAAAAGGATAAAAACTCTCAGCACTCCTTCCCTGGGTATTGGGAAGCTAAGTTTGGCAGGTCTGCAGGCTCAGAGCTCTGCTAAGATTTGTTCTCTTGGAATATTTTAATGAGCTGAGCAATTGACAGTCCCAGATGAGTACTCTTGCTGTTGCTACGCAAAATAGTGGTTAAAAAAAGCTCCTTTTTAACCTTCTAAATCATAAATACAACCAAACCATTTGCTTAATATGTGCAGAAATTTATTCTACCTCCATGCCAGCTTAACTCACATACCTCAGTTCACTCTCTCATGTTTTTCATATATACTTGTTCGGTCCCCCAACCTGTCCCAGGACACATCCAGATTTGATTGTCCTGCACATCCTCTGTACCCTTCAGGACACACAGAGTTCATTCAGCTTATCCTCTTCATTCAGACTCCAGCAAAACTCATGGTGATACAGATTGACCCAAGTTCTCTATTCTTCTCCATATTGGCTTGCCAGCTCAGTTTTAGAGTTCAGCAGTGATTTTAGACCTAAAAGATACTGGGAGATGTTTGCATTTTCTCTTCTCCAATTTCCTACAAAACTTCCTGTTTTCCTTTCTTCCCTTCAATTTGTGTCTATTTCTCAAATAAGTTTCTGTATTTCTAGTTCTCCCTCTCCTTTTCCCTTCTATCTTATGTTTTCTTTAGCCATTTGTCTACATTTTCCTTAGCCATTCAAGTTTTCATTCATGGATAGTTAAAAGAAGATCTAGTCTCATGTACATTTTGATAAGGTCTGATATCGTCCCTCCAACCCTGTTCTGCACTGGCTTGTCTGCTCAAAACCTGCTGCGTGACAGAAAGAATGTTTTATCTAATATGATGTTAAACAATTTTGTCTGTGATGTGAGTAAGGAAATTCCCACTTTAAATGTTAGTGGATCATAACTACTTCCAGGATCTCTCTTTGCATATTCCAAATATATTCCTGCTTCCACTCTTCAATCTTCTCATTATATGTTTTTGTTTACTGAAAGCTACACTTAGAAGCTATTAGTAGGAAGTTCCCTCCACATCAAAATGAAACTATCCTTTCCTGACCAATTATGGTCTCTGGTCCTGAACCCTGACCTGTAAAGCACAGTGAACAAGCAGTTTTGGGGCTACACATAGCATAGTTCTATTTTGAATGGAGAGACAGTAAAATAAGTAAGATGCTATTAGCCTTCCACAGGCCATTGCTAATAGGGCAGCAAGAGGGGAAATCTCTTCTCCTTGGTGAAATGGTGTCTGACATAAGTGCTTTTATGGCAGACAAAGAAATGATGCTGAAGGAAGAACAGTAAGTAGGAGAACATATTTTCAGTCATGCTGAGTGTTTAGCTTTGATGGATCTCCCTTTAACTATGAAGCTCAACATTACAATTGTGCTACTCCCAGGTTTTTAATATACAATACTATAATTACTATAAAACCACCACCAACAAAACAAAAAAACCCCTAACAGCATCATTTTTCATGTCCCCGTAGAACAGTACTTCCTGTTCCAGCACAGGAGAACTTGGAGCACTCATGAGCTCATCATCAATGACCACTTTGGAGACAGCCTACTGAACCTCAACAATGTTTTATGCATTCACCACAGTTACCATTTTGTCTGTCTGCTGGGCACAGATCTTGAGCAAGCTACAATGCTCTACTTCATTTTCTTCAGTCTTTTTCTCTCATCTCTGCATTCCACACCTTTCACTTGCAGTTAGCTGATTACACAGGGAAAAGGAATTTAATAAATCACATAGGCACACTGTAAAGGATTTTCATCCACTCCTTTTCTGTGTAAATCGTCTGTAACTTTTTCATGAATCAGGCCCATAGACTCTTTATTTCACACTTCCATCTTCCTTTTCTGTAGAATTTAAATTTAAATTTAAATGATCCTGGAACATCTAAAGACAGTGAAAGGTTAGCTTTGCATATCAGTGACCTATCAGCAATTCCTTGTAAAGCTTTGATGCATGTGGTTTTTGATCTACCTGATTTTTGAGCTGCCTGATTTCAGGAAGGTAGAAGTGTTTCCATACCACTCTGAACTCTAGGTAGGGTTGGAAAATAGGCTCAGAAAACACCGCAAAATAGCTACTACTTCCTTAGAGCTTCACACAGTTCTAGCACACCATTGTGGACTGTGAAGAATTTTGACTTCCTTCTAGTTTTGAGCAAGACATAAATCAAGAGTGTTTGGACTGCCTTGTTAGCAAGATTTAAAGGAGGTTCAAGAAATACTTTTGGTTGGTTACATATTGTTTTTTCTTACATCAAGTCTTACCAGTATTTTTGTAGAAATTGTATAGCCTTTATTCCCAGAGCCAGAAACAGACTTATAACTGTGGCTGCCTTATGAAGAGCAAAGTTATGTTGGGAGAGGGATTTAAATTAGTATACCACACTGTGCAAAAAAACCTCAACCCAAAACTTGTGATTTCTGTATTGCAGCAGCCCCACCAGGCCTGATCTGCATGGGTTCTTAGAGGAAATGAAGGCTGCCTGACAGCTTGGAGTGACCATGTGCAACTTGATCAAAGGTAGAGTGGGAGGTACCAAGCAGTAGAGACTTCTGCAGGGACTGGAACAGCACATGTTTTGAAACAAGAGTTGAAATATAATCACAAAAGCTGACAGGGACTCAGCATTTAACTAGATTTTGAGTGAATTGTGAAATATTTGGACAAGATTCTTTTCCTTCCCCTCCAGCCCTTTCCAACTTCCTCCCTCTGGAAAAGCACTTTAATATGTAGAATATAAATTAACAGGTCTCCAAAAGAGTTGATACACATTTGAGAAAATATTGTTGCACAGCATGACTGGACAGTTTTATTCCATTTGAGACAGATTCAAAAGATGGAAATTACTATAATATTGGTTGATGGAATAGCTCCAAACTCTTTCAGCTTTGTCTGGAACAGGCACAGCTTAGCTACTATTGTCTTATATAGTGACTAAATATAAATACTATAAAATATTTATAAATAATGAGTGCCAGATTGATCACATTGTAGAGTTTTACTGGAACATGTTACTCCTGTTATTAATCTGACATTTATAAAATTTTTACCACCGATCACTTAAGACTGTAATCTGAGGAGATGGAAACAACTTTGTGATTTATTCAAAATCTCTGAGACTGTTTCTGCCAGTGTGTGTGCTGATAAATGTTATGTTAACAGGTTCTCTGTTTGTTTAACGTTCCCCTGAGGAGGACTCAGTGTGATTTAAGCAGTCTCATATATTTGAAGTTCAGCATTAATATCTAGTCTGCAATGAGAAAGACAGGAAGGGTCACAGGTGGCACAGGCACTAGTCTCACAGTTCATAGCCTTTGTCTTCCTTAGTAAGAGTTTATTCCCATCACAAAATACTACTGGTCTTGAAAATCCTGATTTAGGAAAACACAGTGTGGAAATTACATCCTGCATTGCAAGACTAACAACATTACAGGAATTTGTCCAATAATATTTTAATGTCTTGTTTCCCTTTTTTTGCCTAGGTTTGCATGTAGTTTGCTATACATTAGCTTTACCTTAAAGGAATCAGAAGGCTTTTTACAACAAATTAATACTTCCCCATTCTAAACACACACACACACACAAGCACACATTCACACTCATATCCTGGGAAGTTTTTCTAGAACATTTTTCTGTCAGTAATACAGATGTGATGAATCAGGCCTCAGTTATGATTCCAGTTGTATTCCTGTTTTCCAGAGAGCATTTGGAATTGCTAAAGTAATTAAAAGTCTTATTGCCTTTTTGTCATGAATATTTGTTATGTCTTTGCTGCATTTGATGGGCATCTGATTAAAATGAAAAAAGCTGAATCCATATGACACAGAGGCTCATTTTTATCACTGTAAACAGACTGAAAGTAAAAAACGCCACTATAGAGAGCTCACTAGATCAAGTAATCCCAGTAAGGTTCTGCAAAGGTGCTATTTAAAAAAAAAATCAGACATTACAGAGGAAATGTTATCATTGAGCATCAGCCATGGGAAACCCAGGCTGTTAGAACTTCATGAAATACTCGGTGAGAGTAGCCTAATGGAGACTGCTATGTGTCCAAACTTTGATTCACCTGCAACTGCCAATACCCACACATCAGGCTCCATGGGAAGAATGCTCTCTAAAGGGGGACTTAGAGAGTAGATTATTTAGAAGCTGTCAGCTTTCCTTTGGGTGAAATGACAAAGCTGACAACCAGATAAGTTTTAAATTTGGATGAGCTGCCTCTGGCGTTGCAGAAGTTACAGAAACTGAGGTTGCTGTAGCCCCTCTAACATTTTCCCTCCTGAATTACCTTTCTTATAATGTTGTGCATGGTGTTTATGACTCATAGAACTGTAGAATGGTTTGGGTTGGAAGGGACCTTAAAGATCATCCAGTTCCAACCCCACTGTACCTTCCACTAGATCGGGTTGCTCAAAGCCTCATCCAACCTGGCCTTGAACACTTCCAGGGAGGGGGCATCCACAGCTTCTCTGGGAAACCTGTGCCAGTGTCTGACCACCCTCACAGTAAAGAATTTCTTCCTAATATCTAATCTAAACCTCCCCTCTTTCAGCTTAAAGCCATTTCCCCTTGTTCTTTCATTAACTGCCCTTATGAAAAGTCCCTCCCCAGCTTTCTTGTAGGCCCCCTTGTAGGTACTGGAAGGCCGCTATAAGATCTACCCAGAGCCTGCTCTTCTCAAGGCTGAACAGCCCCAGCTCTCTCAGCCTGTCCTCACAGCAGAGGTGCTCCAGCCCTTGGATCATCCTCATGGCCTCCTCTGGACTCGTTCTAACTGATCCATGTCTTTCTTGTGTTGGGGGCTCCAGAACTGGACACAGTACTCCAGGTGGGGCCTTACAAGAGCGGAGTAGAGGGAGAGAATCACCTCCCTCAACCTGCTGGACACGTTTATTTTGATGCAGCCCAGAATACAGTTGGCCTTCTGGGCTGCAAGGGCACATTGCCGGCTCATGTTGAGCTTCTCGTCTACTACCAACCCCAAGTCCTTCTCTTCAGAGCTGGTGTCAATCCATTCATCGCCCAGCCTGTATTTATGTTTGGGATTGCCCCAACCCAGGTGCAGGACCTTGCATTTGGCCTTGTTGAACTTCATGAGGTTAGCACAGGCCCACCTCTCAAGCCTGTCAAGGTCCCACTGGATGGTGTCCTGTCCCTCCAGCATGTCAACCTCACCACTCAGCTTGGTGTTGTCAGCAAGCTTGCTGAGGGTGCACCAAATCCCACTGTCCATGTCTCCGACAAAGATGTTGAACAGCACCGGCCCCAATACTGACCCCTGAGGAACACCACTCGTCACTGATCTCCACTCAGATATCGAGCTGTTGACCACAACTCTTTGAGTGCGACCATCCAGCCAGTTCCTTATCCACCGAGTGGTCCATCCATCAAACCCACATGTTTCCAATTTAGAGACAAGGATGTTGTGCGGGACAGTGTCAAACTCCTTGCACAAGTCCAGGTAGATGACATCAGTTGCTTTAGCCTTATCCACCAATGTTGTAACCCCATCATAACAGGCCACCAGATTGGTCAGGCATGATTGGCCCTTGGTGAAGCCATGTTGGTTGTCACCAATCACCTCCTCATTCTCCATGTGCCTTATCACAGTTTCTAGAAGTATCTGCTCCATGATCTTGCCTGGCACTGAGGTGAGACTGACCGGCCTGTAGTTCCCAGGGTCTTCCTTATTTCCCTTTTTAAAAATGGGGGTTATGTTCCCCCTTTTCCAGTCTGGAGGAACTTCACCAGACTACCATGAATTCTCAAATATGATGGATAGTGGCTGGCAACTTCATCCGCCAGTTCCCTCAGGACCCACAGATGCATCTCATCAGCAGTAATCAAACGATTACCCCTAAGAGATATTAATTCCAAAAACTGGGTCTGCAGTTTATTCACAGATTCAAATAACTTTCTCTTGGTCTTCAAGCCCACAGGATAACTAAAGATTTCAAAAGAAGGTCCGAGATTCAGCACTGCAAGTCTTTTATCACCAGACACACTGCTGCCCTTAGACACTTTTCTGGACTTTCTAAAATAAATCATCTGACTACAGAGGCCAAGATTATTTTTTCAGGTAATATCCTGAAGATATTGACAACTTTTGGTGACTTTACTACCTTCAGTTTGGGATGCTGGTCAGCAGCAGCCTTCACTACCTGAATAACTACTGACTGGTAATCATCATTCTTTGGAGTCCACAATGAAATATTAGGGCAAGTTCAAATCATGGTCTGTTTTAAGAATCACTAGAAGGGCTTTACTGCTTCTCCTAAAACATTGATTCGGTGAGTGCTATACACACAAGCAGAAGTCTTGATGTATTTCAGTTAAGAGCCACACTTCTAGACAAATGATTATTCCTGTAAGTGAGGGATCTGCCAAAGGAAAAACAGAAAATGTCTGTAACATTACCTCTGAGGTAATGTTTTTATTAGATCCAGTAAAATGTCTTCAAAGTCAAAAATTAAATAACCTTTAATTGAAATATATTTAATTAGAAGATTATATTATGTCCAACTACAAATTTCTTGTAAAGTCATTTTGTCAAAAGTTCTTTTAAAGAACAAAGACAGAGATGACACAACACAAATAACTGAGTACCTGGTGATCCTGTTTATCATAGCTCTCTGTTTCTGCAGTTTTTACTCTTCATCACCTGAGTTGGGTGAAACCAACACCTGTCGCTTGTGGATTTGACTGCTCTGGATATTTCGGAATAGGACATGTTATTGAGCTGGTTATGTCAGTCTTAATTAGCTGTACTTTTTGCCTTCATGTTCGCTGTAAGTGTACTCATACCACTGTCTGTCAAGGTACTGTTCTCCTTAGTAGGTTCAAAAATGTAGTAGGCTCACAACTACTATTGTCACTGAACCCTTACTGTGTCTTTGAAGTAAATAAAGATAATTATTTATTATTATTTCACTGAAGTTGCATGAAGTGAAAGTCCAGGCATAAGAAGAATTACTCAGTCTGTGCTTTAAAACCTAGGCCTTACTGGTCAACGCATACAATCAGTAACAGGCTGGAATTCATGGTAACCGACTACAGTGGTGCAACCACATAAAATACGAGGTGTGAGGAGATACAGGAAAAAGTCAAGACAGGAAAATTAGAAACATGTATCCCCAAAGTCTTTTTAATGGTTGCAAGTAAGTCCGGTGAACTATATTACAGTGAATCTGATATAAAGGAATCCAAGGTCTGGACAGTCCCTAAAATTTGACATGCAATGGGTTAAGTACCTCAGATAGAACATAAACACTGGGGAAAGCTTCTTCTCTGAGACAGACAATGAAGACAGTTTGCCAATATGGAAACAAGCCAGAAAAGCCACAGTGAGGGAGGAGAATTTATTTAGCAGACTTCTACCAACTCCGGCAAACAGACATTATAAGAGCCCTTGATCTTCTGTGTGGATCTACGGACACGTGCCACTCAGTTATACCTTAGGGTTTTTTGTACTTCTCATACTTTAGAAAAAAGGAATCAGCTGGAGAATGCATATTTAATTGGCATAAAATTATTTGATTGGGTCAATGTGACTAACAAGAGACTTGGATCCCCATGGTCACGTATTTAAGCAGTGAAGATGGAGAAGAGAAAGGAGAAAGAGAAGCTGCTGTGGGATACTCCTGATGAGCCTGGAAATAAAATCTGCTGGGTCCCAGTCAGTGAAGGGATCTCCATGTGTTTAACTACTGAAACAGGACTTTTCATCTGCTGTCCTTTCAACATAAGCCACTTCTGAAAACAAGCAAACCACATCCTTTTGTTCTTAGAGCAGTGTCATCAGCTTCATCAGGTGGGCCCTTGTTTCTTGCACAGGAAGAGATAATAAACAGTAGATACCTATCCAGCCCCTCTATTGCTGCTCATTCTGGAATGTACAATGACTTATACTGCAGAATGCTGTGCCATACAGAGATTTTGATAGCACAGGCATTACTGCAGTGCACAAACTTTCTGTCTGCAGTGCATGAAGCAACCTATTCCAATATCCATATGTAATCTTCAGCAACAACGTACAGCTGTACTGCCTGCAGGTCAGGTGAAATTTGTAAGGACAATTCAGTTACTGACATATGTCATTCTCTTTCCTCAGGCTTTTAAATAAGGATCAAAACACAGGTGGATTGTCCTGGCAGCCTGCTCAAAGGATCAAGCAGTTCCTCTCCCAGGAATGTCCTTATCAGGTATGGATTCTGATATGCTGGTCATACATTGAGCACATCTGCTGGTGACCATATTCTTCTTTTCCTTCTGCAGTCAGCTTCTGCAGTTTCTTCAGACAATTTATAATATACACTTTTCATCATAGGGCAGGGGGGTACAGGTGTTTTATGAGTAGGATCAAAGTGCAGTTATTATTATTATTTTTATAGTACCAAAACCATGCAGAATTCTCTCTGCTCTTCCTAGGAAAGCTGACAATCCAATTTAGACATGATAAAGCAAAATGAAATTAAAAAACAAAACAAACAAAAAACCATAGGGCAGCTGGAAGAGGGGTAAGGACAGTGGTTATAGCATTACAGCTACATGGGTAGGCAGCAAAGGCTAGCATGTAAATGTAAATTTGGCAAAGTAAAATTATGAGAATAAAATAAAACAAAATCAAATAAATCTATGTATTTTATTTAATGGAATTTAGAAATAATAATAACAGAAGTCTCTGTAATACATCAAATGAGGTTATCCTTGCTATTAAAATGTCCAGTTCAGAAGAAATAAAAGTTAACAACTGATCAAATCAAATTAAGATACAGAATCCCCAGCATACCCTTTCATCATGCTTTAATGGCATGTAAAAAGTACATACTTAGATAACTGAGTGAATCTGAGCAAATCTTTATGCACAGATGTCATGGACAGGGACTTACCTCAGCTTTTTACAATATTCTTTTGAAGTGTTGCAAATTTAAAACTAAATCCAAATGTAAAGTTACTTAGGGATTCTATATCCAGAGAGCTGAATCAGATCATTTGTGAGAGAAAAGCCAGTCCAGCATACAATATTTTTTTGAAATGTACATCCAATTTAGGCATACATTGTAAGCTTGTACATGGAGAACAACACACAGCTGAACAGTTGAATAAAAAGGGGCAGTAAAGCTAGCCTTTTCCTGAAGCAATGCAAGGTATCTGAAGGAATTAGCTTTGTGTAATTATTTGGAAGGTGGATTCAAAGGGTACTACTATCATCCTAACATATTCTTCTTTCTTGGAATTAAATTTTGTGTATTCATTTTTTATTTCACTGTAAAATATAATCTATGTAAGCTACTCTCCTAGCTTTAAAATCCTGGAGGTTGTTTCTGTCCTTATTAGGGTCTCTCTGAGTTTTGCAATTAACCTCAAAAGGAACAGGACTTGATTTTAATACTACTTCAGGGGCCTCCTCCAGATTCAGTTGCTAATCCACTTTTATATGTAAATCAGAAAAAGCATTGATTTACATGAAACTGAGGGGAAGGAGATGCCTGTGATTTTGCTAGGTGAGAACCCAGGCCTAAATAATTGTCAGCTCTCAGAGTTACAAAAACTAAAAGTAAACCAAACCCCTTCAGAATAGTAAAAGTATCCAGTTCATCATCATTCTGCAAACTGGTACCCTTTATGGGTTTTGCTCTTTTTCTTTTCCATCTCTACTGTTCTTAATAATTCAGTACCTTCTTTCTTTAATCATATTATTAAAGGCAATGGATTGATGATTCATTTTGCTTTCTTTGCTCTCGCAGTGATGTCCATTAATGAAGACTTACTTTTCAGTGCCATTGACTTGCTTATCTAAATTATTTATTTGGTTGAGCAGTTCAGTGTATCAAACTTTTTTTGCTCAGTGTAGCAAGAACTTATAGCTCAGATTAGAGTTTCATATTGATTTTCTCCTGGAAAATGTGTATGAAATGGACTGTGCTTTCAAGTGCCAAAAGTGGTAAATGCAAGGCTGAAGAAGGTATAGCCAAACAGATAAAAATAATTCCTCTTTCTGTAACAGTTTTTTATATTTGTTCTCTTTTCCATTTGGAATGAGTAAAAGACTTCTGAAAACCTTAGCGGTGCTGAAATTCCCACACAGAAGCCCATTTCCTACTGGTTAGGGTACTGGCCTAAGGTATGGAAGTCAGATACACACTTCTTGCCTTTTGCATTCAGCACAAAGTATTATTCCCTGGCCTCTCCAAATCAGAAAAAAACAGATTTGAATGTGTTCCCCACTCAAGGTCTACACACTAAATCATCACACCCAGAAGACTTCATGTAAATCTTCAAGGAAGCAACATGGATTAAGAAAATTTATTTCACATAATATTTTTGAGCTATTTCTCTTGTGTCGAGGATTTCCCATTGCCTTCTTTGTCCTGACTCTACGAAAACCTAGGTTGTTTGTGGGATAGGTTGGTGTGGCTCAACTTCATTTTATTCCCCTTTTTCTCTCCTGTGACCATCCAAATTCACAATGCCTCCTTCAGCTGCTTTCACAACTGATCCTACTATCTTCTCCTACTCCTATCTCCTAATAAAAAACTTTTTTAAAGAAGCTAATTGCTTTCAGTCTCTGATGTAATCCAATCAACAAAAGTACTTGTTTATATTTGAATATTTGAAAAAAAAAAATAGTCTGGTAAATTTCCAAATACATAAATTATCTTCATTGTTCTCCATGCAACATTTTGAAAGGTTATTTTCTCTGCTATGCCCAAATTCAGATTTCTGCACAATGTTCATATCACTGTTTCAGACTCTCAGCTGGAGATGAATATTGGGAAACCTCCCTTTCAGTCTCAAAAAAAAAAGAAAAAAAAAAAAATCTCTGTGAAATAACATTTCTTCCAGGGAACAGCGTTTTCCTCACCTAAATGAGGATGGGAAAAACTTTATACTTTCAAAGTCCTTGATGATCTGGTGTTTAGATTCCTAGGACTACCTGTACAATTCTGATATATTCTGAAGGATCTATGTAAAGCAGTTATCAGAAACAAGGGTGGGAGCTTGATTTTGAGGATAAAAGAGTAAAAATTAGCAGAAACTAAAAAAGAAAAATGGAAGGTGAAGCTTATGGTAAAACGTGACTGATATTTGGCAGGGAGTGATCTTTATTGGCTATTTAGTTTGTTATGGAAATGATACAGAAAAAGCTGGAAAGCAGAAGTATTGGAAATTCCTTGCCTTGAGAGACAGTACCACCACCTGTAGATATGTCTCTGGAACATGACTCTGGGACAACTGACAGGAGCTATTGTGCTTTCTCCAGGTAGCAGGAGTGTTTGTTCATAGGCATTATGTGACACTAAGTATCATGATGTTTCAGCACTTCACAGGTAATACCGAATTTTATTTTAAAGTGTATTTTGATAAAGAAAAGGTTTGTTCTCTCCCTTTTATAGAAATAAACTGAAGCACAGAGGAAATCTAAACGTCATATTTTTCTCTGTCATAGACCATGAAACCATTTATATGTGGAAGATGAATGACATTTCCCATCAGATTGAATAACAATTACCCCATTTTTGCAACCAATTACATATGGGAGCAAGATTAGCCTTTAATATTTTGTAGTGAAAAATAAATCTTTAGCAAACAAACCGAGAAATGTTACCCAGATCCTTAGAGTACATCACATTAAGGAACATATTGTCAACACTGAGTTTTCAGTGTATCCCACTATTGCTCCTTAATTCCAATAATGCAAAGCAGATTCCCTCCTCATTACTGCTGGAGTAAATTATATAATAGAGATAACAAATTATTTTCCTTTTGACAACACAGAAAATCATGTGCTTATTATCAAACCCAGTCCAGGCCACACAGCCCCATGCTTTCATAGCCTGAAATCTCCAGCATCATTCTCTACTGAAAAAATTGAGATGGAAAGTATTTTGATAATGTTTGACTCATGAGTTTAAGTAGCTTTTATTAAATATTTGTTGAATTTAAATGCCTACTGAATACTTGGGAAAAGAGTGATGTTGTTAAAATATCAGTGCCATAACTTCTGAACTAGTGAGAGCTCTCTACATAAAATTCCAGGCACTTCTTAGAGTAGATTCCTTCCCAGCCACCTCTAGCACAGCACAGCAACCTCCCCTCTACACAAACCTTAGCTCAAGATGAAAGACTAGATAGGACACTGCTCATCTGAACTCTTAAATGTTTCATCAGAAAAAGCTAACCAATATGAAAAAAGTAACAAAAGCTGAGGTAGGAAACAATTGTAGATATTTACCGGTACCCTGAGTGCAGCCGCAGGCCCCTTCTCCGAGGGATTTGCCTGGCTGTTCTGAAGTCGATGCAGACACGGTGCAGCTCCATAATCTGGGTTAAGACAGTTAAGAAAAGAGTTGTGTGAGAAAGAGCTGTAAAAAGGGAGATGGATGTACCCTCCTTGCTCGGAAGCTGCTTTCAATTCCCTGCCCTTGCCCTTGTTCCCTGCCAAGGGTCCCTGCCCATGCCTGGCTGTGTACTCCGCTGATCCTGACCTGACTGTGACCCACTGGCTTGATGTCCTAGCTTGGACTTGCACCGGTCTCACCACTACAGATTTGTCTGGCAACCCCTGGACTGACCCTCATGACCATGACCAGAATTGCTGTGCTCTTCTTTGGGTACTACGGGACTGGATCTTTGTTAGTGCAATCACAGCCCTGCACCTGCCTTGGGCCACCCTTGGCTCCTGGCTCACCTTCCCTTGGAGAGCATCCTGCTCTTGCTGCTCCCTGACAACACCTTTATATACCATAAGAAATCCAAGCCTAAAATGCACCAACCCCGTCCTCAAAAAAAAATGAGAGAAAAAAATAGAAGACAAACCCAGCAAAGGATAAAAATCCTTTGCAGGTCACCTTAGGCATTGCTTTTTGTCAGAAACCAATTTGAGTATTTATAGCCAAGCTAAACCCATTGAAAGCAGAGGTCAAAATGGAAACACTGACCCTTACCTACTGCAGGGCTAGTGAGCACCACCCCTGCCTAAGCACTTGTAAGCTGCTTGCAATAAAAAAACCTCTTAGTTTCAGCCCTCCGAGTGTCAGTCCTCTGTACTGGTTAATATTATCGAGGGAATCCTTGCCTGACAGAAAGTAATTTAGGATCCATTAAATATGATTACTTGGCCTTGAAAATGATGGATATTGAACAGAATTATAGGATCACTTTACAAAAGAAAGGTCTCTTTTACATCCTTTCTTGTGGGGCATTAAATAAAGTCTGAGAAAACTCCTAAGGGATTCCTGGCATTTATCGGTTACATTTATGAAAAGAAGGATTGATATTCATATTAAAAACTTTAAAAATGGAACAGGGTGATGTGGCAAGCACATGGACAGCTGTGACATGCCTAAAAAGTAAGTGACATGTTCACCAACTGTTTTCCTTGCTTTGATTATACTAGAGATATGAAAAGTGCCTTTAATTTCAGACTAATCTTTCATGTTCTTTATTGGAATATTAGCCCCGAGCGGTTTCCCAAGTTACCCATACTTCTCACTCTATCTTCATTTCTAACTGGAGCACTTATGCCAGAGGTTTTCAAAATTCTCAGGACACTGTTTTCATCATACCCTTTACTAGCCATATGTTGAAAGTGAGTTTGTATAGAGACTTGATATGTTTATGCTGCTTTACACTAACTGAAATCTAATCATGAGAAGACTATATTGTAGGTACAGGGGAAGTTTGACTTCTTCATATACTAAAGGATCTGCCCTAAAGTTCAAACATACAATGAAAACAGACAGTTTGATCTTCCTCACTTTTCTCACACTTGGATTTCTGATCAAAATTGATAAACTGAAATCAACTAACATTTATTTTTATTAATCTTTCCATGGAGAAAGTGGATTGGCTAATTTATCCTATGGAGAAGGCTGGAAATACGGCCCCAAAAATTAGAAAAATAAGGCTTATGAATGGCTCCCCCTGAAAATAAATCCTTTCCTAAAATGCAGGGAGAAAAAGGAAAAATAAAGATAATAAAATGAAGAAAAATTAGGTCTTCTGCTTTGGTCTTCCTTATCTCACTCTGTTTCCACATAACAAGCTGACCTAGAGACCACAGTATCCCGAAAGTAACCCATTTTCACTCTGATCGGTCTCTACAGACAAGGGTTCACCTTACAGACAGAAATTCTATATGCTTCACCTGAATCTTCCTCATTAAGCATCAGGCAGCAGATTCCTCACTAAGACAAAAAGCACATTCATCACCTGCTTCACGACATAAACAAAAGTATGTCTGGGCACAGCACAAGACATGGCTCACTGACAAATCTTGGCTTACATGCTTTGTATTTGGAGATGAGGAAGAGCATTAGTATATTTTAGATATAAAATTTTCAAGCCAGTACTGTCAATGATTTCCCTGACAACTGGTTTTTGATTGGAGTGTGTATGTTGAGCACATACTCGGGCAATACAAGATTGCTGATGTATATTCTGAACCATTCACACATACTGGCATCTAAATTTTAGTTATTTTTTTAAATGTTAATATATCATCTCAATGATATTAAATCACCTCTCCGGTTTCTTAGACCTGACTATATGCAGTGCTAATTTAACCACTCCCAGAGGCAGTCTTTCTGCTGCCTCACATTATGTGTGATCATTTGTACCTGTGTAAATATGGCACAATATTTTATGGGACTACAATGCTTTAATTTATACTGACAACAGCTGCTACATACATCTAGAGCTGGGCAGATTTCAGGAAAACTCAGATTCCACAGTAAAGTAGGTTAACTCTGACCTGTTTTTTCTGACTAGTAAAACAGCAACACCCAGCAGTCTCCTGCTTCAGGCACACATCACATGTGGGTTTACATTCCAGTTTTGCCAGATTCAGAGCAGAGATCTGAACTGGGATTTTCCACATCCCCTATGGATGCTTCAGCTTTTTGTTTGTTTGGGAAGGGGGACAGTCTCACTTTCTAGTTTTAAACAGGAAAACACATGCTTGACATGAGGTAACTTTACAAAAAGGGTTGTGTTAAAACTGATAGATGGCTCAAAAAATTTACAGTTTTAGTGAATGAGCATTTTCTGATAAAAAGGTGGTGGTTTCACCAAGCAGTTCTAGACCACTTATGCGAGCTTTGCATTAATTTTGGTGACTTTATAATATGGAAGAAAATGAAGAATAAAAGCCCTATCTTACCAATTAAATTTACACAGAAACATTTCCTGATAGTATCACTATAATTCTATAATCCCTAGCATGCCAACTAATGCAGTACTTAACCTCTTCCCTTTTTTAAAGGAATCTATGTTTATATATATGGGAATATTTAGCAACATAGCAAGTTTCTTTTTGTGTAATTTTCCTTTTTAGTATGTAACTAGAATCTTCTTTAAGATGATGATACCTGAGAAGTTCTATCAGCCAAGTACAGAAGCAGCTGCAAAGGAAAAAAAAAGATATGTGATTGTAAAGAAAGGAGCACTAGGCAGCCTTTGATCTCTGTACTAAAAATCTTTTAAGCTATGTTCCAATGTATGTAAATGCACATAAAACTATATTTTAATTATGCATAATTAAATTATTCCTTAGACAGCAATCTTAAGTAGCCAGACTAGGTCAGAAGCATAGTTTTATGGCTGTGACATAAACCCTGGCAAATAGGAGCTTATAATGAAAGTGCAAAGACAACCTTAGCACTTCAAGTGCAAAGGGTATAATCAAATTTTAAAACAATTGTATCTCATCCACAAAAAGTACATTGGAACAAGCTGGTTGTATGACAGGAAAGTAGACAACAACAACATGCAAGCAAAGTAAATCAGGATTAACTGATGTTATTTGTCATATGTATTTGGTAAGTTTTAAGAACAAAATACATTACAGTTTTGTGTGTTGTATTTTTTATAAGTGCTGCTGATTACGATGCTGAAGTACTCTAGCAAGTGTATTGCAGCATACATTTTTCCTTGCACATCCCTCTCCTCTGTCACTTGTAGAAGTGAACCTAACAAGAAGCTGCAACACCCAGACTGAAGAGAGCAACATTTCATTCTGTGAGACAGTTTAGAAATCTGTCCTCTGCTTCACTTGCAAGCATCAAAATAGTATCCTAAGTTCTTAGTTTCAGGCTCTTCTGTGGTTACGTCCACATTTGAAATTTGTCAGCTTTTTTCTGAGGGTTAGATGAAGTGCAACACCAGCTCCCACCACGATGTGCCCATATACACACATCTAAACATCTCTGCTTTGTGCTGCTGTGATTACACTGCACCACAGTGTTTTTAAAAAGGTGCTGAACACCAGGCTCATACATTATACCTCTCTGCCATGTACTACGTGTATTGTAGGATTTATCACGTCGTGCAGTATTGGATGCCTATCAGAAAACCAAACCATTTCAGACCAGGAGTGAAATGAAATAGTTCCTATAACTTCTCTTGTTTCATTCCATCATTATTTTCTTTTTTCTTTCCCTCAATAGTGCCTTTTTCAAAACACTGGTAGGTGCCATGGAGAAAACACTGAAGACCTTGTTATTATTTACTGTGATTAATATAGATAGATAGGCTTCTGAAAAAACATCCAAAGTTGCTGTGACATTAAAACAAAGATTCTGAAGATGTGAATGAAGACATGGCTCAGCAAACATTGAATGGGACTCAGAGGAATTCTATGGTCCACTCAGACAAAAACACGGGATAGTGCAGGACCATGGTGAAGAGCAGTAGAACTGTTATGAACTGGCCAATTGACTATTGCTGATGAGCGGTAACTTGGCAATGTATTCTCAGTTAATCATTCATTCACCTTGAAATTAAGATGTTTGCAACTACTGAGTGAGTACCTTTTCACTAACTCGTAAACCTGGGTAAAACGTAAGAGGTTCTGTTGGTTTGTGGTCATTGGGTCCCCAAAATGTATTAAGGCAAGTAATGGGATACATGGAACCATGTTCCTTCCACTCCAGTTTTCAGCATTCAGTAACAGAAAGGAAATCTTCTCTTTGGACCGGTGTTTTGGTTTCTAATGTTTCTATATATTGTACTGGTCTCTGCCAGGTGACTGTTAGGAGCTGGGATTGTCTACTTCTTCATCTGTTCATTGGCTGAATTTCTATAGATTGTGAAGTCTTATTATCTTATTAAGCTGTCACTATAGAAAAGAGAGTGGGTTTATAATAAACGTCCCATGTAAACTCAGAATTCCTCTTAGGATGGCAAAACTGTGTCATGCTTTTGCCGGACCAAAGACAGACTCTTCAGAGTGAAGCGCCTTCAGTTTTTGACTTACTGGAACAAGACTTGGAATGGAAAGTTACCGAATGGCCTAGGAAGTTGTTCATAATATTATTTGCTTTCTGACTAAGAGATAAACCAGAAGTTACAAACTAAGGAATGCATTAAGGTTTTCAGAAGTTCTGTGTAAATTCCATACGTACCGATACATCAGTGGTCACACTACTGGGCAGAAGCAGTCTCAGTGTCAGTTTTGAAGCCAAACACATCACTTAGCCATACTGTTTGATTCCTGATTATGATAACTGAAGGACTTGGAGGGTGTGTAAAATTTACAAATTTGCTATTTTCTTAACTAATTTGTGCTACTCATGTTAAGAAGGTAATTTAAAGCTGAAGTCAGCAGGGTGAAGCACTGTGAGATGGAAAATATCTTTTACATTATTATCCAGTCCTACGGATCTTATGCAAGTAAAAATCTATCCATAGAAGCCAAAAGTGTATTTTTCTCCAAGTTAATAATTTTATGTTCCCTGCAATATGACTTTAGCTGACATTATGCACAGATGTTCAACATATTACTTGAGTTATGAGAAATATTTAGGCTACTTGTAAACCTATGTTCCTGATTTTCACAGCAGCTTTATGGTGAAGATTCTTGCAACTGCAGAGAGCTTTACTAAGTTTTAGAGGACTCTACACATGTGCAGTCATCTGGTTGTGGAAAACTGCTTGCAAGAATGAGTCTAGATTGTTACTAAACTCCTGATCATTAGTTCCTGGACAGATTATTTTACCATTTGCCACCCCACTGCATTTACATGCAATGATGTGTCCATACTTTCTAAATTCCAAGATGAAATCTAAATTAAAACATTTATATTACAAATCAAGACAGCTTGATTTGTCAAGATTCTCTGTGGTGTAGAAAAAATGAATTGTATTGATGGACAAGATTTTTTGGGCAAGTCAATGCAGGAGCAGTGAAATTGAAGAACAGAAAGGATCTCTTGGCTCATCAAATAAAATTTCCTGCTGTCACAGGTGCTCACGTGTTTCCTATACTACTTCCATTGTACTTCTGGAAAAATAAACATACAGCTTTCCTAACTGACCCACATCAAGCCTTACAAGTTTTGCTGCTACTTTAGATTTTCAGTGCCCCTTCCCTTTCACCTACCTTGTGATCCATACTGAAAACTGAGGCAAAATATTCAAATACATTTTGAACCATGTATAATTTATACTCCATTGCTCCTTCACCTTCAGTGCACAGAGATCTCACTTACTGTTCTCTTAAATTTATGTGGCTCAACCTTTAGCTATATACTTTTAAGACTAATAACGTTTGACTTATTTCTTATTTCACCACTACACTTCCCATCATCACTGAGGTTTAGCTTTTCTTGCTGACCACTTTTTGGTTTAATTAATTCTTCTAATTTCTTAAAGTTCATCCTTTTCTTTTTGAAATCAAGAAACCTAAAGACCAACTTCTATTAATTCTCTAGTTAATCTAAATGTAATCTATATGTGATCAATTAAAAGAAGGTTATTTTTATGACCAACTATTCTTTAGTGCACTTACTGCTTTCCAAAACCAAATGTAAATCAATTCTAAAACAGTATCAGACATAACTGCTTCAGTAATCATTCAGTATTGTCTACCACAGACAGGAATAACTGGCTCCAAATATTGTTATTGACACTTGTTCCTCAGGCAGTGGCACAGAAACTGGTCTGTCCATTGGTAATTTTTGCTATTGTGTACCCAGCTCATTTATTTCTCCCTAACTCAAGCTATGGTCCCACAGAACTACAGTAAGTGTAATTTCAAGTGCCTTTGGTCTTTCAAGCCTACATTTGCTCCAACTGTAGATTGTTTTCTTCTCCCTCGTACTAGTTCTAGTGCTCTTTAAACCTTTAACAAAACCATTCTGGAAAAATAAATGACAAAAAGCTCTGCCCTGAAAAAAAATATAAAAGTTAGTTGCTGTCAGTGCAGGAAAATTCAAGTCCTTTGTAGACTTAGATCAAGATTCTCAGTGAAATCACAGGCTTAAGGAGTTATAATATAATATAGCTGGATTTGGTCTCTTACTCTAAAAGTGCACAATTAGTAGGCAGGTAGATGCTTATGCTTTCTTGACTACATAGGCATCAGAAACCTACTACTTCTGAAGATAAGAACCTACACACTTCATGACTGGAAAGCAGTTTTAAAAATGAAATTTTACAAGTCCCTTACATAAACCTTAAACCTGACAGCAATATCCATAGGATCACAGAATGGCTGAGGCTGGAGATTACCTAGTGCAAGCCTCTAGCCAAAGCAGGGTCATCTAAAGCAGATGCTTCAGAGACAGGTTCAGCCAGGTCCTAAGTATCTCCAAGGATGGAGACACATTGATAAGATCACCACTAAGTCTTTTCCTGAGGGTAAATGGTGCCAGCTCTCCCAGACTCTCCTCATATAACAGATCCTCCTTAATCATCTTAGTGGTTCGCTGCTGGACCCATTCCAGTACGTCCATCTCTCTTGTACTGGGAAGCCCAGCACTAGACACAGTAACAAGATGTTTTCTCCAGCTCTGTTTTTGTTTATGTTCGTTTTACTGGTTCCATGAAAGGAATTAATTTCCATTTTACTTAGAGTCATTTTCAGCTCCCGTCCTGCAGACATACAGATACCTTGGCATGATATTGCGTAGCGTAATAATATTGCATATCACTCAGAGGCCACCTAAGATAGAAAATGCCACTGAATGCCCAAAGTCAGAAACAAAACCTTAAATATTATGCACAGCATGTGCAATTTTATATTGCATTTGAATTTTTCACATCTAGATCGTCTCAGAAAATCCTTTTAAATTGAAACAAATTAATCTACAGGAAGGAGGTGAAGAGAAGGGGAACTTTCTATAGAGTATGTCAATCTGCAGATTAATTAATACATTGATTCCATTTGAGAGCCTACATGTACCTGTCTTCCCACTGAGATACCCACTGTGCAATCAGTGGTAATTTAAAAATCAATTGCTCTTCTGTCGTAATTAAATTTGTCCATTTAAACAGATATAATTGATAGAGCCTGCAACTAATTTCAAAGCAGGGATTCTTAAGGGATTCTAGAGATTAAGGGCTGTGAGCCAGCAATTTGTGGGGTTTTTTTGCACAATACATGAATATCTAAATAAACTGCTTTGTGTATCGGTGCTAAATACACCATACCAGATATGAAATTTATCATGAAATATCAAGACAAAGGAAAATATATTGCTAGAGAAAGACAAAAAGTTAATGGAAGTGATTGTAGTTATGCAAAACTATATCATACAGGTTTTGAAATATAATTATTATTTCACAGAACTGTGTTGCCCATAAAATTTCATCATATTCTTTAAAAATTTCTCTTTTTTTATATGATACTCTAGCTTTTTATAAGTTTACTTTTCTTGAAAATGTCACTAAAAGTTGCTTTTTGTTTTGGGCATACACAGAGAATTTATGGAGCTTTTGCCACATATAGTGCTTAATCAAATAAAATACGATGCTTGCATATGTAGGATACATATTTCTCAGATTTGTTAAACAACTATCTCCCCTCAAGGCAATTCATTGTTATGCACCGAAGGACTTTAAGATGGACTATTTAGGTACAAAAAGGCAAAAAATAGGACAAGAGAGAAAGGGAGAAACCTAAGACTGGCATGAAATGCGTATTCACAGTTTTAAAAGTCTGCAATTTACTTCAGCCCTGAGGTGTCATTAATTGACACATTAGCAAGTTATATACTGTGTTATGTGCCTATTTAGCCTAGAATTCAATAAAAATAACACGAGGGAAATCGCTGCAACACGCTGCACATACAGCACATGTTTAAAGTGCTGAACACCTTACAAAAGCAGACACAACCCTAATGATAACGCAGTGCAGTTGACTCACAGACTGCCTCTGTAACTCATGCAACTGAATTGCCAACTGTCAGTTTGCAGAGGCATCTTTACAGTTTTTAAGGCAAAATCTCATAATTCCTAAAAATTAAAGAGAATTGAAATTTTTTTAAATGAGGTCTAGTTTTCCATATCAGTATGCTATAGCATACACCCACAAAAAGAGCGATTGCTCACTTTTTATTAAAATTAAAACTAAGATGCTCCAAACAATGTGCCTTCTGTAAGAAGTGGGGTAATCTGTATTCAGAATAGCAGGGTGAAAGAGTTAGATAGTTTATGTTTTTGTAGCAAGTGGGAAATAAAGCTTTCTTTCACAAATAAAGGGACAATTCAGCATTTCAAGATCTCAAAATTCAGTTCTAGCTAAAATTATAGTATTTTCTGATTTTTCTTTAAGGAAAGTTTAAGAATTCTTTCATTTTTTCTGCTTTCTTTTCTTTGAAAAAAAAAGAATTAAAAAAAAGAATGTTACATGTGACACTATAGCTCCAACTACAGCCAGATCTGTTCAACCTCTCAAGCGCCAAGTCAGATAACAATCATACAGATTGTTTCAGTATGCCCCTGGTTTATTTCTCTACTAAATATAACCTAATCTAGATAAATAAAACAGGGATAACAGGTATACCGAAACACACACATTCTCAGTATGTAAAGAACTGTTACAGAATATTAGGATTACTATGCACAGAGGATGAATGGCCATATCTAGGTGTGGAAGCATCAGAAGGAAAAACCAGCTGGAGAACAGTTACAAGAATGGCACGTAATCATAGCACCTAGATTAGCAGGTCCTCAAGATCCAAGGACATATCTACCGACAGCTTAGCAGGACACCCAAATGGGGAGGCAAAGGGCAGTGAGGAAATCCCAATGACTTGCCAGTGTGGGACAGGAGGGTGAATATAATCACAGTCAGGTTACCAAAAGGCATACCTAAAACCAAGAGGTGGGATGAAGGTATAAGTGAATGACTGAAATCAGTTTGGATTTAAAACAAATTGGCTTTCCATTCTTAGGAGATCTTGCTCTTGCATTCCCAACGTTATTTCCTGCAAACTGTGCAGATTTTATTCTTTAGCACTATAAAAGCAAATAATAAATTCCCTGTGTTCACAGAGTTTTCTACAAAAACATATTAAATGAATTCATCTGGTTTGTTATAACTGGGCTATAAGATTGGATTGAGTATTTTTGGATTATTCTCTGCTAACTCCCAGAACTATACAAGCAGATCCTCAGCCGGCATAAATTGCTACAGCTTCATTAAAATCAAGAGAGCTACAGCAATCTACACCAGCTGTGGATCTGCTATATTAGTTTGTTATTGGGCATGAGCTAAGCTCAGCTGCTTGCACTCTTGCTTCAGGCCAGACATTTCATGAAGAACTGACTGCTAAGGCTAGGTATACTTTAAAATGAAAGAGATGCTTTTAAAAGAAAAAGATACATAATCAGGTGATCTGTAATTACTAAATGATTAATTAATTTTCTGAATAGCTTTATGAGGTGCATGTGGCAAATATTATGCACTTTTTATATCTGGGAAATTGGCGCCTAGAAGGCTAAGTGACTTGCCTGGGGTCATACAGTGTTTCCAAGCTTTCAGCTATAGACGGTCCAATCCTTAACTACACGGCACAGCTGTCTTTCAGTGAGGTTAATAAATGATTGTATGCTTTTAAAGTCAGGATCAACACTTTTTAAGCTGTTTAATTGAGCATTTAAGCTTAACTGCGAATAAATTTTGTCCTGTGGTGTTAAAATTTGGCTTATGTGTTGCACACTGGGTCAGATATTATTTAGAATTACTGGTGATGAGACTGATATGATTTCTAACACTGCTAAACTAAAACATAGTGATTGTTCTATAAACAGTTCTTTCTAGATATCAAAAATACATCTCAAATACAGTTCTGCAGAGATACTGGGGCCTGCAAAATTATCTTATGCTTAGGCCTGTAAATGCTGCCAACTTCTGTTTCATTAATTTATACAAAATCCATGAGTAAATAAGTTGATTTTTAATATAGCAACAGGGTATCTATCTGTATTCATCAACAGTGAGGGAGAGGCAATTGGGTGTATCTTCTGTCCAAAGACAGAATTATGATTATCAAATTCTATGTTTTATTATTGTTTAATCAGTTGGCATCATACTGCAATGGCCTGTACTACATAAACTGCACATTAGTGAAAGATGACTGACTCCCAGGTTCATTCATTCTTTTCAAAAAGAGGGGCATAAATTATTACTCTGATTCTGTCTTTCTCTTTGGTTCTGCCCCATGAGTGAGGAGTACAGGACTTGACAAGGACGAGGTCTTCAGCACAATCTAAGTGACAGCTAGGTACCTACCTCCTTTATTGGGGCTGTTAGCCATCTGCAGGGAACTTCAAAGGTCAAAACCGGACAAAATATGTCAGCAAAGTAACCTGGATGAAAATTTTTCTCTGCGTTACTTTTACTGACACAAGACAAAATGTGGGCAGACCTTTTCTAACTATTTTGTGAGTAGCGAGGATTTAGATCGTGCATGGGTTGGAAAAGAAAACTGAAATTTCACCTTGTAAGCTCATTGAGTTCTTCACTGCCAGCTGTTTCTCAGATTTCTTATAGCCTTAATTTCCAGCAATTTTAGCCAAACAACTTTGAAACAGCCATGCTGTTGGAAGTTTCCTCAGCATACATGATTGCCTCAAATTCCCAGCAGGGCTAGGAGCAGGGAGGGGCTCAACACACAAAGCAGAAAGCAAATACAAATTACTGCAGCCATGTCTTCTGCTGGACACTGGCGAAATGCTGTGGCCACATACTGGCTGTTGTGTGCCAATGCAGCTGCTCTCTAGAGTTTCTAGAGTATGTCTCTGTGTTGTACCAAGGGGTCCAGCCTGCCTGCCACTGATTTAAATCTTTGAATTTTTTTTGTCTCTTCTCCTCTCTTCCATTCCTCCTGCAAGGAGTCAGATCCTAACCTTGCCCATCACACAGAGGTGGAATCTGAGAAAAAGGACAGCTGAAGGAAAAGTATGAGTGAGTTGGCACTCCTGTTTTTCTAAGAAATAAATGCTGCAAGTGCAAATAATTATTTTTGTTTAATTCTAATCTGCATGAACAAAAGAAAGAAAATAAGCAAAGCTCTTAAGAAAATACATCCACAGTAAAAAAAATAAACCTTTATTAAAGAGTTATCTAATAGAATGAATTATTTTGTCTTCAGTGTTGCAAATTCACTCACAAAGATAGTCTAATCAGTTATCTGATTTTAAAAGATGAAAGATGGGCTAATCAATTATCTGACTAAAATCTGTTTGGTTTGTTTTGGCTTTTTTTAATTGGTTTGGATTTTTTTTATTAGTATTATTAATTTTTGACAGGAAAGCATAAAAGACAATTTCTACTGCTCCTCTGTAATTCCTGGGCTAGGGCAGAGTTCTTAAAAAAAAACCCCACAACAAATAACCCAAAACAAAACACCAAAACCAACCTACAGCCTGTCATTATGTGAAAATTTTGATAGAGTTTAAGATTTGACTAACAGAGTCCATAGTAAGTTATACACACATGTGGTGAGTCAAAACTTTGGTGACTGCAAATTCTCTGTTCCAGTGGGGCTACAATCTAACCAGCCTCATCTGTGTCCTTGTGTTTTATGAAGATGCTTTTACGGTGAATCTCTTACACTTTGCCCTGCCATCTGCATGTTCTTTTATGAGGCAGAATAGCAGAATCATAGAATGGTTTGGGTTGGCGGGGACCTTTACAGATCATCTAGTCCAACCCTCTGCCATGGGCAGGGACACCTTCCACTGAGGTTGCTCAGAGCCCCGTCCAACCTGACCTTGGACACTTCCAACAATGGGGCATTCACAGCTTCTCTGGGCAACCTGTTCCAGTGTCTCACCACCCTCACTGTAAAATATTTCATCCTTATATGGGATCTAAATCTGTCTTCTTTCAGTTGAAAACTGTTGCCCCTTGTTCTTGTCACTATGGGCCTTGATAAAAAGTCTGTCCCCATCTTTCTTATAGGTACCCCTCAAGTATTAAAAGGCTTCAGTGAGGTGTCTCCAGGCTGAAGAGCCCCAACTCTCTGAGCCTTTCCTCACAGGAGAGGTCTTCCAAGCGTCTGGCCATTTCCATGGCCTCCTCTGGACATGCTCCAGCAGGTCCATGATTTTCCTGTGCCAGGGACCCCAGAACTGGATGCAGGACTCAACTGTAAACAGTTTCTGTCTTTTTCTGGATGTTTTCAGCCCCTTGTCTGGCATTTCTCTGAGGTCACCTCAGCCAAGCCGAGCTGTGCTCCCTGAGGGGCTCCAGCTACCGCAGTGACCCCTGTCCCTCCTTCAGCCCGCAGGCTGCTGCACTCCCGCAGAGGAGACAAAACTCTGCAAAACTGTTACTTTTCTGCACATGTTATCAAAAGTCTTTTTTGACTTCTCAGGGAACTGTCTCTTCCCCCTTCCCTTCCGGGCACCACTTCCCAGCCTTTTAGGCCGCCGGGTTTGGCGTTGTGGTGCGCTGATCACGCAACAGGGTGATTGTGCCAGCACGCTGCAGCCACAGACCCGCAGCCAGCAGGAAGCGGGTACTGGCCTTTAGGAGGCTGAAGTAGAAAATGTGTCTTATTTGTAGGAAATAACGTGTCACCAGAGACTAAGAATTCATCAGCAGAGACATCTCCTGCCCGGACAGAAATAACCCCGGGGGAAGGAGGGGACCTTCCCCGCCCCTGCGCCCGGCCCCAGCCTGGCCTTAGCCCGGCCCTAGCCCGGCCCGGCGCCTGACAGCGGCGCAAGGCGGGACCGGATTGTGCGGGGGAACGGAAAGCTCGGGCCCGGGTTTCCTCGCGTCCCGGCGTCTGGGTGCTATCCGGGGGGAAGAGTTCAGGCAGCAGCAACTCCGGGAGGGATGAGGACGGTGGAGGTGCGGTAGCTGCTTCTCCAGGTCGCTCCCTTCTTCGTCCCCGGTCCCCACTTGCCGCCCTTCCCCTCGGCCGGCGGTCAGCTCCGCCGCGGCCCCGGGGCGCTGGGCCGGCCCTGGCGCAGCGTTACCGGCCGCCGGTGCAGCGCGTCGGGGCGGAGCCCCTGGGCATCGCCGGGCGCGGGTGCCCGGCCGGGCCGGGCCGTGCCCGCCGGAGGGCGGGAGAGCCGCGGCGGGCGGCGCGGTCCCAGTAGGGAGCCCGCTTTCCGCTGTGGGAAAGCCGCCCGCCCTGCGTGCCCCTGCGCTGTCTGCTTGCTGCAAGAGCCGACCCGCTCATGGCCGTTGAGTTTTTAGCTGGATTTAAGCGTGTTCAGCTGGAGCGGGGTGCGTGTGGCGGTGCAGGCAGTCCCGGGGGTCCCCAGCCCCTTCAGCACAGTTTGGGTTTGCTTTTAAACCAGCCCCGCTTCTCCCTCATCTGGCTTTTACTTTGTTTTGCTTCAGAAAATGTTTTGAAAAATACACGGAAAATCGGGGAGAACGAGAGGTGTTCGCTATGAGGGGCCGTGGTGGGTGATGTTGGCTCTGTAGCCACTGGTGGAAGTTACATTTCTGCTGGAATTCTGTCCCCCTGGCAGCGATCCCATCTTTTCCCTGGGGACAGCTGTCGAGGGAACCATTGGGCAGGCAGTGTGCGTGTCTCGGTGCTCGTATTCCTGCTCACTTGCATGCTCTATGTTTCATAAATCTAGATTTTCCCTTGTCTGTCTGTAGTTAAGGTTACAAGAGGTATCTTATGTTGCTTCACACAGTTTTTATTATAATTAATTCTCTTATAATTGTGTCTGGAAAGCTATAGGCATTAGATTATCTCGGGGGTCTGAGGATATCCTAATAAATGGGGAAGAATCTTTCAGTGGAACAATATATATATTCAGTATATTTGGAAATATACTGAATTTTCAATTCTCAAGTGGTTTGTTTTGAATTCTATTAATGAGTAATAGGAAAACAAGCAAGAATATTCATCTTGTATAGAGTCAACTATATGGGTGTAGGAATTTGAGAGATGTTTGTACAACCTTCTCTGGAGACCTCCAGGGTTGCAGGCAGAGTGATCTCCCCACACAACTTACTTGTATGCTTATTAACAAAAACTTCCCACCTGTAAGGACAGTAATGTACTTGAATCCTCTCTGCTGTAAGTTGAATCCATTTCTAGTCACAGCTGTAAATGGCTTGGGAAACAGCTTATTTCCATTCTCTCTAAAGCTGGCTCTTAGGTTTTGTTTGAGTCTTTCTTTGTTCTTTTTAATCAGCTCTTCTCTATTTTAACTTAAACATTGCCAGTTACTTTAATTGTTTCCTGTATATTATGCATTTAAGTTCTGATCATTCTTGATCCTCTTCTCTGGACTCATTCCAATTAGTTCATATACTTGACTCAATTTGAAGGGCAGTATTCAAAACTGGATAGAGTACTGCAGCTGAATTCTAAACAGTAAGTAGCCAGTAGTATGGAAGACTTGTGTGCTGTCAGAGCATCCTGGTATGGATGGCATGCTTGCTGTTGGCATATTCAGCTTCTGTTCCAACTTAGACTGCAGGTCTTTTCTGCACAACTATAACGTAGTAAGTTGTTCGCTGTCCAGTTGATTATTCTTGCCTAAATAGAATATCTTGCATTTCTTATTAAAGTTCCCTTCCTGATTTGTTTTATTTGGTTGGGGTTTTTTTTGTTTGTTTGGGGGATTTTTGTTTGTTTTGTTTTTAGAAAAACCTTCTCTGATTAGTAAAGACTGGATTAGAATTCAGAATCTTTTCCCCATCATGTTTTCATTTTGTTGCAGCTTGCTGCCATCTGTAATATTAATAAACATAATCTTTACTTAATCATTAAATAATACTAGACTTGGGAGGGTTGTCTGTGGACCTTCAATGGCCTACATTACTACTTGACTATTTTTCTGCATGACCTTGCAGCCAAGATGAAAATAGTGTCACTTTAATATTAAATTGGACCTATGCCACAAACTAAATCCTTATCACATAGGAAAGTACATTTTCTGACTCTAATTAGGACAAGCCTGTGTACTTCCAAGGCTGGCAGGAGACAATATTCCAAGCTTGTCCTTTTATCTTTAGCAGCAGCATGTTTATTTCTTAGATGTGCAAGGCACAAAGCACCCTGAAATAGATGTTGAGGAGTCTATCCTCAGTAAACAGGATTTGAAAATATATTTGGGGCACACAATAATGCCCATCTTAGCTCCTTTCTCCTTCCCCAGCATCCCCTAAGTTTACCTCATCTGAGCCTTTAATCTTTCACAGGGCAAGAAGACCACAGCAAGAAGCTCTTATTCTGTTTTTGGCACCTTGTACTACAGAGCATTTTCCTCATTCACCAGATAGAATCTAAAAAATTTATAAGCTAAATACAAAATCCCTTGTGTAATATGCCACAGCTGTCTCTTACTTTGGACTTTTTTTCTTTGCATGTCACTGTACTGTTTGAGCACTTTCCTGATGTGTAAATTAGATCTGTGTGACAGTATGTTAACTAAAATTCATCAATCTTGATGGCTGTTTCTCAGGAGGCTTTCCTTCCCTGCTAATGGAGGCTGCCTTGAGCTGTGCAGAAACTTCCAGCATAGCAGAGAAGCTTTTCTCCTTTTCCCAGCCTGCCTGTCTCTAGCTTCACAGTAGCACGAAAGCATTTGGTGTCACACACTTACTCTCTCTAAACTCCCTGCCTTCACATGAGGTGACAACAACTGGGAGGAAAAAGGAGTCTCCTAAAAGAGTGTTGTGTTTTCTTGCATCTTCAAAAGAAGACTGAAACTGAGTAGCTGTTAAAATTTTCCAGCAAAAGAGAATAGGAAGGGAAAATTTGACTTTCTCAACTGCTTCGTAGCATTGATAAGTCCTATCCTGAACAATTTCAGTGAGATTAGGTACCTCCTCTGTGTAGTGACAACTGCATCTAAGGCATACATACAGACATTATTCAGCAAGGCCCACAATTATACAGCAGCATCTCTATTAAAGGTGGAACGATCCTAGCAGATGACCAGGTTTCTTTCCATTAAGCTTAAGAAAAATCTTGATTCACTGGATATTTTCGGTCTGTTGTGCATATGTCTTGAATCTCGTTATAACTTTCTTTAAATCACAGTAGGCTTTTATTCTTTGCAATGATTTTTCATGGGCTTTTCAGATATTGCTGAACTTTTAAAAACTAGAGACATTAATTCTTTGTGAAGAGACAGGGCTTTTAGAGACAATGAGTAAATTATTTTTTATTTTGATGGTATGTAGAAACTTGTGGTATCACAACCTGTGAGTTGTATCAAAATACCACAGACTATAGGTAGTAGAAATGTACTGTGTTTCTCAAAGTTATTACAAGTCCTAACTATTATGCTGTTGATTTAAAGTTTGCTCCCTCCATCCCTTTTCTTTTTCATAAGAGGATACAGGCAATGCCATAGAGGTATTTTTATTCTGTTGTTCTTAATACTCTTGTGGACTTGTGGAATACTTAATCTGTTTTAGATGCTGCAATTTAGGAAGGATGTATCCAATTGAAATTAGTTCAGAGACAATTAAAAGACCAAATAGATTTATTTTTTTTTAGTTGTGAGAACACTTTTTAGTTATTTTCTAGGTTCACAGGGGAAAGGACAATGAAAATAACTTTGTAGTGAAGAAGGGCTCAGCTGAGTGCAAGGAAAAGCTTTGTGAGGGCAACACATTGGAGCGGGGCCCTGCCAATGTTAAGGAACTTCCTTCAGTGGAAGTTAAGACCACTTTGCAGGATGACTAGATGTAAGTTGGCTTCACAGTGGAAGGCTTGGACCAAATGGTTGTTTGGGATCCTTTCTAGCTGTACCTATGAATATTTTAATAACTTTTAATGTACTAACGTTCTTGCAAAGTTATTCTTTCTTGTTTGCAAGTCATGTCTTAGCTGAGAAACAGAAGCTTGCCCAAGTGTGTTTCATCTGTTGAAAATTCATGGAAAATTAAAACTGACTATTTCATTGTTTTGGTTTAGACTAAAATATTGATTATGATAACAACCTCTGTATCTCTGATGACTTCAGAGTATACGCATGGTTAGGTATCACAGCTCTGATGTTCTGCCTCTGTGGTGAGATAGTGAACACAGCCTGTGTTCATCCCTGGTTTGAGGGTTATCTACGTTCTGGTTGTAGTTTATTGTTAATGCTCTTGCTGACTGGTTCTGGTGTTTGCCATTTTGAGATAAAGTAAAAATGATTACACTACTGTTTCTACTGGATACAGTTGATAAGGTGCAGAAATGTGAATATTAACTTTGTATGTAGTTTTAATGTTAATTGTTACTTGTCACAAATACTGCATTCATTTAATTTTTATTTCTGAACCCCAAGAAAACCTAGTTCTCTCTTTCTCTCATCTTCATAAATATTAGATCTGGGAGTTAGAATTACTGCTGTAGGGGAGAAATGTATTACAGTAAGATTTTGTGGAATTTTTTTAAAGAATATACTTTATTTGTATGTAACCTAAATATCATAATATAGATGAACTGTATATTATTTGGAAGTAAAATTCAGGACTAAACAGTATCTGTGTTGCAGCACAGATGACTTAAACTTGTTTGTTTCTTCTGGAAAGTAGTCTAGTTTTTCCATATCATGTAACATAATGAGTGATTACTCTATTAGAGGAAAGCATTTTAAACTAAGTTAAATCAGGATTATTCTCATCTAGATGGTTTTAGTCTCTTATGTAGAAAATGAGACAAATTTAAGCAATTATATATTAATATAGGCTAAAATAATACTATCTTTCTTATTTTAGGGACCTGTGGGATTTAAGAAAAATCTCTCCTAAGAAAATCTGCCTCTTCTGCATCCTTCAATCTCAGTGTGCAATTGATGATTTAACTTGAAATACCTATCTGAAGAAACTAACAGTAAGCGAGGTGCATTGCTTTTTAAAAAATGTTAAAAGTTCAGCAGTGTGTAACAGCTGACAGGATACCCAAGAAAAAGCCATATATTTGTGACATTTGCTATAAACAGTTTGAAACTCCATCAAAATTAGCTAGGCATTATCTGATACATACTGGTCAAAAGCCATTTGAATGTCATGTGTGCCATAAAACATTTAGGCAGCTAGTCCACCTGGAGAGGCATCAGTTAACCCATAACCTGCCTTTTAAGTGTATTGTTTGTCATAGAAACTTCAAAAACTTAATCACTTTCTTAAAGCATCAGCAGCTTCATAATGAAAATTATCAGAATGATACCAAGCAAGCAAAAAACTCTGTGAATGTTGAGCAAGACAGGGTCACTTGTGGCATATTTCGATGTTCTGTGTGCTGGAAATCTTTTACAACTGAAGAGAGGTGGATGCTCCATCAGTGCCTGAAGGCAGATCATCTACGTGGTGCCAGAAGGAGAAAGAAAACTCATGCTTGTGAATCGTGTAACAAGACATTTCCATCAAGATCTAAGCTGGAAAGACACTTCCTTATTCACACTGGCCAGAAACCTTTTAAGTGTTCTTCATGCGGTAAATCTTTCAGACAGTCAACACACTTGAAAATCCATCAGCTCACACACTCAGAAGAAAGGCCCTTCCAGTGCTGCTTTTGTCAGAAAAGGTTTAAAATACAGAGTAAACTCATGAAGCACAAACAGCTCCATGCCAGAAATAAGACTTTCCCCAGTATTTTATACAAAGCCAAGACTTTTAAATATCCCAGACCACAGAACCTGTTGGAAGGAAAGAGAGAGAGTTTTGAGAATGCTGACACTTACAAGTCACAGGAGAATGACCCACATGATGTTCACTCGATTTATATTGTACCCTTTCAGTGCCCAGAATGTGAGCAGTGTTTTGAAACAGAGCAGGTTCTAAATTTGCACAAATGTTATCTGAGAGATGGCAAAAGTTCAAATAATGGTACAACAGCAGGCAGCCACAGAGTCAGCATGAAAAATAAGATCCTGATGAAGCTGAATCATACAGGAGGAAAGGCAACAGATTTTTCTTTGACTGCCAGAAAAAAAATAAAATCAGGTCACTTTAAAAGTCCTGACCTGGTTGCAGCTAGAGATCAGCGTTCTGATCAGCACGGTGCCACTAAACCTCTCAAGGATTGCCACAGCAAGCTTGACACGCGCAAGGCACTTGCTAATCGGATGAAAAGAACGTTTGCTGTGCCACTGCCTTGGCAGGAGCACCCACAACCTCAAGACTGTGGAATTAATTTAAAAGCTATGCTTACTGGTGAAAGCATGTTAAACGTCGATGATTCAATGCATAATAAAGATGACGCTTTTTATGGTTCATCAGATGATGGTTTCTTTGATAATCCAGAAGTACTTCACTGTGCTTTTTCAGCTTCTGCTAAAAATACACATAACAGACACAAAATGTGTAAATGTGACAGATGTGAAAAAACCTTTCCGTCTTCATCCAAACTTCAAAGACACTATCTTATACACACGGGACAGAAGCCCTTTGGCTGTAATGTTTGTGGGAAGACATTTAGACAGTCAGCTCACTTAAAAAGACATCAGCTCACCCATACTGAAAAGAGACCCGGTAAAAGCCCTGTTTGCCAGGTAGGCTGTGAAAACCTGAACAAACTTTTCAATCATCAGGGAGATCACATTGAATTTAAGTCTTCTCAGCCTGTGGGTTATTCGGGTTATTCTCAAACACCTTCACAGGCATCTGGCTTTCAGGAATTGGAGCTGATTCAGTCAAACCAAGCAGCTGAAATCAAAGTTGAAATTGAGTCAGGGGATTTTGTTCTTGACACCAGCAGTAGAAACACACAGCCATATTTGTGTAGTAAATTGGTGGAAACGGAGCAAAGCTGTTACAGCTATTGGCATGATTTTTCTGAGGGCACTGAAAAAGGTAAAGTTGTTAACAAATTGTATCAATGCAGTATCTGCTTTAAAACTTTTAAATCCCCTTCTAAGCTTGAAAGACATTACCTAACGCATGCTGGACAGAAGCCGTTTGAATGTTTAGTTTGTGGTAAAAATTTCAGACAGGCCCCACATTTGAAAAGACACCACCTTATTCACTTTAAAGAGAGATTAAAGCTGAGTTCCACTGAACAACAACTAGATAATATATTATTTTTATCAAAACTGGATAATACCCTATGAAATTATGTATTCAAATTTTTGGCTGCATAATTACTAAAAGGCTTATGTTAGACTGAACAATTGACTGAAGGAGATTATCTCTTTCTGTTATGGAGATGACCAGGTGAAGAGTTAATTTACTGTCTTCAGAACTGTCTACAGGATATAATTAGTGATGGATGTGAGATGTTTAAAACAAAAAACCCATGCAATAAAAAAGCCACCTTGAATTTCTTTTCCTAAATGAATTGTTAAATACAGTTTCTTACTATATTAATAGTGTTGCAGCAATCTACAGTGCTCCATGAATCAGATATTTTAAAAGTTATACCTTTTCCTGTAGTTTACGACATTATGCTGTCCAGTGGTAACTCTGAAAAAAAGTAAAGATAAAAAGGTAATTTCCAAAATAGAAAAAACAGCCTTTTTACTTTCTTTTGGCTGGCTGGCTGGTGTAAACAAAGGACACATGCTGTATTTATTTCATACTTGTAAAAAATTACAGTGATTTTTAGATAAAAGATGAAAAAAGAAGAAAATAGAAAAAGGGGAAAAAGTTTAATGAGAAAAAAATGTTGATGTGGCATTATAGAATAGTTTATTGAAATAATTTAACTGCTTTGTAACGTGCTTGGAGATCTGTGCATGAGGAATTAGATCTTTTCCCTTTTTATGAAAAAATATAAGTAGACTATGCTAAAACAGCATGGTTTATAACCAATTAATCCTTTTCTCCACTTCATATCTCCACTTCTTTGTATATCCCTTGCCTTTTCTAGCTTTTTTGGCCAGTTCATACAATACTGAACTTTTTCTGCAAGAAAAGAGGACAAGAAATTAACCTTACAAACAAGCTTACTGTCTGTTCTGGTCTCCTTTGCTTCTAGCATAAGTATGGTACTAGTAAAATAAATGTTTTTCAAGCTAAGATGTGATAACTCAGACAAGCAGTTTTGTTGGGAAGTCATGTTCCCATTACGTTAAATATAAAAGATTGAAAATTACTCTTCTCTCAAATTAAGTAATTCTGATTTTGTATCAATAAAATCTATAGTTATACTTCCTGGTAAGTAGAGAGCTTTGCCCATTGTGCCTGTGGGGCTGGCAAAAAGTGTAAGTGCAGTGGAGCTTTGGAGCTTTTGAATAAAAAATGAAGTTTGTTTCTTTTTTTTTTTTTCCCTCTGAAAAAACTGCCTTTTATGATATTTTCCTTTGTTATGTAACTTTGAAATAGTTGAAACCTGAAGTTTTAAATCCTATTTCTAAATTAACACATCTGTATGATATATGGCATTTTTTTTCACTATTTAAATAGATCAATATTTATTTAAGTAAAATACTTTTGATTTTTTTTATTATTACATTTGAAGTGATTTATGTAGGATTTGCTGTGGCATGAGCTTTACAGTATTTGGTATAATGAAGTGAAGGGAGATTTTATTTTATTTTTGTACATGTTCTTTTCCATTTTCAGAGAGAAAAAAACAGGAAGGATACTTATAAACAGTCTGTACTTTGATTTTTTTAATAACAGATTAATTCAGTACGTTAATAATGTCTATAGTTATATATTGAGATTTTTTTCTCCCTATGTGATTGTTTCATATTGAAAGATAGAATACTGTATAAAATGTTTTGAAAGTGTATTGTAGAGCTCTTTTAAAATACTCGTAATAAACTATTTTATTTATATTGTATTTTTATTGTATACTTTATGTGCAAACCAGGGTTTTGAAACTACATAACATTCAATATGTGGAAAAGTTTTAAGACTACATAGGAAAATAACTAACTTTGCATGTTAGAACAATAGGTTTTGTTTCAGATATTTTTTGCTATAGAAATAAAATTGAAATATGTTTAAAGATAATCATATCTTCTTAAGGAGTTACAGTCATTTTAAAAGATGTTATGTTTGAGAGTAATGTTTAGAGAACACTAAACTCGGTTTGTTTTGAAAATATCCATTTGAATAAAATGAGGGGAAGGTAATACAGAAAGCTACTTTCCTGGAATGATGTGGGAAGTGTTACTGTCTGATTGATTTGGAAACTATTGTAATCTTTGGGCTCCATGGGATTTCAGACTGGCAGAGAGGGCCACTTTGTTTATCTTTCTCTCTACCCCTTTATGAAAAGTCTTGTGTCAGTATAAATTCATGATTTTAGGGGGATTATAGCATGAACTAGCTGGAAAGGAGTAAAGTGGTTTCTAAAACAAACAAACAAACAAAAAACAACAACAAAAAAACCCACCCCACTTCAGAAGTGGTTTTCTCCTTTGGTCAGGAGGAAAGATCTAAAGTTGAAATCCTGTCTCTTTTGAAGTTAACAGTGAAATTCTCCAAGTACCTTTGAGGATTAGAGCTGGAACGGTTTTCTCAGTGTTAACAGTAACACTTTGTGTTGTTCATTAGTATGTTAGTCATTTTCCATAATGCTTCAAGGCAAGTTCAAGCCATCAATCTTTGAAGTATCTTTGGTGACAAAGACATTGTCTGTGGTTTTGTTAGAATGAGCTGATGGCTGATAGTAATAATCTTATAGTACTGCAGGGTAGTATATTTTTTTGAAGACTATATACAGAGCCAAAGCATATTGTAACAGGAAAACAGTGGGTCCTCCTGTAATACTGAGCTCCCCTCAAGGAGAACTTCTTAAACTGCATGGATTCAGCTTTAAGGTAGTTCTATGTGGAATAAAAGAAGGGTCAGATATTTTAAATCAAGCAGAAAAAGGTAAAAGGGAGTTTTTTAAAGACAAATAAACTATGCAATACTAAATTCACTGGAACTGCGGTACTAGCTGATCACATCGTCCATTTTCTGTCTAGGGAATGTAGCTGTGGATAACTTTAAAATGTTCTATGTTTTTGATTGCTGTGCTATCCTTGCAATGTTTTTGGGAAAATTTGCAAAATATGTATATGAGTATTTCTGTGTATGTCTAGGGAAAAATTCAAAAAGGAAAAAAAGCCATCATAAACCACAGAAAAACTGTTTGGTCACTTTTTCTAGCTGCTTCTCACTGAGTGTTTGGTTTCTTACTTGTCTGTGATCTGCTCTCACTATTATACCCAGAGCCAACAAGAAGAGTCAGTGAGGTAAATGGGAGATAGAAACAAAAGAAACTAATTGAAGTTAATGAGACCTTAGGCTTCAAATTGAGATGCTGGATCTAATGTTTTGTTTTCCTGGCTGCCTTCTAGTATACATGTAAAACTGAAAGTCATAATCTCACAAAAGCAGCTCACTTGAGTAACGCTTAGATAGGTACAGTTGGATGACTCTTAAATCAATGAAGATTATGGATTTGGTCCTTCTAATGGCCCCCTGTAATAATGTGGAAAATGCCTTGATCTCCTAAATAACTAAAGGGGTTATGGCTCATATTCCCAGCACAAGGTTTTGTGGATTTTTAAAGTGCAAGCTTTAACTTAATAGCCTAGATTTATGATCTGATGGCTATGGATGAGAAGTGTCTGAGAGGCAGTTATCATAAGGAAAACTGGAATTACAGAAATTACTTTTCTGTGCTCTCATATTCCTTCTTTTCATCAGGTTGAGCAAATTAATTGTACTTCTTCATATTCACTAGTTCCGTCAAGCAGCTTTTAAACAGCACCTCTTTTAGCATCTGTTCAAAAAGTGAATCTTCAAAGTCCACGCAAGTGAAGGACAAATCAGCCTTATGCCAACAAAATCATTTACAAGTAGAATTGATAATTTTCTTGTTCAGAAGCTGCTGTTCTAACATGAAAGTGTCATTATGTGTGCCCCGACTTACCTCAAGTCTTTCAATGCTGTTTTACTTCTGTACTCTGCCATTGCAGTTTCCGTCAGCCTCTTGCATACGCTAATGTGTGATTGATTCTGCTGTACACCTGACATAGTTGGATATCTGGATAAAGTTTTCCTTTTCACTGGATTCCCTCCAGTGTCCCTGATCCAAATTTGTATGGATCTGTGAAACCCTGTATGTGACTCAGGGAGAGTCACGGAGCTGGCTGTTGCACGTGTGCTGCCATGGCATGCAAAATGGTGCCGGAGGATGTGAGAGGCTGACCAGCTATGATGTAGACTGTGGCCCGTCATTCTCCACTGAAAGTGGTCTGGGTATGTAGGGCAGTAAGAGAATATGGAAATGGTGGCTATCCAGCTTTGCCTGTGGCTGATTCACTGGAATGAGCCTTGTTGACATAGTGAAGGAGCAGAACACAGAGAATTCTGTGGCCACTGCTAGACAAAAAAGAAAAGTTCTATTCCTAAGCTAAAGAAACCAGCTCCACGTGCTGTCTCCCATTTGTACTGCTGATGTCCTGCACTCAATTTCTGTTGACATCCAGGAAAACACTCTCCTCCTGGTTGTTGCGTGAAAGGGGTGATAAACCCATTGGGCAGGAAGTGAACCCCCCTTGCTGGGGCAGCTGGGCTTAGATCCTGAGTGATACCCAATTGAGCACTATGGGGCCGACAAGGGTGGATTCACTCCATAGTGCCCTGCACTCCTGTACCCACAATCTGTGGACTCTCATGGCTAAACCTTCAGCATTTACCCACGTCCCGCTGAGCACAGGTCAGCTGGGGTGACTGGTTATGGACAGGCAGTTCGATGTGGCACTACAAGCCCGGACACACCAGTGCCGGATTCACTCGATAGTGCCCTGCACCTGCCGTCCAGTCACGATCTCTGGACTCTCATGGCCTCATCAGGCAGTGCCCAGCAAGGAATAGTGCAGCAAGTCTGAAAGCAAATAAAAGCACTTTAATAAGGCAACAGGAATAATACAGATTTGTGCGGATTGCCAGTGATAATCTACTGTCTGCAGAAATGCATGCTTATACTAAAGTTACAAATTACCAAAAGGGGACAAGTTACTAAAAAGCGCTAAGTTAGTAAAATAATTCTCTAGAGATTTCAAAGTTTCTGAGAAAGTTCTCAGGACTAAGTCTAAGTCTTACCCAAAGGTGTCCCTAGGGGGGGAAGAGAGGCTCGGCCTGTCGGCTGGTCCCAGGGGACAGAGGTCCGTGGTTGGAGTTGTCCCTGACCAGTCCACGATGGATGGTGTCTGCCCTGACTGTGGTGATATCTTCCCTAATTTCCCCCTTTCTTTGGGCCATTTTAATATTATTTCTTTGTACCTGCAAGTTGGAGCGTGAGTGACTCTAGTCATACCTTTACGGTGATTGGTACACTTCTGCTTCCCTTTTTAGGGAGAAGTTACCAAAACTTGGAGTGTATGTCCCTTGAGGGGGAAGGAGGGGGGTCAGTGTGCTGTAGTTACGTTTTTGTGTAGCTATAATTCAAGGTCCACTGTAGGGAGGCAGATGTCAGAGGGGCGTCTGTGGGGCGCCAGTTGTCGACCCTGGATCACTCGTAGACAACACATCAAGTCTCGTGCCATGCTGCGATCGAAACGAGAGTTGGAGAACAAGCCTCCGCTGTCTCCCATCTCCCGGGGTTTCTGATAAGCAGCAGGCCCTGTAGGGAGGCAGCCTTGGAGAAGATTCTTCGCGTGCCAGCTGTATTTTTCCCCTGGGATCTTCTTCAACCTTTCCTTTAGTGTGTGGACACAGCCATTTTCTGATTTTTAATTACTCCACACCTGGTATACAAATTTGCATTATTTTATTTGTGCATTTTTTTAAAGGAGTATAAATTTTAATGCTTGTATATGTTTGCAAAAGTAGCTTGTTGAGCTACAGAAACTCAGAGGATTTATTTCCTCAATTTCTACTTTATTTTGATTCTAAGTGGATCCTGAAAATACAGCTAAGCAGGGAGACTCCTGTTGGTGACAATGCAGTCCTACTAAACCAAGTAGAAATCTGCTAAGCCATTGAGACACCTCTTGCTCAATTTGAGGATAATTTTTAAGATCAAAACATGTTATTTTTTCATGCCATTGAGAGCAACCTTGGTAACTTTGTTTGCCATAGTGCACTTTATCTTTGTATTTTACACTCTAGGTGTTAATAATAGCAGGTACCTGGGGAGTGAGAAGAGCTTCATAAGAATTCCCTCAGGCATCCCATAGCATGTCTGATGCTAGTGCAATTAGCAGAGGAAAAATGTCCATTTGCCAATAAGCTAAACTGATTTCTTGTGTAATATTTTAGTTTATATCACAATAGAAAGTTTTTTTGGGGTAAAAGAAATTATTAAAAGTTAATAATTAATTTTCAGCCTTACACCACTATGAATTTTGCTGTTTTCTGTAAGTATTCTGTTTTATTGCCATTTTATCCTCTCTTAAAATCCTGACATGCTAATGGAAATCCTTACCAAAAGCCTAGAAAATATGGAGAAAGGCAAGGATGAAAGCCTTGGGAGACTGGAGCTAGCTCTCAGCATCTTAGAACTGTTCTCTCTTGATTGAGTTTTGTGCTGCATATTAGATATGTTTCCGTTATGTCTGCAATCTGGGGTTTTTTTCTATATTGTGAGAAAGGCTATGTGATCAGGAATCTACTTTTATAATGATTCTGCAAATAGTCTCAACTTTCCAAAACATTTCTCACAGTAGTGCTAACAGAAATTATTTGCCTTAGCATCTCATTTCAGCAACAAAGGCCTCATGTTGCTCTATCAAATAATTTTATCTTGCATTAATTTTTTTGCCCCGTAGAAATTTTATCACATAACAGTCTCTCACAGGATTTCTAGCAAATATTTCTAGCGCTTTACTGGCCATTGGTCTCTTATGTTCATACCACTGTTCTGCTCCAGTTGGTAGGAACTTAGCCCAGAGTCTGCTTTAACTTGAGCTGTTACCCAAATGTGTGCCCAGAACAGAAAGCTAAGAATGACATCAACTCCCATATTTCCCCACCTCCTTCACTAGAGGCACTGCTTGCTATTCTGGGATATAAAAGCAGCTGGGTTGCTGAATTAACCATATTTTTCTTTAGTCATGAGCTCAGAATTTCCATTGAAGTTGCTGTAAGTTTTGCACAAAAATCAAGGGCAGTACATTGGCCAGAACGTGTGCTAAATAAATATTTATACACAAATCAGAATGCTACTGACGGCTTCTTTACACTTTAAAATTCTAAATATTTTAAGAAGCATCTGTTGCTAAACTGAGGCATCATTTTTGAAAGTACCCATATTTACTGAGTGGAAGTACACATATTTACTGAGTGAGTACCCATATTTAATGAGACAGTGACAAACTCTTGGACTAGGAGAATGCACATAAATAGTAAAAGCAATGTGATGTGATTGAATTAAAGCTATAATGAACAGGTTGAACATTTAGTTTATGTGAATATTAACTGCGGTGAAGGACAAGCTATAAGCAAAGGAATAACCGCTGTCATTTTACATGCTTTTTACATGTTGAAAGAGTCCTCTGATCTTTTTTGAGAAGCTTTTCCAAATTTTATTTACCTGAAAGCAGGTTAAATCAATGTTTATTCTATCATTTCAACAGGTAAGAGACACAGGAGGTTTCTGGTCTTCTTTGAATAATGTATATATTATTGCATTTCTATGCCGTTCATCCCCCCATCCCTTTCAAAAAACTTATTTCATATAACTTTGCAAGTAATATTTCAAAATGCTGCATATTCATGGTTACCCTTCTTTGGTTAGAAGAAAAGCTGTATCTGCAAGTTTGTATGTAAACACGATGAGACTTGAAATTCTCACATTTGGAGCTTTCTGTTTCAGAGCATTTCAGAGGGATGCCTCTCAAAAAACCTTGTGTTTATGTGTAAAAGTCAACAAGCTAGAGATAAAAGCTGACTTTAAAGAGATGCAGTCTCCTCAGCTTTACAGCCTTGCTTCACAGAAAGCCTGCCCAACATATGGCTTAATGTCACGGGCTGGGATTCATGCCCTAAGTTAAGGTATCCAGCGTGCTGTCAGGTACTTCACCAAAGCTCCTGCATTTAGTATAATGCACTTATATTAGGTCAGATAACAAATTCCTGCACAGCAGTGAGATGCACCCCAGATATCTACACCTCCATCCTGAGAAGCGTAGTTCTATTAAAAATCACCTGGACCACCATCATCAATTCTGTCTTGTTTTAGGGAAACCTCCACCACCTCTGCTCCCCTGGTGACAGGGAGTTCAGGCGGTAGTGACTTGTGATAGCAGCCACCCCATCCTTCCAGATCAAAATGCCTGGAGAAATTGCTGCTGCTCTGCTGCAGTGACCAGCCTGAGGCACATGGGGAGTCATCTGTCCTTAACACAATGCTTGCTTGGAGGAGGATGAGTCAGCTGATGCCTGTTCATAATTTTGAAGGAACCTTATGAGTGGGTAAGGTAATACAAATTTGCACCCTGAGAGTAGTGCTGATATTTGTTAGCTGCTTTGGAACAAAGCTTTCCCACCAGAGTTTACATAGGTGCAGCATGGTACCCAACTGAGTCTGCATCCCTCAGTGCAGGGTTTATTTATGCCTAAGAAGCTGAAAGAGGAAAAAAAATTAAAAGGATAAATCTCTGTATTTGTTTGAAACAGGAACAGTAAAAAGTGAAACAACTTTTATACTAGCAGTAGGTACCTGCTGAATCTAGTTTCACTGGTCATGTCTCACTGAAGACCCTAAAACAATAACAAACTTTAAAATCAATTAATATTAGAAATCCTTATAGATTAATTGTTTGGAGTTTTCATTGCTAGAAATTAATAATTTCTGTGACTCTAGGTAGAACGTAAAATAATCTAAAAGGTAGACAGGCCAGAGCAGAATCAACTGCTACTGATTATCACTAGATACTTCCTGACCCACTGAATTGTATTCTGGAGAGTATCGTTGAGATAAAAGCAATGGCCAGCTTGTTGATGACCTTGGCTTGTAGAGTTTACAAAGAAGAGGAGAAAAGCATATTTTTCCTGGCTACAGTAATATAGAGGGGCAAGCATCCAAAGCAAGAAGAGCTAATTAAGCAAGACCAGGACTGTATGCAGCCTACAAATGAATAATAGTCTTGAAAACTGCATCTACTCAAATGTGTGACTTTTTAAATAATACATGTCTTCATGAATGAATTAACAGATTTTTGAAGAGAAAGAATATTTGATTTTCTTGACGTGTTAAGTCAACGAGTACAGAAAGATGGAGAACTTCACAGAAAGCTGTGGAGATGACGGGGGTGCTGGGTTTTATTTTTCCCCTGACTACAAAGCAGTTTGGGGTGGGAAGTGACAGACATGCCTCCACTCTGGGGGAAACTGAGCGTAGTGTTCAAGAGACCGACCTCAACAGACAGCTGTGAGCTGGGGTGAGAGTCGCAGATGGGGACGTAACTACAACACTGGGTGTCAATATGCCTGGTCTCACCACAACTCCTCTTTAAAGGTTCAGCTGCTCTTGTGGCTTGAAAGCGATGTATTTTGCCAAAGCACTAATTTATACTTTTGCTATTCATTTCTAGTCCTACTGTCATAGCACTCTGACTAAACAATACCCCTTATAGAGAAATATTGAATGCATTATTTATAGGGAGGAGATCTTCATCACTTCATTCAACATTGCCACTGAGGGATGTAATCATATTGCCTAACATTAGGCATCTAATATTAAGTTTCCAACATCAGAAGCTCCTTCAGAAAATGAGTCAGAGCACTTAAATTATTTCTGAATTGCCCTCTGGAAGGACCTCTGTCCCCACTTTGACTAGAGGGAGGTTTAAGACAACTAAAACACCCAAATGCCACAAGTTAGGTAAACATGGATTCCTCCTTGAGCTTTCACAGCTTTGATACCATATGGAAATTTGTGGGTTTTGACACATGCCTGATGATCTATCAGAAGCAGAGGTCAGAAGGTTTAAGTTAGCCTTGCAAGGCTATTCTAGAAAATTTACCAAGTCCAAAATCTATTTGCCTGCCTACTTTTTGGCATGGCAATAATTAAAAAAGAAAAAGTCACCTTGTGGGTAACACCTGAGAATGTGATTAGAAAAGAAATCTAAGGTCATCAATTATTGTCACCGCTGATCCCAAGAAATCATCATAGCCTGTCTTAAGTGTCCCAAGGTCCATCTTAAACACAAGTCAAATGTTTGGCTCCCATCTGAAAGCCAATTCTAGAAGCCTTCCTCTTTTCAGCCTATATTTATAGGTAATGAACTTACATTCCTTTGTCCTTTTTCATCACTGATAGTTCCTTCCTTTCTGCCATTTATCCCCCTAGTCTACTTATGGATAGTAAAAGTACTCTTTTTTTTTTCCTTTTTTTTTTTTTTTTAAAACTGGCAAGCTGTTATGTTTCCAGTTGTTCTGAGAAGAGTTGGAGAGCACACTGGATGCAGCATTATC
The DNA here is from genome assembly GCA_907165065.1 of Caprimulgus europaeus. The sequence continues at coordinate 32,895,410 of OU015532.1, read as the reverse complement.
AGCTAAGGTACAGCAACATGCTAACATGGCTCCAATAGCCAGCTCGGAGCTTAGGTAAATTTTACTTGTACTTTATACACCTGTCCATGGATGCAAGTGCTAGCATTTGGACCAAGTCATGGAGAAAGGGCAGACACCAAAAGGAGTAGTTTGCATAGATTTTGATAAGCCTAAGTCAGTTATGAAGCTGCAACCTCTAGGTTGATCAATTTAAATTAATCAAGCATCTTAATACACTGTTTTTTGTCATAATCTAAATGTCAGACAGGGTACATTGGTTTAGGTGTATTTTAACTGCTTTATATTTGCATGTTTTTCATCAAACACAGATCTCTCTGAAGGCTTCAATCATTAGACACAACAATGCTCAGTCTTTGTGTATTTGGTTTGCGTAGCAAAGTTTTGGTAGCAGGGGGGCTACAGGGGTGGGTTCTGTGAGAAGCTGCCAGAAGCTTCCTCTGTCTGACAGAGCCAATGCCAGCCATCTACAAGGTGGACCCACTGCTGGCCAAGTCTGAGCCCATCAGTGATGGTGGTAGCACCTCTGTGAGAACATATTGAAGAATGGGGAAAAAAAAACCCTGTACAATTGCAGCTGGAGAGAGTAGTGAGAATATGTGAAACAACTCTGCAGACACCAAGGTCAATGAAGAAGGAGGGACAGGAAGTGCTCCAGGTGCCAGAGCAAAGATTCCCATGCAGCCCATGGTGAAGACCATGGGGAGACAGGTTGTCTCCCTGCAGTCCATGGAGGTTAATGGTGGAGAAGGTATTCACCTGTAGCCCATGGCAGACCCCACATCAGAGCAAATGAATGCCCAAAGGATGCTGCAGAATTCTGGCAGGACCTGTGGAAAGAGGAGCCCACGCTGGAGCAGGTTTGCTGGCAAGACTTGTGACTCTGTGGGGGACCCGCGCTGGAGCAGTCTGTTCCTGAAGGACTGCACCCCATGGAAAGGGCGCATGCTGGAGCAGTTTGTGAAGGACTGCAGCCTGTGGGAAGGGCTCATGTTGGAGAAGTTCATGAAGGATTGTCTCCTGTGGGAGGGAACCCACACTGGAGCAGGGGAAGGATGTGAGGAGCCCTCCCCCCGAGGAGGAAGGAGCAGCAGAGACAATGTGTGATGAACTGACTGTAACCCCCATTCTGCAGCCCCCTGTGCCACTGAGGCAGGGGAGAGGTAGAGAATTTGAGAATAAAGTTAAGCCTGGGAAGAAGGGAGGGGTGGGGAGAAGGTGTTTAAAGATTTGGGTTTATTTCTCATTATCTTACTCTGATTTGACTGGCAGTAAATTAAACTAATTTCCCCAAGTCGAGTGTGTTTTGCCTGTGATGGTAACTGGTGAGTGATCTCCCTGTCCTTATCTCGACCCATGAGCCTTTCACTATATTTTCTCTCCCCTGTCCAGCTGAGGATGAGAGTGATAGAGCAGCTTTGGTGGGTATCTGGCATCTGGCCATCTAATCACCACACCTTGTTATTTACAGAATATTTGTAACTGGTACATTTGTAACTTTCTGATTTTACTAGTTTTCATACAGAACACTTACACTTTCTGGGTCATTTAAAGCAAAGACATGCAGTAGGCATATTTATTTGAATGCAGCCATTGTCCGATCCCATGCAAGGTCCCGTCGTTACTTTTTCCATTCCCATCGTACATTCTAATTCAACTTCAAAAAGAATATTTAGTTTAACTTCTGCTTGAAGAAAAGAAATGGAGATCACCTTGACACCAAAGCAAAGGAGGTCATATTCAAACAGACTTCAATGGCATCTGCCTGGAAGTGCAAAGCACTCCAGTGGCAGGTGCTGGGTAATGAGCACAGAAACAAAGCACCGCAGCTTCTCGAGGGAGCCCGTTAATTTCCTCCTTAATTAATGTGTTTACCAAATAGAATAAGTTAATTGCAAACTATTCTAAATCATTACTAAACTGCTGGCTTCTGTGAGCGCTGGGTTTTTCCCTTTTACCTTTGCCTCCCCTCTGCTGCACACATTCCCCGTGTTACAGGGCGTCTGCCAGAGGCAGTGGGCGTGCAGCTGCGCGCGGATCTGGGTGCTGCTGTATCTCGGAGGTCAGTAACTGAGCGTGTCTTTTCCATGTTAGGGGGACAGAGGCCTTTGCTCTAAATGATAAATGAACAATAAAACTGAAGGAGCCGTCCCAAGCTGCATCCAGCTTTGGAGCACTCAACACAAGGACATGGACCTGGGTCCAGAGGAGGGTCACAAAAATCATCTGAGGGCTGGAGCACCTCTCCTGTGAGGACAGGCTGAGAGAGTTGGGGCTGCTCAGCCTGGAGAAGAGAAGGCTCTGGGGAGATCTTGTAGCGGCCTTCCAGTACCTGAAGGGGCTACAAGAAAGCTGGGGAGTAGCTGTTCACAAGGGCAGGTAGCAATAGGAGGAGGAGTTGTGCTTTTAAACTAGAAAAGGGCCGATTTAGGTTGGGTATTAGGAAAAAGTTCTTCAATATGAGGATGGTGGATCATTGGAACAGGTTGCCCAGAGAGGCAGTGGAGGCCCCATCCCTGGAGATATTCAAGGTAAGGTTGGACGGGGCTCTGAGCAACCTGCTCTAGTGAAGGTGTCCCTGCTCGCAGCAGGGGACTGGACTTGGTGGCCTCTGAGGGTCCCGTCCAACCCGAACCATTCTGATTCTGTGATTTGCAGAGCAGGTGAGGGGTGATCGTAGGAGCAGCCTGGTGCACCAACGCCTCCTTCCTCGTTTTACCACCGTCCTTCGGATTCGGCAGACGCCGCGCATCCCAGGCAGGAGCTCCCGCCACCAGCCGGGCCGGCCCAGTCCCCCGCCAGCCGCCCAAAGGGCCCAGCGGCACCTCCCCGCGGCAGCGGCCGGGAGTGCTCAGCAGGTGGCGCAGCGGCCGCTCTAGCGCTCCTCGCCCCGGAAGCGCTCCCCGCTCCGCTGCTCCGTGCCCGCCCGTGGTTCCGCCCGGCCCCCGCTGCAGGCCGCGCTGTGCCCGCCGCCTCGGGCCGGCCTCACCATGGCGGCGCCGGCCTCCTCGGCCCCGCCGAAGAAGATCGTGGCGCCCACCGTGTCGCAGATCAACGCGGAGTACGTGACGCAGGTAGGGCCGGTGGGGGGAGGGAGCGGCCCCGGGTGCCGAGAGGGCGGGAACGGCAGCGACGGCGCCTCGGCGTTGGGATGGTCCGTGCAGGCCGCGGGTGTTGGGAAGGGGTCCTGCTGTGTCGTGAGCAGCGTGTGCCCGCAGCGTTCCCAGACCAGAGGGATTTGCCAGAGCAGAACTGCGCAGACACAGGCTCGTTACAGGGCGGGACCGGTTCCTGACGGGTCCTTGTAGCTGAGCATTTTGAGTGATCTCGTACAAGGGTTCATTTTTTGTGCAGGAAATGCTGCTTTCCTTCCTCTTCTACAGCATAAAGAACTTGGAATGAGGTTGGTGTGGAAGCTCTTGCCACCATAGCTCAGGAGTTTTGATGAAGTGGTGGCTGCAGCACATACCCTTAAAATATTAAACTTTCCCGTGTAGTGTCTGGTTCTTTGGGAAATTCCTCAATGGGTGTGCAGTCATTTGCAATCTGGGGGTTGCAGTCCCTGAAAGATCATGGTATATTTTTCAGGGGTTTGTTAGGAGCAATTTAAGAAAAATAATTGTTCATTATGCAGCATTCAGTGCCTCTGGCATTTTTATGGAGAATCGCACGTGTTGGAAAACGTTTAGGCGTAAAACCTTGTATGTCTGAAAACCATTGTTGTTGGAAAACAGAATTTTGTTACCTGTAGTTACTGTAACCTGAAATTAAGCAAGACACTAGTAAATAAAGTTTGGGCATGCGATGTGTTACAGATTGAAAATGTGTATATTTAACCTTTTTTATTTTGTTTTACCCCTGTACAGTTAGCAAATAAATACTGGGCTCCACATGTGAAGAAAAAATTGCCTTTTGAGTCAAAGGTAAATACTTCTACTGGACTTGTGTTGGGTGTAAAAGAATGAGGATCGACCCGTTTCTGATGTGTCAGCCTCTGCTAGTGCTTATTTTATATAAAACTATATGAGACTGCTTGGTAGGTCAGCTGTTGCTTAACATGCTGTAATGATAAATTGTTTGTTATGTATTTGTGGTTTATAAGTGTAGGCACCTTTATGAAGGTGTGCTATAGCATTGCAGTTCTTTTCTGTGTTATTTGTTCAGTTTATTTTGGCCAAGAACTTATGAAAGTAAAAAAAAAATAAAAGCATTTCCTTTGAGGTTAAAAGGTGTTTGTTTGAGGAGGCGCTACTCTTAGAAAGCAAAGAAGGATGAAAAATACAGGTATTACTAAACTGTATACTTTCTAAAAACTTCTTCAGGGAGTTTTAAGCAGACATCTTAGTGCTGTTCTAATGGATATGTATGTTTTGAATGTTTTAATTCGGCCTGGTATGTTTGGTTTTGTGTTAGTTTTCTGTAGTGTGGGGTTCTTAAATGTTAGATTTCTTGCTCTGTTGGGTATTTGACTGAATCTCCCTTTCCAGTCTTGATTTATTCTCTTTCTTTTTAGTATTTGTGATAGTATTTGTGATTGTTAGAACTAGGAGGTACATCAGCAGCAGAATTGCAAGTGTCTGTCATGTGACGTCAAAGTGTGGCTATTGCAACAGATCGTGCAGATTCTTTTGTTCCTCTGGGGAAAACTAGGTAAAAGTATCTGGATTTGGTTAAATATCAGGTAAAAGAAACAATGACAATACATGGCTGAGTTGATGCAGACTTGACTCTTGAGTCCTGTTCTTTAAATTCAGCAGTAAGCTGAAAATTAACAGTAAAAAGGTTTGCATATCTGTTTGAGTTTAATATAAAAATCTCAGTGAGATGTAGGTTATTTTTTCAGAGTAACTTGAATGAAGGTCCTATTGCTACCCCATGCTATGCTAGAGGCTTGGGGAGGAGTGGCTGGAGAGCTGCCCATCAGAAAAGGACCTGGGGGTGTTTGTTGACAGCCGGCTGAACATGAGCCAGCAGTGTGCCCAGGTGGCCAAGGAGGCCAACAGCATCCTGGCCTGTGTCAGCAATAGTGTGGCCAGCAGGACTAGGGAAGTGATTGTGCCCCTGTACTTGGCACTGGTGAGGCTGCACCTCAAGTGCTGTGTTCAGTTTTATGCTCTTCACTACAAGAAGGACATGGAGGTGCTGGAGCATGTGCAAAGAAGGGCAACAAAGCTGGTGAAGGGCCTGGAGAACAAGCCTTATGAGGAGCAGCTGAGAGAGCTGGGCTTGTTTAGTCTGGAGAAGAGGAGGCTGGGGGGAGACCTTATTGTTCTCTACAACTACCTGAGAGGAGGGTGTAGTGAGGTGGGTGTTGGTCTCTTCTCCCAAATAACAAGTGATAGGACAAGAGGGAACGGCCTTAATTGCACCAAGGGAGGTTTGGATTGGACATTGGGAAAAAAAATCTTCACTGAAAGGGTTGTCAGGCATTGGAACAGGCTGCCCAGGGTAGTGGTGGAGTCGCCATCCCTGGAGATGTTAAAAAACCATGTAGACATGGCACTTCAGGACATGGCTTAGTGGGCATGGTGGTGTTGGGTTGACAGTTGGACTTGATGATCTTAGGGGTCTTTTCCAACTTTAATGATTCTAAGTTCATTCACTTTGTGTGAACATGTCTCTATGAAGCTTTTGGAATCTGCAGAGCTGAGACGTAATTGTTACAACATTTTTAATCTAGCAGTAAGCAAAGAGTAACCAATTCATAGTAACTTTGAGTGCATGAGCTATCTTAATGCATTTTTATCACTTTGTGAAGTATATAAAATTCATAACCATTTTTTTAATATTCTTTCCCATAGGTTATTGAAGATGTATATACAAAAGAAATTGTCAGGTCAAAGTAAGTACACTCTCACTTACAGACAAGATTCCAATGTTATCTGTATTGAAGTAGTTTCTAATGTTTCAGAGAATTTTAAAAAATGCATTAACATGATGAAAGCAGGTGAAAATTACTCAAGTACATTTGACTAATCATTAAGTTATGTCAAAGTCTAAACGTGGCAAAAAGAAGTTAATGAGCATAATCCTTAAATGTGACAGTTGAACATGATACTGTGTGGGTCCTTCATCTGCTGCTCTGTTGTGTTTTGTGTTGGTTTTGTTGTGGTGGTTATAGAAGGCTGATCCCTTCTTTTGTCACCAAGGTATGTAAAGGAAAAAAAAAATCAATTGAGGAGGATGCTTCCTTTAGCTTTTTGGTTTTTCCCTAATTAATGTTACCCGGTTTATAAAAGATGAATCTCATTTCAGTGAATTGTAAGGTTAGATGTGAGAGACAAAGTGCTCAAGATAAACTGTGTTCCACAGCTGTCTGTACAAAAAGAGTTGTAACTGTAGCTGTTTGGAGCTCTTCAGGAGAAGTTTGATCTCAGAGGGAAATAGGTTTATGATTCCTTTATGAAAGTAATCTAAGAATTGCCGTATGGGATCAGAGCAAGCTTCCATTTCCAGTGACTAAGGAGTAATTCCATTACGAAGCGATTAAATAGGCACTCATAGTTTTCCAGAAGACACTCTCCGCTTCTAGCAATGTATGTCTTCAGGGCTGTTGGAAACAGTATCTTCATATTTAAAAGATCTAGACGGATTTTGTTTTTTAATGTGAATTTGATTGCTTATTGAACCTGCATGAACTTTAGCTTCCACAGTGTTAAAGCAGTTGTTTCTGCACTCAAGTGTTGTTCTTGCATGGAAATGGTGGGTGGAGGGGGGATAGAAATTAATAGATGTTTCTACAGGTTTTGTTATATAACAAAATAAAGGGAAAAAAAAAAGCCATTTTCTATGCAGTTATGATGTGCATGGGAGACTTTCTTTCCTGTGTTAATTGATTACTTTTTCCTTTTTAGGTTTGCTATTAGAAAGATAATGCTTCTTGAATTCAGGTAAGCTAATTGGAGTGAAATTTAAATTTTTTTTTTCGTAGGAACCTGTAAAGATGAGATGTGAATGCAGAGCAGTAAGTCAGTTTGAAGGTAGTATACTCATTTGTTCCTACTTACTAAAACCTTGAATTGTGTACTTAGGAAAACTAAGTGAGGAGAGCTTAATTTAAGGAGGAAATAATTTCATAAATGTAAATAACACATCGGTGTGTCTTGGTTTATTATTCTGAATTTCTAGTGTAAGTGAAGCATTGAAGAAGAATGTATGAATGTATTAGGTGAAAAACTTGGGTCTGTCATCTGGAGTATGTCATTAAACCTTAAATCAGAACTCACCAAAGTCAGAGGAAGTTTTTGGATTAAGTCTCTTACTGTGAGGGTAAAAATGAGTTGTGCTGCAGCAGCATCACTGATATTTTTGTCATTTGAAAAGAGATGGAAATCTGTTTAGAAGATTCTTACAGTGACTTCAGACTTTCCTAGAAGAGAAAGCATGTCTGAAATGATGTAAAATAAATATTTGCAGGTTTTGCATATTTAGAAACTCAATATTTGGTGTTCTGTTTGGCTCTGTTTTTTCTCTCAAAACTTAGGAGCAGATAGAATGAGATGGTTTTTGGTTGAGATAAATTTTTTGTTTGAAAAGGCTGAAATGTGTAAGTAGTGCCACTAATTAGAAAAGTAGGACCAACTTCCCTGTTTCCTGCCTGCCTATTGGAAAAGGCAGAAGAGAAAACGGAAGCTACGGTTTGAGGTTTGGCACTAACAAATGGCACGTTGGTAGCATGACTTCTGGAATTGATATGCCAGCAATAGCGAGGAGTTGGAGGTTTTCAATCTCTCTGAACACTGTTAAGTTACCGGCCTGTACTGTGGCTGTGGCACTGCCTGGTCTGTGGCGCCATCTACTGCCACTTGTCCCGTAAGTGATTTTCTCCCTTTTCTTCCTCCCACTTCCCCATCCGTCTGTCAAACTCTCCTGTCTTCACACACATGAGATTTTCCTGTCCTTCATTCTTGCTCACATACATTTATCCTCACTTGGGGGCATAATAGTATTTTTACTAAAATGCATTGAAGTTTATTGGAATTGCGGGGTGAAATGAAGTATGAGTTCTGTGGATTTTGTGAGGCAAAAGCCTGACAAAGCTCCTCCCATTGGCGGATCTGATCTCTTGGGAAGCAGTATGTATTTCATCTTGTATGTGCCTATGAAGTTATCTCAGCTTCATCTGAAGCTACACATTCTGGCTGAGCTCCCAGAAAGTGGAAGTCCCTGTCTGACCATTACTGAGCCTTTTGCTCCCCATTAAAAGTTCTTGGTGCATTTTTTCACCACTATCTCTGGTACTTGCCTTATCTGAAACTATTGAAGTACCTTACTGTAAGATGTCAGAAAAGTAAGCTGTGGAAAAAAGTGAATAGGTTACACTGAGTTGCCTCATGAGGAATGTTGAGCAGGCATTGAGAGGAAGGAGCGGATGAGCAGCTTGTTTAGAGAGAAACAAGACTTCCCGCTTTCTGGTGGCAGTTGTTAAAGTAGCACAAGGTGCGAGTGCAGTGTTGCATATGATGGATTTAGGGGCTGCCTCCTCAGGGGCAACCATCCTGCATAGCTTCAAGAGGAGGTTAAAGGAGGAAAACAGTTGCTTGTTCAAATAGGCTCTCATGTCTTAAGATCTAATTTTAAGAGTTTCTTTTATGAGAAATATGCTGGATTAATGAGGAATAAATGCTCATTGCTGGGAAGCTGCTATTTTCCAGTGTTCAGTCATTTTTTTCACCTTCTTGAAAACAGTCACTCCCCTAATATTTGATGCTTTATTTTAGTTGTGCAGTAATGTAATATTTTTATTGCTTTTATATGATTAGAAACATAAAATCTCTCTAGATGATTTCTCATTTCTTACAAGAAAGAGTATTTAATAATACAACTACTGTTATACAATAGTTGTCCTTTGCATCTTATGATAGGAAATGCTGCATGTGACTTTGTTTAGACAAGTAAAGTTTTTTCTTTTTTGTTCTCCTTTTGGAAAATCAACGTGAGTTCATGTTATGACTTTGTATTGAACTGTGGCTACTTGTTTCACTTGAAAACCCTCTGGTGCATGTATCTTCCTGATAAGAAACTCATCTGTCTCTTGTAGCAGTTAGCAAGTCTCACAAGTTTTGCTGCAGTGACCTAGATGAGAGGTAACTTCAGGAACTACTCACAAACTATAAGGATATCTTTAAGAAGAAGGAGGAAAAAACCCCCGTGGATAACTGCTCTTTTACATGAGTGACAGATTATGTGGGTGGCAGCAACTAATGAAATACTCTTTGTGTCTTCACAGCCAGTACCTTGAAAATTACCTATGGATGAATTATTCTCCAGAGGTGTCCAGTAAGGCATATTTAATGTCAATCTGCTGTATGGTGAATGAGAAGTTCAGAGAGAATGTCCCTGCGTGGGAGGTAACCAATTTCAATTCCAGCTAGAATTGACTTTGATCCGTAAGCTGCAGCTTTTGTGGTGTGCTCACTTATACTGACAGAAGGTGGCAAAGCTTGTAGTGTTAAAAGTAAATGGTACCTCATCTGGAATGTCTCATATGGTGTTTTAAAGTGTGTGTACTTTTCGGAGAGAGCAATGGACGGATGAAAAATCACCTGATTCCTTCTGGTGTGGGAGTCCTTTGTTCTGCTGTGTGATGCCTTTACATCATCAGCAGCATTTGCTTTTTTGGCACTTGATAAAAATCGGGCGTTTGCAGGGAAGTTCTTGCTCTGTTATTAAAAGAAAAAAAGGTTTTTTATATCTGTGTGTAAGAAGGCACTACTGGAAGTCTAACATATTATCCAAGAGTGTCTTGCTTAAAACCTGTGAACATGGTTTTGTAGCTTTCTTGCGTGAAATTTTATATTAAGGTAGTCTCTTATTCTGCTTTTGTGTGTACTATTTTTGGTAATAATAGGTTTAGAAATTATTTGGTGTTTCTACAAACAGTCCAGTTCTCACAGGCCATCTCAACAACCTGAGCCTAGTTAGAAATTTTATGCAAACATTATTTCAGAAGCACACTTATTCCGACAGCAGTGCTGTTACTTCAGTGCTGGCCAAGTACAAAGGATTAATAACTTGCTCTTATGAAGTCTTTATCTTTTTTTGTTTTATTTTTTTTCTGCACATCACTGAACAGCTGCCATAGTTTTGGCCAAAATCTACCAATTCACTTCTAACATGTGTCATTTTACAGTAATTCTGTTGAATATTCCCACAGCACAACCCACTCCACTTGTGCTTCTTGTTCAGTTTGTCCTGTGCATCGCCTGTGTTAGACTACGTGGAAGGCAGTAGTCCCACTACAAGCATTCCCATAGTGTTAAAGGTCTCTGGTCAGCAGAATTTCATTAGTCTGTTTTGTTTGTGCTGCCTGGTCAGAATAAATGAAAAAGAGAAAAACTAATGCTTCCTTTTATAGATTTAAATGGATTTAGAGAACTTAAACTATGTTATGTGAATGAAGATTGAAATGATTTGTATCAACCTGACTCAGAATCAACTTCTTCTTCTATTCCTAGACATTCAAAAAAAAGCCAGAACACTTTCCCTTCTTTTTCAAACGCATACTGGAAGCATCACTGGTGGAAAATGACAGTGAATACTCTCTGCATGAACAGACAGTCTTGCTGCTTTTCCTTGATCACTGCTTCAATAGTTTGGTATGTTAAAAGTAACCGTGGTAGTTCCAGTGTGTTTATGCTGTTCTGTTTGAGCAATTTCTTCGTATGGAACAGATGAAGCAAAAATTCTCATTTAAGGGAGATGATACCAGAGGGCTTTTACCCCTCTTTTTGGCTCTTGCTTTCTCTCTCATCATGTTCGCTTTTTTCTGACACAGGGTCATAAAAGAGACTTGAAATTGGAGCATTGGCACTTACAGCAATTTAAAGGCATATATTCAGACATATATAAAGTGGTACTTAGAAAGCTATGTATTTATATTTGAAAAGGTGCTTTACACTTAAAAGCAGATTACTTGATACTCATTTTCGTTTGGCTGTGAAATTGCACAAAATTATTTCCACTATTGAAAAAGACAGTAATTTTTTCACTTTGAAACCAGATTTAGATAATATTTCTACCTGCACTGCTCTTGAGTTAGTTTTAAGAAAGCATTGGACCAAGTTGTGTTCTTAATCTATAGTAAAAACACAGTTATAGATTCTAAGAAGCAAGAGTGGAGAACCATTTACAATTACCTGTTATATGGAACAGTCCTCTGTTACCTTTCTCGCTGCTGGGCCTTTTCTTTGCTTATATTGCAGACAGGATGTATCAGACAGAATGAGGATATGCACAAGTAAAGAAGAAAATCATGTCTCACAGACAAAACAATTTAGAAAGTGTATGATTGATTCTGGAATTGGGAATTGTTATGGGAGCCAGTCAGCAACCTGAACCTTATGAGTATGGTTTACTGAAGTGGTATTTTCCTATAGTGGCCATGGTACAACTAATCTTAATTTTAAAGGAGGATTTGATAATGACTGTATGGAATCCTTGCTTGCAGAGCATGTTTCTCATATAACATGATAATGGAAGCCTGTGAAAAGGCTGCACCTCTGTGAAATGCAGAACAGAGTAGTCACAGTAGTGTTTAAGTAGGGAGTACTGAAGTGTGAGGTTTCAGAATCCTGAGAATGGTGTATTTGTCTGTGAAGGCATATTTAAGATGCTAATGGAAGTTTTTCAGTAGTTTAGGAAAGAAAATTTTGTGGATCGAGATCGTAGGCAAAGTTGGAGAGAAAACATTTGAAACAGCAGTTGTAGTTACATGAATTATACAGAAAATTAGTTATTTGAGATCATTGGAAACATATAGATGAAGTGAGAAAAAAGTGATAAATGAAGTCCTTCAGGAGAGAAAGAACAGAGTAGAAACAAATAGAGGAAGCACTAAGAAAATTCAGTTTAAGAATGAGAAATAACCGAAGAAGGAACGTTAGTTCTCATCAGCTTCTATGCTGAAAATACTTAAATGGGTGAAGCCCCTGAAGTATGAAGTATGAAGAACTGATACAATCCATGAAGAGAACCTAAAATGTGAAAGTCATCAACAGTTTTAAGTGTTTACTAGACAGGCTATTGTGCAGTTTCCTGTTAAGAAATTGTAAAATCTAATGCAACAATGTATATTTTTTGTCAGATGGTAACATACATTTTGTAAGACAGGCACATCAGAAAATGTAAGAAATTAAAAAAACCTTTTTCTGTCTGTAACTTTCTAACAGGAAGTGGATTTGATCAGAGGTCAGGTGCAGCAGCTCATTTCCTTACCGATGTGGATGGCTCTACAACCTGTAAGCATAACTCTGTATACTGGCAAAGCAATCTTCTAGGCATTATCCAAGTCCTGTATAAAGTGAATTTTTATGTAATACTGTTAGACTTCCTTAACATGTAAAGCTGCCTGCATTGCTACGGAATTATATTTGTGTGTGCTTGGTAAAATTTATCTTTCCTGTTTGTTGCAAATTTTCATGTAATTGTAATTATAAATTAATTACGTATTTTTTCATAAAAATAAGCTTTGTTGCTTATAGCTTCTTCAAGCTATAATTTGTAGTCAAGGCCATGAGGTCAGAGAAACTGGGGAATGGAGCTGACATCTAGCCATGTCTCCTTAGCAGTCTTGTATTCTTGTTTTACAGTGATAATGAGATTAATTAGTCTGAGATAGTTATTTATTTCAGTTTGTTATATATTTTTTTCTTTTTTAATAAAAAGACTGGGTTATATTTTTAACTCTCATGAAAGCAAGGATTCTTGATTACTAAATAACATTTTAACATTTCAGAAACGACTGGAACAAGAGCTGAAAAAGACACCAAAACTAAGAAAATTCTGGAATCTAATTAAGAAAAATGATGAGAAAATGGATGAGGAGACAAGAAAGCAGTATGTTACAGGAACTTTTTTTCCTATTAAATCCAAAGCCCTTAATGCATTAAATGTGTTTCAGCTAAAATAAACTGTTTCAATAGAAAAATGCAGTTTTTAAAAAAAAACTGTGAAGATGGCAAATGAGGATTGATGATTTGTCATCTCCTGGAAACTATTCTGTTTTCCAGTAGTTTTTATGCAAAATCCTATTATGGAACTTAGTATTTTTTTTTTTTCTTGATCAGTGAATTTGTAATACCAAATCTTAGAGCTATAGGATGAAAGCCATAGGAGAATATTCATGTAGTTACTCGTATTTCTTCATGACCTTTAGCAAATGTTTAGCTCTTAAACAAATAGCTTGTGCAAGTATTTGAATAAATTTGTGTGTGTCTCACCAAAGTAAAATGTTCTGATACTTTGGTATTGCAATGTGGTGAGGTGTAGGTGGTGACATACTTCTCCTCTTTGACTCAGTAGAAGCATGGGGTTTTAATCAGTTCTGTGCCTAAAAATGTAGACTTTGCTGATCTGTCCACCTGGGTGCAGAGAGGATAGTTGCCATCTAAACAGTTCAGGTGTGTTACAAAGCAACCTGATACCATTATATGAATTTTAAAGCAGATAACTTTGTATAAGTGAAAGATACGATGTACTTCTAGTCTGCATTTAAGGAATATTGATGCTTTTGCCATATGTTTGATTTTAGAGCGTATCGGGAGAGAACATTTCTTTCACAGCTCATTCAGAAATTCATCTGTGTGCTAAAATCAATACCTGTCTCAGGTAACTGTGGTTCTTATGTTAGTTTGTTATCTGGTAATCTGTTGTAAAGCCTTTTCTCTTACTGAAGCAACTACTTCTTAGGATACCAACCTGAGGTTGGAGGCCTTATGTGGAGGCAGTTTTAGTAAAATCCATGTCTGTGTGCATAGATTTCATGGCAAAATTAGTGTTCAAATCTGTGTATGCTTTGAAAATGAAATGGCAGAAAGCTGCTTTAAACCTCTCCTTCTGTTTAGTATGGACTAAATTAAAAAAAAAAAATTTCTGGATACTGATATTCTTTATTGTGTGCTTACAGCCTTACAGCGTTAAAGCATTTCGTACATACTTAGATGCCCTGTTAAACAGGTGGTATAAATGCATATGACAAGGCTCTGTTCTGTCAGTGCTGTTGATTTACGCTAAGAACAAAAGCCTCAGTGAAGTGAAATTCTGTAAGATTTGACTGCTCTTGATTTATAAGTCATTGAGACAAGGAAAGTTATATGCTTGCCTGATTTAGAAAGGAAAAGTGTTTGTACAGGAAGGTGCTAGTCTTTTGACAAAAAAGGCTCATTATGCTCCAAGTACAGTGCAGTTTGGGTGAAATAACTTCCCAGAGTTCTGCATTTGCTCTTAAACTCTTAGCAAACTTCAGCCCTTAACTGACCCCTAAGGGGAAATTCAGTGTATTGTGGCTTTTTCAGAAGGGATACTGATCCCCTCTGTTTTCCCAACTATGCAAGACTTGTTTTAGGAAGTCTTACATTAACCATTCTTTGAAGGCTTTAGGAAGTAGATATTCCTTAAAGCAGAGTTAATGTTGTGTTTTGACATGATCCTAAAGGCTCCTTAGTAGTCATTACTGAGTACCTTCCAATATTGCTGAGGCCTTTTGCACATGCCTTGATTGCAGCTTTTAAATAGGTATTTTTGAGTACTCAGAATTAAAAGTTCTTAAGAAAGTTAGTGGGTCATTGGTATCTTGTGGAAGTGTGCATTTTTGTATGTTACATTGCTTGTTTTTTTCAGCTGGATAAAATCACTCCTGAAACTCTGGTTCCATTACTTTCTTATTTACAAAAATTTTCTGGTTTGCAATGACTGAAAGGATTATTGTAGAGAGAGAGAAGAATGTGCTAGTTAACTTTTTAATCTTGTTAAAAGCTAATACTGATATATTAGTAGCATTTCTTACATTTTAAAAAATAGTTCAAATATATTGTAGTATGAATCAGATGCAAAAAAAGTATTTTTTTTTTTCTACATAGGTCCTATTTCTATGGACAAAGTTCATTATTGTGAGAGATTCATTGAACTTATGCTAGATCTTGAGGTAAGTTATTAAATTGTTTGAGCCTGTTTGCAGGTGTACTTTTCTTAGTTTTAAATGTATAAAGTCATTCTTAGAGCCTTACTCCAATTAGCAGGTGGTTATGCCACGGTTGTGCATATGGTTGCTTAATAGTGGTTTTCCATCTGTGAATAGGAGGTTGTAGCAGTGCACCCACATTGGGAACAGGCTCGTGATGTTTGTAAACTAAATGAACTATTAGAGAAAGCTAGGATAATAAACTGCTCAGTAAAGAAGAGTTTGTTAATTGGACAGGTGGAAATAATTCTGGAAAATGTGACACTTCAATCTGCTAGGAATAATCCAGGTGTATTCTTCCCAAAGTAAAATAGGTCACTTAAAAGATCCTTTGTGTTTTAGGGTAGTCCCAGAAAAGTGTACGTAGTTCTGAAATGCAAACTGTTTCTGTTTTACTAGAATTCATTATTTAGATGTAGCAGTTCTGGTGATCTAGGTTTTTAACAGAATGATAGGAGGTGAAGCGAGTTTTTGTGAAATTTTTCAGCAGGTGCTGAGAAAGTAAAACAATTTTAAACTTCACAGTACCAGAATTAAAAATAAAAGACATGAACTTAGTTTCTTACAGGAGTAGCCATTTATTTAAAATAACTTCAGATTTAGAAGACATTTTGAAATAAGACAGAGTTTTATGAGACAGTAAGCACAGGGAACTTTAAAATGTCTTGATCTTGAACTCATACAGGCTGTGCCCTCTGCTAAATCAATTAAATAGTCTGTGCTTGTAGCTGCAATAGAAAGAATAATTTAAATTAACACTTTGTTGTCTTATGGATACAATATCCTCTCATAAAAGAAAATGTGTATTTGAAGTTAAAATTAAGTCCAGCTGTTAGCCCAAATGCTCAGGGACAGTATATTTATTGTTGGTTCTTGTAGGTATTGCAGGAAGATTAGAATTCAGACAGTTTATGAAGCCTGTTTAAATGACTGGAACATGCAAATGAGAAGTTAGCTGGAAATCCAAGTCTTTTTGCATCTGTAGCATGTACTTTTCTAATAGGCTTTCTTTACCTTTTTCAGAATATTTGTTTCATATTATAGTATATAGACTACCATCAAAACTTGGTGATTTGATAATTGGAAAGGAATGACTCCATGGAAAGTTCTTACAATTTTCAGAGTTTGTTTTTTGTAATTATTGTGTAGGGCAATTAACATTTTCTACTACAGATTATTTTCTTCATCCTTAGTTCTAAACACCATATTGATGCTTTTTGGCATTCTGAATTCAGTCTGTGGATTCCATCAAGAGCAACTTAATTTTTCTCTTGAACTGTTGAGGTGTACTACTGTATGTTGTTGAACAGTTGCTACATACAGCAGCTTAGGCTATTTAATTGAGAAGAAATTATCTTTGGTTTTGTTTACAAAAAGTTTTTATAGGTTTTTTATTAAGATTTTAAAAATTCTTAGATTTAATTTGAGTATCTTACAAAGAACAGAAGATACCATACCAGGTTTAGAAAAAACATAGTTTGCAGTCTTGAGAAAGACAAGCTTCAAATTAATGAGTGTGGAAAACAAACATTTAAAACATATTGCAGTAGTTTAACAAATCTTTTGTAACACACAGTCATTATGTAGAAGCTTAGTAGTGGAACAATTGCTTTTAATTTACTTTTGTTACTGGCAGGATGCCATCTCACTAATGACAAGATTCTGCCATGCTCCCACACCTATAAAAGGCTCTGTTTGTAGCAGCCTCCCTGCATAAAACCAGTGTCTTGGCATTCATAAATGCCACTTTGATACAAGAACCTGTGTTAGGGTATTAGATATGTAAATATCTGTGCAGCAATCTATCTTGATATGCCTTCTTGAAATGGAAAATTATGAGAAACCAGGATTCCTTACATTTTGAAGAATTGTTTGTACTAATGTGAGGTTTTTTACCACAGGCTTTGCTTCCCACACGGCGCTGGTTTAATACAGTGTTGGATGACTCCCATCTTGTTGTTCACTGCTACCTGTCCAATCTTGCTAAAAGAGAGAAAGAGGGTCATCTCTTCTGCCAGGTGTGATACTAAGTTGTTGAAAATAACTTTTTCATTCTGATGCGGCTCTGTGTACTGCAGTTGTTTTGTTTTATGTTTGTTAAGGCAGGTTTTTTTATGAGTGTTTCTAATGAATGCAAACTACATGTTTATTTAAATCCTTCAGACCATAGCTCTTTGTTACCTGTACCTATCTATGTGACTGCTCTTACATTTCTGGCCCTATTTTTGAACAGTTCTTAAAAGTCTACCTAGAAAACACTGCAGCTTCTGCTTTACCCTCCATACAGCAGAAGTTGTCACCAATGCATTCTTCGTTGCTTCGTTTTGACCTCAGACTGTTCTACAGAGCAGCTGTTTTTCACTACTGTCCTTCAGTTTACTCAGTCACAGACAGTATATTGTTTATGTCAGGATCTGAACAGCCCTTCCCTTTCCTGCATCTCACCTGCTTTTCCTACTGCTTGCTGTCTCCCATCTCTGGCTTTTGTTCAGTTTCTCTGGTGGTCAGTATGGATGGAACACAAAGCCAGCAGCACATCTGAGTAATTTTCTTAGCTTCTGAGTTAAATAATCTGATTGAAAGATAGCATGAATTGCAGAGCTGGCATCAGAGAGGGCAGGAGGAAGCAAGACCTCCCCTTTTTGGTAGCAGCAACCCGCAAGTTGGGTTCAGTGTCTCAATGAACCTCTGGCTAGGTCACCTTAGTGCAATTAGTTTCAGTTTCAAGTCCTAGTTTGTAAAAGAAACCATATTGGTTTGGGGCTGTGCTGTAATTTCTATGGCTTGTGGATGAGGTACCTAAACAAAATTATTTTGTGCCTCAAACAAGTATAAAATTTAGATACCACTCCTTAGACCATTTCTTCAGGAACTTTGAGGAGCTCTTGTTTGTGCATGATGCCCAGACTTGTCCTTTTGAACTGTCTTTTTGTTTGTGGTAGGGTGTCTCTCATCATTAATCCACTAATTTATATGCATGATGTCTCAGCTTTTAGATATGCTTAAATTCTACACTGGGTTTGAAATCAATGATCAGACTGGAAATGCTTTGACAGAGAATGAGATGACAACGATTCACTATGACAGAATTACTTCTTTACAGGTAGGCAGATGGTGAAGTGCTTACAGGAGGGAAAGGATTTGGTTTTGCTGTTTTAATCTAGTTTGCCTCTAGAATAGGCATTAAGTTATTTCCCAAAACAAACCCCTTGTTTTTCCTGTTGAGTTACAGGAATAGTTTTGACTTGATTGTCTGTAGTAAATATCAAAGACACTGACACTTCGATGTTATATGTGACTATGACTGAATAATATGCTCTAGCAGAACACCAGTAGTTTTGATTTGATACTTTCAAGTTGAGATGAACTGCTCCCATTAAACCTATTCAGCAGAGAAATTTAAGTGCTCTAGGAAGTAAACTTAACGCTTATGCAGTAGGTGGCACCATTTCTTCAAGATCAGTACACACATATGTTAGCAGTAGTGATCCCTTGTACATAAGAGACAAAATAGAAAGCCACTTGTAGTCATGTAAAGATAGTTACACTTTTCAGAATTTTTCCCATCAGTTTTAACAAAATTCAAGGAAGCGTGGTTAAATTAAGCTTGCTCTTTGTTTTTCTTAGTTGTCTGCAAGGCTTCACATCTGCTCCCTTATGTTTTATTTTAATGACAGAACAAATGCTGATAGGAGGGTGTATAAAAAAAGAACTGTGTGAGAAGCACAGGAGTAACATAAATGGTACTAATAAAAATTGAGATTTCACCTGGTTTTTATTTCTGTCCTGGTAGTGCCCATAGGTTTCTGTGTGTTATGAATCAGAAGCAGCTATGCTTTTGTATAAATATTTAGATTGTTATTAAATTGTTTCATTAATATGCTTAAATTAAGTTTTTGGGCCTGCATCTTTTGTAGAGAACAGCATTTGCACATTTCCCAGAGTTATATGACTTTGCACTCTCAAATGTAGCTGCAGTAGATACTCGTGATTCACTGTCGAAGCTTTTTGGACCCCTTAGGTAAGTTATCAATATGAAATTTAACATGAAAATGAAATACTTAATTCTTGGTATGTTTTAATTTAACAAATTTCTGGCCTCTTTCTGATTTCTTATGTGCCTTCTCAGGTCTTTCTGACTTCTCAGCCTTTGCATCCGTGAAATACGGAGACAGGGAGAGTTTGTAGTGAAGTACTAGAATTCCTGTATAAGAACAATACATATTTTCCTCCTTTCTAGTGAATGTGAGAAAATACTCATTTTCCAGAAAATAGCTAGCTGCAGTAATTGTAGTGGTAATTAGCTTGCAGTAGTTAACCTCTAACTTTTTAAATTTAGCTTTTTAAACTCTATTCTCTACAAAAGCTAAACAGAAGTAATTGAAGTATACAATACAGTACAGTTAATACAGTGGTAAATGCTGTGGTTAAAAGTGTAACAGACTGTATTTTTCCAAAGGCAGTGTGTGCTCTGTTTGGTTCTGGTTTCAGGTACATGTCTTGAAACAGTAAAATATACTCACACTTTGCTGTGTGTGTTGCAGATGAGTGGTTCAGCTTACACCTGTGGCTGAGCACACTGCACCCATGGAAGTGCTCTAGAGCACTTTCTAGCAATTCCAAAAATAAATATTTTAAATATCTCAAACTTCACTTAGAGCAATGATCTGTAATTGCTGGTCTGTGATGAAATTCATAGTTGGAATTTTTTTTTAAGGGCAGGGGGGTGGTGGGGAAAGTTATGGTCAGGGCTAAGCGGCTGTTTTTCCTTCTGCTGTGCAGCTCCAACGTTCTTCACCGGGTGGCATCACACCTCTGCCTGCTGCCCCCGCTTCCGGACGGGGAAGACTCCACCTACGAGAAGGAGTTTCTGCTGGAGTTGCTGGTAAAGTTGTAACTAACATCACTTGTATTTTTTCATTGCAAACTCCAGACACAGCTAAATCTGGCAACTACACTGAAGTAAAGTAGCCATTTAGGACCTTTTGCTGAAGCACCTGTGAACCACAGCAATGTTATAGCAGTAAACGGCATACTAAGGAGGGGTTTAAAACCATATAAATTATTTGAAAATGTTTATATCCAAATGTAGTTTCCCTGAGAAAACTGTTATGTGTGTATTTGGTGTAACTGTAAAGTTCAATAAGCAGAGTCTTAGCAACAGTTTTGAGTTCTTCTGGAAAGGTTGTTGCTCTTTTTGTAGTAACCTGTTTTTACCCTTTAAAAACATCTACTAAAGTAGATCTAGATGTTCAGTATCTGGTTCCTCGAACTTATTTGAAATAATATTTGATGCCCATAATTATTATTTTTTTTTTAATATTCAACATATAACAATATTACAGTAGGCTTCTAATCTGATATTAGAATGGCATGGCATAGCTGCTTTATGTCTTTCATAGGCTTGTTTTGTGGTTGTGATTTTTTTGTTTGTTTGTTTTTTAAAATGTTCCTGTAATTTCTTAAGGCTTAGATGGTAGTGATATGATGCTTATGGATACTGTAGAGAGAGATTTGTTCAGACGACATATTGGATGGAATTTTTTTCTTCCATAGAGGGAATTGAAGACTAGCTGTTGCTGAATGAGCAGTATTAGTTAGGTATTGAGCATATGTTTAAAAGAAAACAGAATAAATATTTTTTGAAGTTGATTCTCCTGCTAATCCTTGACTGAATATTTTCAGTTCTGTTGTGCCATTTTGTTGACACATTCTGTTGTGTCAGCTGAGTAGGCAAATGATTGTTTGACTCTAGTGCTATGATGAGTAGTAGGACTATAGTGTTTGTTGATCTTTTGATGTCATTGTGTGCATTTAGTTATATTTAATTAAAAAAAAGCAAATTAAAACAAACCCAAAACTTACTAAAGAGAGAAAGCGGCAAGTGGCCGCCAGCAGTCTTATGGATTAATGTGTATGTTTCAAAAATAGCTTTATTGTCCCTTTTGGACTTATGGAAGTTTAAAATGGGTTCTTTCTTTAGGTTTCCCGTCATGAGCGACGAATCTCTCAAATTCAGCAACTCAACCAGATGCCTCTTTACCCCACAGAGAAGATTATTTGGGATGAAAATATTGTACCAACTGAATATTATTCTGGAGAAGGTATGATTCAATAAATACTGAACAGGACAGCAAATGCTGCAAAAAAGCAGTTCTGCTGTCTGTGTTCATTCTGTCTTTGGAACTTATATACAGTACTTTGGTATCTTCCGGTATCTTGGAGTAAGGTCAGCTTCTTTTGAGTTGTGAATCGGGAACTCTGAGGTTAAATTGTTAGCAAATTTGTAGTGGATTTAAAGATAAATCCAAGGGCCTATGTTTACACAAAGACATTTATTTGCCTCTAATCTGGGTAACAGATGTGCTATACTACCACCTGTAGCACAGGTAGTTACTGTAAGGGGAAACAGGTTGTAAACATGCAGCAAAAAAGCTGTTGTCTGTGTGTTGCTCTTAAGTGTGTTCAAGAAGGCCTTTTTAAAAAGGAGAAAAAAAAGGAGAAAAAAAATGGCAGGACATTAACACTGATTGTCTTACTCTGATTTCAGGGTAGAAGTGCACACATAGTCACTGAAAGGTAGTATATGCAATCTAAATTTAGAACCTAGTGTTCTTGCTTGATATGCTCATGATCAAAGAAGCAAACTGCAGGTATTGCAAACAAGGAATTACCTCATTTTAAGCTTTGCAGTAAACAGCACATGTATTTTTGTCTAGCTACTTTAAAAAAACCTGTTGTGTTTCTTAAAATCTCGTGCAGGAAATTTTAATGTGGGTCCATGAGAATTTTCATTAGGAATGTGAATTTTTTAATTGGAACATGGAAATTCCAAATAACAACATATATCTTCAAAGACTAGTATCAAGTATATTTCTTTTTTGAGCAATGAATATTCTGTACCCTCCTCCATACAGTTTTGATTCACAGGTTTGTTTTTTTTTTTGTGTAGGTATAAGCCTTAAGTTCAGCTGCTTAATATAAGTTAGGTTTTTTTGATAAATTCTCAGTGAATAAGTATTAATGAGAAGAAAAATATTTTTGAAATTTGACCACTTTAGATAAAGCAGGGTTATAGGCAAAAGATGATCTTTTTCCAAACAGGTATGATGCAAATGCCATCTAGAGATCTGCCCAAGAAGAGCTAAAGTACTTAGGTTTAATATGATGCAAGTAGTTGAAAGCTGATTCAGATTCTTCTGAATAATAGGTCTCATGATGGGAGTTTATCCTTTAAAAAAAACCCAAAACAAACAACAAAACAATAAAAAACAGACAAAAAAACCCACAAAAAAACAAAGCACAAAAACCCAAACCAGGATGATTGCTGTAATTTCTAGGAAATTGATATATAAACCAAGATTTTTAAAAATTTTATTCCAGTGAACAACACATAGGTTCTTCTAATGCTCTGGAACATTTGGGTTCTTAAATACAAGTTAAGGTAAGGTAGCTTTAGTGTCATTCAGACTGTATTGGAAGGCTGACTGTGCAGGGCTTATATTGTGCATGCATGGTATGTGTATTTTGTGTTTTATTAGCCACATATATTAATCATATATATATGTGGTGGGGAGAGAAAGCAGTTCATTACACGTGTTTATGTGCTGTTTTGTGAATTTTTAATAATGCATTAAAGAAATTTTGTTAATGGTGAAATGTAATTTTGGCAAGTAACACTGATTGCTAGTGGAAACATTTCCTCTTTCTGTGGTGAGCTCTTTTGCTATTATTATCCTGTGTTGATAACACTGTTGCGAAGCATTTCTGTTCCCATCAGACTGTCAGAAGTATTTTTTCTATTTTGCTTCTCTTAATTTCAGTTTACACTTTCTCTTTTTAATCTCCCTGTATTCTCCAGCCCTGATTTCAAACAAGACAGTTTTGTTTTTGTTGTCTTGGGGTTTTTTTGTGTTCTTAAAAGTAGCTACATTCTTTTGGTCTAAAACTTAAATGAGAGTAATATAGTCCAAGAAAGATAGGAGTATTGTTTCTATTTTCTTTCAAAGAATGAGAGAAGAGGAATATCTGTGTGGCAAGTGCTGTGCAGCCTTTACGTGGTGTTGCTTCAGGCCCTGCCCTTTGTGCGTATAACTGTCTTTACAGGACAGGGTTTGTTACTTGGTGCTGGGAAATGTGTTAAAGTATTTTATCACCATGAGGGTTTCCAGAATAGAAATTACTGTGTTTTGTCACCTTTCTTCACTGCCATTGTATCTCAGTGCATGTGAAAGCCAATATGTAGTACATATATCAGTGAAAGATCTCAAGAATAATATTACAAGTTACAAAAGCCTGATGCTTTCACAGGTCTTAAGCATAGGTGTTAAAGTGGAATATTAGTCCAGTAATGTTAAATGAGTAACATATAAGAATTTTTGTTATGGAAAATTTGTGTTTAAGACTGCCCTAAAGCTATGCAAGCTCTAGGACCTGTCTAGGAGTTTTAGTACTCCTTGTTCAATTAGATCTAATCTTCTGAAGTTTTTAATTCTCATTTAAAAAAAAAATAAAAATCTATAATCAGTAACAGAAACTTCTAAGAAAGTTGTGTATTAAAATTTGATATCTTGGCTTAAAACTTTTTTCTATATTAATACTTTTTGTAACTTCTAATAAACTTAAAGGATTGAGGAATTGTTGGATAACTTTTTTATTAGTCAATGAGCCTTCTTTATCTTTATTTAAGGATGGCTTAATTCTTGAATTAACAAAGTACCATTACTTTGCCCTGCATTTGATTTTTATAAAATCAGTTCTGTTGAAGTCTGAATACAGGGAAGGATTCAGTCTTTAAACAGTTCACTGTATTACTGCCAGAAGGATGAAAATTCCTTTAATCTTGTGCAGGCTCAATTAGAGAGAACTTCAAAATTTGGGGGAAGAAGGGAGAAAAATGTGTACTTTTTAGTGATGTATGTTTATAAAAGGATTATTTCTTAGTCTCTCCCAGGATAACACCTATGGCAGTTACAGAGTAATGTGTATATGTATTTATGAATCTGTAGAACCAATATATTAATCTTTTTGTTTATCGATCACATGCATCTTCCCTTCCACCCTTAGGCTGCCTTGCACTTCCCAAATTGAATCTACAGTTTCTGACTCTTCATGACTACCTGCTGAGGAACTTCAATCTCTTCCGCTTAGAGTCTACCTATGAGATCAGACAGGACATTGAAGATAGTGTCAGTAGGATGAAACCATGGTAAAATTTAATAACTGATGTAAACCAGTCTGTTCAGCTTCAATTGTCATCAAAGTGCATTTGAGAATGAATAACTGATATTGTGTATATACTAAATACATAGTAACAAATGTATTTTCAGTTATTACATAGATACCATGTTTTATACTAACTTCTTCCATGATGTGCTGCATCCTGTGGGATGGTTTTGTAAGGGTGTGTTGATACATAGCACTGTTGATGTGTTAAGACAGTACATTGGATGCTAAAAACCAACCTTTATTCTGTTAAGACAGATGAGTTTTCCCAAAGTACTAAGCCTTGACTGACATTACAAAATCTGGGAACTTTACCCCCAACTCTTCAGATTTATGAGATGTGTTATTGAGTATTCTTTAACTTGCCATCTGCCACATTTGATCCTCTTTAGATTTTAAAGGATCATTTGGTGTGATATCTCTTAGACTCAATAGTTGCTTTTTGTTACCTTCCCTTTTTCTTCTCCTAGTGTTTTCTTTTTTTTCATAATGCCAACATAAGTTGCCTTTGTTTCTTGAAATATAAGAATAAATCAGTTTATGTTATGCTTCAGTTCTAAAATTGCAGGATTATGTGAATCTACTTCAGTAGCATGTAAAATTAAAATTCTGCTTTTGCCTTAGAGCTGACTGTGAGGTGAATTGTTTCTTAGTTTAAAAAAGTACTGAATTTGTTATCAGATAATGACTAACAAAACTTTGTTGTTTGGGGTTTTTTGTTGTTTTTTGTAGGTTATCAGAATATGGAGGTGTGGTCTTTGGTGGATGGGCCAGGATGGCACAACCCATTGTCTCTTTCACAGTGGTGGAGGTGGCAAAGCCCAATATTGGTGAAAACTGGCCCATGCGAGTACGAGCAGATGTGACAATTAATTTGAATGTCCGAGATAGCATCAAAGATGAATGGGAAGGTACTTATATTATTTGAAATAAGGTGCTCAAAATAGGTGCTCATCAAAATACGTTTTGATGTGATGTTATGTGTAAGAAAGGTGTTTTTTAATCTGAGATACAGATTTGCTAATCTTAATACACTGTTTAAAAGTCAGTTACTCAAATTCCATGTCTGAGAATTTTATACTTTCTTAAAGTGAAGACTGAAATTAATTAAGTGTTTACACGTCCATTGAGAACAGAATGTTTACTATTTCAGACTGATCTAATTCAGTTTGTAACTAAAATTCTGCCCTTTACAGGGAATGTGAAAAGTAACTTAGCATTTTAGATTAATATGCATGCTAATTATGTCATACTGGAAAAGTCGTAGGGAGTGTGATATCCATCTCATATACACGTGGAGAGGGCAGATTTTTATTTCATCCAAACCAGTACATTTTAGTAATTTTCAGTGTATTTGAGTGCTGTTAGGAAATGCTGACTGTGCCAAATACTGTTTCTCACAAGTATCCACAGGCGACAGTTCTTTTGCTTGGGGAATTGAACTTTAGTTGACCGTGTTGGCAAGTGGCATAGAAGCATGTACTTGTACTTGGATTATCAGTAAATGTCACTCCCTTCTCTTTTGTTAGAGAAACCTGTTAAAAGTGCTGGAGCTGCATAGTGTGATTACAGGTCACGTAGCACAAATGCTAAAGCTGGATTGTGTGATAATTAAGCAGATAGAAGTTTGGGAGTGTAGATTTCTATTAAAGTAGCAAAGCTGGGAGGATGGCAGTGGACTTCACTGTCCTGAAGGTAGCTATAGTGGTGCACATAGCTTTTAAATACTGGAACAACCTCTATGATTTCAAAAGCAATAATGCTTTACCTTAATCAAAATTGAGGTGAAGTACTGATGAATCATTGCCTGATGTAACAGGGTCTTGATGAAAATGCTTTAGGTTGCATGATATCTGGTGAGT
This sequence comes from Caprimulgus europaeus, assembly GCA_907165065.1. The sequence goes on along the minus strand of OU015532.1, from coordinate 32,869,346 downwards.
AACGAGAAATGGTTTGTCGCGTATGTAAAATACACCATGTGTTTACTAAATTTTGTCTCAGATCTGTGGGAATCTGTAGGTGTACTGGAGAAAAGGATTAGTGTTCAAAATTACATTAGTGAATTGGAGAAATTGCATTTTAAAAGTAGGGTGTAGTTTAACAGGGATGAATATTAAGATACTAAACTTATACAGGAACAAGTCACTGCACAAATGCATGTTGGGGGAATAACTTGTTAGGCAGTAACTGCAGAATGAAAAGAGCTCAAGGTCATCGTTGCTCAAAAGCAAATGTGACTCCACAACAATATGTTACTATTGAGGGGAAAAAGAAAAACACTCAACCAAGTCACATTGAGATTTATAAACTCAATGTAGCATGGAATGTAGCATGGAAAATAAGTAACTTGGTTAAGTGACCCTTTACCCTATTAAGTTGATAGCTCAAGTAACTTTGTTTAGGATTGTGTGCTGGGTTCTAGGCACTGTATTTCAATTGTTTAAAAAAAAAATAGTCCAGAAGAAAGTAATTAGAATAAGAGATTAACAACACACTACTTCTGAGTAAGACTGAAAATATTTAGGTTATATTAACTTAAGTAACATTATTGGGAGAAGAATAAACAAAATAAGTAAGTTTGTTGTAATGAGAAAAGCAGTCAGTTTGTCCTTTTGGTATCTGAAGCCCTATCAGATATCAGTGTGCAAGAACAGTGGAAAAGATGACAATATCCTATGGTTCTATAACCTCTAAGTTAAAGGCATATTTTGCAACAGAACGCATTATTCTCTAAATAAGGTAGGATTTTATTGAAAATAAATTTTTGTGTATTCCGTTGTGTATATATTAAGGATTGGAAAAGGAAAATGGAATTCAATCAAATCACTGAATGTTCCTTTTCGGACTCAGGTCTGCGTAAACATGATGTCTGCTTTTTGATTACGGTTCGTCCCACACAACCTTATGGCACCAGGTTTGACCGACGGCGACCTTTTGTTGAGCAAACTGGCCTGGTGTATGTCAGAGGCTGTGAAATCCAGGGCATGTTGGATGAGAAAGGACGTGTTATTGAAGAGGGTATGATATACCAAAGCTTGTTTAAATGATTTATTGATTTATTTTTCACCCCCTCCCCCCTGCCTTTTTTTTATTAACAGCCTAATAGTTGACTTGCTTCTCTTTATAAGCAATGCTTATTGAATTCATTACCTACTTGAAAAAACAAACCAATTCCATAAGCAGTCCTGAGAAAGGTTAACTAATTTCCTCTAGTAGATCTGATGTAATTAGATTAATTAAATAAATCCAGTACATCTTGTTTTTTTGATTAAAATAGCTTGTATTCAAAACTCTATTAGAAATGGGATGAAAACATGAAATAAGAATGTTTGTAATGCCATGCAGAAATGAGTTTCATCATATGAATTTGTCTAAATTTAATTTCAGAAATAATTGTGGATCACTATTTAAATGATAATATGCTTTTAGCACTACTTCAAATTCTAATTTTACCGTTTCATTACGGGCAGGACCTGAACCCAAGCCAAGACTTAAAGGGGATTGCAGAACATACAGAGTGTTTCTGGACCCAAACCAGTATCAACAAGATATGACCAATACAATCCAAAATGGAGCAGAAGATGTTTATGAGACATTTAATATAATAATGAGAAGAAAACCAAAAGAAAACAACTTCAAGGTAAGGTACTGCTCACTGACTGTCTGAATATGCCAGCTGTACTGAGATGTGTTTGTTTTAGATGCATGTGGACAGGCTCTTTAGGTGGCATTGGATCACTTCAGGAGGTTAGAGCCTGTCAGCTGATGATAACTTGCCCCTACAGCTAAGTGTTGAAGTAACTGAAAATCAGACCATTCCTACTTCACTTGAGTATATTTAGAAATTCAGTCTTTTAACAGGTAGCCTACAGATTAGGTTTTATTTGGCCTTTTAGGTCAAGGGAGTACATTGCACAGCATTGATCTTTGGCATTTTACTTCCTTGGGTATTGTCAAGAGAGTCTTCAGGGAATTTCGTCAGAGTTCAAAGTAAACCTGTTGCTGACACATTACAGTACAGTGTATTGCCTATAAGTAAGATTGAAATTATGCACACAATTTCAATTCAGTTTTGCATATAAATTCAGCAAATGTTTTTCAGGAAGCTTATCAATAACTTAGCTTTCCTTACCCTTTGTTAAAGCAAAAAGAGGAAGGTTTTTCAGAAAAGTTGAAATGTATATATGAGTTTCTAGAATTACGAATTGACATAAATTTAACCTTGACCAAGTGGTTCCGTGTTGCCCATAGTAAATTTTTTTGATCAGGTGCCATAATTAAAGAATCATAGAATCATTTAGATTGCAAGGCAACTCGAGATTATCTAATCCAAGCTCCCTGCTCAAGCAGGGTCACCTGCAGCAGATTCTCCAGGGACATGTCTAGTTGGGCTTTGAATATCTCCAAGAATTAAGAATACAGAAGTTATTTGGGCAACTGTCTTGTAATGCTGAATTGTCCTCACAGTAAAAAAAGTATTTTCTTGTGTTCAGATGGAACTTAATATGTTTCAGTTTGTGCCCTGTCTCCTTTCCTGTCTCTGGGCACTACTGAGAAGAGTCTGGCTCCCATATCTTTATTTCCTCCTATCAGGTGTTTATCACACTGATACAATAGCCCCTGGACCATCTCTTTTCCGGAACGAACACTCTCGGCTCTCTCAGCCTTTCCTCATGTAAAGGATGCTTCAGTCTCTTAATCATCCTTGTGGCCCTGCACTGGACTCACTCCAGTAACTCCATATCTATTTTTTACTGAGAAGCCCAGAACTGAACAGATTCAGGGATGGGATGCCATTCAGAGGATTGTGGACAAGCTTGAAAAGTGGGCCCATGTGAACCTCATGATGTTCAACAAGGCCAAGTACAACATCCTGCACCTGGTCAGGGCAGCCTCTGGTATCAATACAGGCTGGGGGATGAAGGGATTGAAAGCAGCCCTGCGGAGAAGGACTTGTGGGTACCAGTGGATGAAAGACTGGATATGAGCCAACTATGGGCACTTGCAGGCCAGAAGGCCAACCATATCCTGGGCTGCATCGGAAGAAGCGTGGCCAGCAGGTCAAGGGAGGTGATTCTACCCCTCTGATCTGCTCTGGTAAGACTCCACCTGGAATACTGTGTCCAGCTCTGAAGTCCTCAGCACAGGGAAGACATGGAACTGTTGGAGTGGGACCAGAGGAGGGCCACAAAAATGTTTGGAGGGCTGGAGCACCTCTCCTATGAAGAAAGGAGAACAAACTCCTATGTTTGTTCAGCCTGGAGAAGAGAAGGCCCTGGCGAGACCTTATTGTGGCCTTTCAGTACTCAAAGGTGATTTGCAAGAAAGTCGAGGACAGACTTTTTAGTAGGGCCTGTAGCAACAGGAGAAGGGGTAACAGCTTTAAACTGAAAGAGGATAGATTTAGACTAGATATAAGGAGGAAATTTTTTTACAATGAGGGTGGTGAAACATTGGAACAGGTTGCCTGGAGAGGTGGTAGAAGCCCCATCCCTGGAAACGTTCAAGGTCAGGTTGCATGGATCTCTGAGCAACAGGATCTGGTGGAAGATGTCCCTTTAAAGGCCTCTTCCAACCCAAAGTATTCTATGATTTAGCCTAAGCAGTGCTGAGAAGAGGAAGGAGCACCTCCCTTGACCTCTGGCAACTTTCTAATGCAGCACAAGATACTGTTGGCCTTTTTTACTGTGAGGGTGCATAATTTTGTATACCTGAAAATATTTTATATGCATGCTCAGCTTCTTTGCTTTTCATTTAGACATTTAAATCTTTAATGTTCCTTGGGTTTTTCATTATGAAAATGCAACATGAATGAAAAACTGCCTTCCTTTTGGTGTCTTAAAGTCATACAGTGCATAATTTAAGTGATTTTAATTTTGAAGGATTCTGCAGCAAGTTCTGTGCAGATGGATAAAAATGAAGGCAGGAAGACTTTGACTTTTCATTTTCTGTGTCTGGAAACATACCTCTGAGAAGCAGTAGCTTGTGGTCTGCACACATTGTTCTGGTGCCATCCAGCTATGGATTGGTATACTGGAAGTACTTCACAGAGAGTCCTTCATAACTTTATATTTAAAAAAAACCCCAGAACTGATTGTTCATGTGGTGTGTCTGTGGCAGGTTGATTTTACATTATAAGCACAAGTGCTCTCTGCCAAAGCCTGTTGGTGTGCCAGCACTATAGACATGGTTTTTATTTGCATACACACTTTTGTGTAGTCAGAAGGAAAGTGCTGCAATGAATACCTAAGTTTGCTCAGAATTGCTGTTAACGTGAGTGTAGCTTTCAGATTTGTACTGTGTACATGCAGCTAATTTACAGGCAGGCAAATCACAATGCAAACCATTCTATGATGGTTTTTACTTCAGTCTCATACACTCCTTTGTCAAGACAAACTAAGATATTTCCAGATTTATCACATTGCTACCAGTTTGGGTGCAAGCATTCCATGTCTCATGTAAGCCTTTCTAACCTGAGCTGGGTAGAAGAAAACAAGGTATCACGGTGATTAGTGTTGATAGTGTGTTGAGCAGATAGAAGGCAGCTTGAAGTTGTAAGCTTAGCTTGTAGGAGAGAAGATGAGAACACTTGTGCAGTCTTAGTAAATTAAGCAGATGTGACAGCAGTGCAAACACGATGTGTTTACTAGAGGTGGCATCACTGTGTCACTACAGTTGGTCAGCAGTGTTAGTTCTTACAAGAACTAATCTTACTATTTTTGCATGTGTAGAAGTTACTTTTGAAAAGCTGAATAAAAATTTTAGTGATGTGAAAACAGCACATTAGCTGAGGGACATAATTCTTAAACTTTCCTCTAGATTTAGAGATACTACCTGAAGAAGCCATGGTTTCTGATTTGTTTGTGCTTTTCTTAGTACAAATGTATTATGCCATGCTTAATATACATTTAAGCCAGAAACGCTTGTTCTACATTTGCAACAAAAATATAAATATTCTTAGCTAATAAGGAACTTGTTAATCAGTATATATTGGGCCTCTGAAGTAACTGCAGGAGCTTCAGGCTTCAGAAGCTAAATGTAGGACCTCTCTGGTCCTACAGCTCACATACTAAAATGTTTGTAAGACCAAAAGCAAGAAGAAATACACTACATGTATTGGAGATCCAAAGGGAGAGGGCATTTCTGGAGTGTTTTGTAGGCATCAGGTAAGATTCTTTGAAGCATCTCATTTATTATAAAATAAGGCTGAACTGAGAGTATACTTTGTGTCACAGTGATATTTGATAATGCTAGCTGTGTTATCTCATACAGGTTCAGTTCTTCCCACAGCTGGGAATTTGACTATCCAGAGGTTCCTGTACAAGGACAGACCTGCTATGACGTGTTTCTTTGGTATGAGAATTAAATTTGAAATAGTAGGAGCCATTTTACTGGTAGACAATCAAGCAACCTTTTTAGATGAGGAAAAGATGGAGTGTATAACTTAATATCAGTCTTAAATTTTATAGTGCTAAGTTGTCTTTAAGTTAATAACTTTACAGAGCTATCACGGAATCTACAGCATGGTTGAGATTGGAAGGAGCTGAATCACAGAATGGTTGAAGTTGGAGTGACCTCTGGATGTGATCTAGTCCAGGTTCTGCTTAAAGCAGAGTCAACTAGAGCAAGTTGCTCAAGATCTTGTGACTTTGTACAGTTGGAATGAGGTGTCTCCAGTGACGGAAACTGTATAACCTGTCTAGACAACCTGTTCCAGTGTTCTATTACCCATACAGTAAAAACTTTTTCATGTATTTAAGTGGAATTTCCTGTATCTCAATTTGTGTCCATTGCTTCTTGTCCTTTCATAGGACACTACTGAGAGGAGCCTGGTTCCATTGTCCTTACTGCCTCCTGTTAGAATTTTTTTTTAATACAAAGTGATAAAATTCCCTACCACCCCTTGCATCTTCTCTCCTTGAGGCTAAACAATCCCAGCTCTCTCAGCCTCTTGTACAACAGATTCTCCAATCCCTTAATCATTTTAGTGGCCCTTTGCTGGACTCGTTCCAGTAAATCTGTGTCTCTTGTACTGAGGAGGCCAGCACTGGACACTGCACTCCAGAGATGATCTCACCCATGCTGAGTAGAGGGGAAGAATCAGAACCTTTATAGAGGTCAGTTGTTTAAGCTGAAATGATGACCACATTATTTGATTTCTGAAATAATACAACACAAACAGGAAAAAGGCAGAGAATTCTCTCTTTTAGAGCTGGATATGTAAATTTAGACTATCAGAATAAAATTCCACACTTTGTTTTGGCTGACTGTTCTTTACAAGATCAACGTTTGGAGGATGTGAATTACATCCTGGTGTGGACTGTGGATGCGCTATGCTTGCCATCTCTTTGTGCCCGTGGATATCAGCACAGGTTTTGTATCCTGTGTTTCTTCTGCTGAAGAGCAGATGCATGATGTCCTAATACCACGTTTCGAGTAAGGTGGTTGTTGAAGACTTGCCACTAAAGCAGCCCTTCAACAGGAAGACTGAAGTTCAGCTGCTTCTTAGTTAAAATGCATACCCTCTGTGCAAGTCCACAGTCTGGAGCATTGCTGTTTTCATGGGAGCGGGAAAGTAGAGAAAATACTGACATAACAGCTGAGTAGAGAAATTAATTTGGGGATGGAGAGCAAGCTTTTGGAGGGAAACTTGTTGACTGCATGGGTGAAATTTATAGGGTTGAAGGAGAAACCATAAGCTGCATGAGGGTGTTCTTGAATATAGATTTCTAGTAAGAACTGGATCTAGGTTTTAGGGTGGCTGAGGTATTCATTTGCCATATAGTTGTGGATTACACTAAAGAGTAATTGTTTTAAAATGCCCTGTGTCTGCAGTCTTCAAAAAGCCTGACATAAGGCTTACCATTTAGTGCTTCCACAAACTGATAGCTCAATCAGTATCCACAAAGCTGAAATTTTTTAGAAAATGTATGTGGAAACATGTTGGGGACTCTGTGGAGTCATCAGGTATCTTGTTGGCTTAGTGGATTTAAGTGGGGAAAGAAAGCATTGAGAAGCAAGGAAGGTGCAATCTGAAGATTGTACATAGAAACCCAGTGTGTGCCAGGTCTATAACTGTGCAGAAGTTTTAATTCATTTTTGGTATAAACAGCATGACTTTATGAAAGTCCTGGAGAAGGACCTCAAGCAGAAATATGTGTAGCTACTGATAAATTGTGAATTGTTCACTCATTGTAAAACCAGGATGATAAGCTAGGGCCATGGCAGATACTTATATTTTGTTTATAGGTCATTTTGAACTATGCCTTTTATTTTTTTCTTTTCCTCCTCTTAATGTTCTGGAATTAAAAATTTACTGATAATTGTAGTCCTCTTTACTAACAGGATAGTTTAAGAATTATGTGGTTTGACACTGGTGTTTTGTTGCATATATATATTGACTCAACCTAACCAAACACTTATCAATTAAAGACTGTTACATGCTAGCATCTTGGAATACACCTGAATAGTCTTCAGTATGTCACATTTTCTTGGTAAAAAGTCAATCTCTACAATCATTTTTTTTTTTTTTTCTCTCTTTTTCTAATTTGCAGGCTGTTCTGGAGACTATCAGGAATTTGATGAACACAGACTGTGTGGTTCCTGACTGGCTACATGACATCATTCTCGGATATGGAGACCCAAGTAGTGCCCATTATTCAAAAATGCCGAATCAGATTGCAACTCTGGATTTTAATGACACATTCCTGTCCATTGATCACTTAAAAGCCAGCTTTCCTGGATACAATATTAAAGTGACTGTTGACGATCCAGCTCTGCAAATACCCCCCTTCAGGTGATCTCAAAATTTCAAGTACTCCTGGTCTGGTATTCTTGCTGAAGTGCATTGTCAGGTGCAGTTGAGTTCAGTGGTTGAAGGGAGGTACTCTTTTAAGAAAGGATGTTAATATGTTAATATGTTAATATTAAGATTTAGGTAGTTATATAACAAAAGTAACTGCTACAGTTAAGCTCAGGACCAGCTTCTGTTCTGTTCTTTACAAAAATGCATTGGAGCATTGCTTGTAGATCAGCCTATTGAATATATGGGAAAAGCAACAGTATGAGACAGGCAAAATCAAGACACTTAGTATTCACTTCTGCATTATGGCATCCAATGTTATCAAGTTCAACCTAAAGATTTTTAATTGTAGTGTTTCTGTACATGCCTCATTAAAGCAATCTAAGAACAGCAATTTAAGCATCAGTTAAAATTTGAGCTTTTGGAAACACTGTTTGATCAAAATAAAGAATTAAGTCTGAAATCCTGTGTTGATTATTTTCAAAATGGTTTCTGAAATAGGATGCCTACACCTACCTTTGTGACCACTAGATGAGATTTACATGTTTTGTTTCAGTGGTGCTATTCAGTATTTTTAGACTTAACAGTTCTGTCCCTTGTGGTGGACCTCCTTGGACTTTGGCAACTGAGTTTCACAGTGCATAGTATTGGAGAATAGTTTCTTCAGCTGGACTGAAGAAACTATACCTTTTTTAGCTTATAAGTTAAGGAGAATTGAAATACTTTTCCTGAAGGAATAGATTTGACTGGGGAGGGAAAAGATGGCTTTCCCCCTGCACCAGTCAGCTCTTATCATGGCTAAATTGAATCTTGAAAAGCAGAGAGGTAATCTTCCATGATTTATTTGAAACATTGCACGTACAATATGTGTGGAGAAGGCACTGGCACTATCTAATGATATGAAAATAGTCTGAAGGTGTCAAGATACTATGCACAATTTCCCTCAATGAACTGGTGTTCTTTTTCAGTTCATAGATTAAAATACAGGTATTCCTCTTTATAAAGAGCTATTCTTCCTACTGCTGCATTTGTCTTGTAAAGAAACTAAGAGATTATTGCTGTTAAAGACGCCTGCCTTGTCTCAAGATAATTGGATAGCCATTGGAATTCCTTCGCTGTGATTTGTTTGTGAATTAAATGAGAGAAGCCTGCTAGTACGTGATGCAGAGGACTATAAAATATTGAAATTGGAGGATAAAAGTCTGTGCATGTTGGAGCAGTTTAGAACACTGACATCTCTTGTGGGAGGGAAAAAGTGTGCATCGGTTCTAGAACAAAATCAAGTTACAACTGCTGAATAGACAGTGCCAGTGGCTTTCTGTTATAGCTTTACTCCTATCCCTTCACATTTCATTTATGAGCTCCTTCCCCTCAGTGTTTTTCTAGCTGGCTCTCAACTTTGCTCCTGGCTTTTCAAGCTATGTAAAGAGCACTTTTGATGTACTTTTTGTCAAATACGCTTCCTTAAAATCATCTTCATCAATTTAGTTGTCATTCCTTTTCCTTATCCTCATTAATACTTTGACATCTGCAACTCGTTTGCCTGTTGTGTGAAAGTTTCTTAATGGTGACAAAAAAAAAAATCTTTCTCTATAAACTTCTAAGACAGTCTAGTATCATAATGAACATGTTGAAATGTAGTCTTAAATTATGTGTTACAGGATAACTTTCCCAATAAAGGGAGGTAAAGGAAAGAAAAGAAAAGAAGAAGATGGGAATGAAGAAAAACCTGAAGAAGCTAAAACACTGATTGTAGAGCCTCATGTCATTCCAAACAGGGGACCGTATCCATATAATCAACCAAAACGGTAAAAAATGGATGAGAACTTACTTACAAATGGTAACCCAGGCATAGCAGTTCATTTTCAGAAATACTTAAAAGTAATATTGCTGATTATAAAGGAAACATCATTTTGATTTCATTACAAAAGAAGATTTGAATATGAGACTCTTCCGTTTTACATTTAAATCAAACTATTCTGTTATCCTCTCCCTGTTAAAATTCTCTTGAAGAACAATGAGAAATACTGTCTTTTAGTGTTGTATGAGGCCTTCAAATATTAGGAGAATCACGCCTAAATAATTTTACAGCATTCTCAGCAAATAATAACTGAAGACGGACAGTCTTTTAGATGGAATGATTTTGTTGTCATGTGGACAGTGTGATCTACTGTCTTGCTTAGAAATTGCAAGATTGTCATGTGTGTAGAGAAGATAGTTGCAATGATGGTTTCATTTATATAAAAGTTTGCAAGCATGTGATTCTGGAGAAACATGTAGCCAAGTAATTTAACTCAGACTTGTTAAAACAATTGCTTTTATCAAAACTTGGCAAAATCTGTCCATTCTCTGATCTTGTTTTGCTTTGTTCCAGCAATACTATTCAATTTACCCATACTCAGATTGAAGCTATACGTGCAGGAATGCAGCCTGGGCTGACTATGGTAAGAATATTTTTAAGGATTTTGTACTTACTTGATTCTGGCTTTAGGTATATTCAGTGAAATACCAGTAATGCTCGTTTCTGTGGCCTTCCTGAGGTGACTTCTATTAATAATTTAAAAATATGGAAAATTAACATGCAGAGGTTCAACATCTTCCCATCTTTACAAGATCATACAAAAATACATTTGATCTCTGTATAACTGTTTCCTATATTTCTGTGGCTGAAGACGTTCCACAACAACTGAATTTACTTTTTCAGTGGTTGGATTGCTAGTTTTTAGACTGTGAAGCTTTTGCCATGTCCATAGTTTTTGACTGTTTTAAATTATTTGCATCATTTTTAGTTTGATCTAACTCCTTTAAAGGAAATTAAAGTCACTGAATTGTGTTTAAGGAGTTTTTTTCTGCTATCTTGTGAAATGTAATGTGCAATCCTTTGTATCCTGCTGACTTCTAGAACTAAGAAAATACAACCCAAACCAAAACTGTAGATTTGTTATGAAAATAATTTTTGATCAGTGAATTTCTGCAAAGGTCTGTAAGGTTGCCACTCTCGATTAAACTTTGACTACAAGAACCTGTTTTCCAGTAAAGTACAGTCTGTTCTGGTAGTGTCTCGGTGGAATATTTGAATAACTTCTCTTTGATTCTCTTAATTTCTTCTTGGTCTATACAGGCAATAATGCTAATTTTTAGATTTTTGTATTGGTATTCATACTCTTCCTCCTCCCTTTCCTCCTTATGTTTTACTACTCCCTATACTCTGTTCCTAGCACACAAAAACTGCGTGGCAAAGGAAAAAAAGAACGTCAGTGGAATTGTATGTCTCTCATCCCTGCCTGACTAGATGTGCCGAAGTTTTTAAATTAGTAGTGTCATAAAAGTGCATAAAAGTTACCTGAGCTCTTTACAGTGGTTTTGAGTACAGTATGTTTTCTAGTAGAACACAGCAGAACTTTCTGGTTGCTGGTAGAATATCAGTTTAAAGGTCTATTTAGAAATTAAAGCTCTCTTTTTTTTTTTTTTTCTTTTTTTTTTTTTTAATCTTTTTATTTTTGGAATGCTGTGAAAATGGCACAGTGGTAGATACTTTAAATTTGATTATTAAACAGTGTTGTAAGGGTTTCTTTGGAATGATTTTAACTGCTAGGTATTACATATTTTTAAATTTAAATTATATATATGTACACAGACTAAATAAATTAAAATCTTTTGTCTAAGAATACCCATAGCAGTGTATAGGAGTATTGTTTTCTATCAGTAGTATTATCAATAGGAAAGAAAGTTGGGAAATTAAAATCTTTATTACCATTTTGTAGTATATAATTAACACATAAAATACTAGAGAGGAGATCTCTAAGTCACCTAGTTTTTGATTTTGTCTTTTTTTTTTAAATAGCATTGCATACAGTTTGTTAGTATAATTTGATATTTGTTGAACTATTAATGACCTTCAAATGCAATCGAATAATGCATTATAAACGCCCATCTACCTCACTTCTGGAGGGCTTTATTGAAGAAAAGTAACTTCCTGTGCCTGATACTCCATCAGATTTCCTAAACATGTTCAGAAGATAGTCATTACATAATTAGAAATTTTCTACTAAAACGGCATTTGTTGATTTTTAAGAGGTTAGCTAATGAGAGTCTATCAGGTCAAAAGGAAAAACAATCACAAAGTCAGCTTTTCACTCACTGTTTTGCAGGGAGAGAAGGCAGACTGAGCAGATAGAACCTATGCTTTATTTTCTGTCATTATATAATGTATTTCTGCCGTACTTGCTTTTGAATCCAGTTATCAGTGAGATTCTGTAAATAAAGCAAGTGTGATTTCATAGCAATTTGCAATTTTATGTGTAGATACATATGAAACCTACTATTCTGTGCTTCTTAATGCTGAACAAATTACTTGGAGATACTTTATAATACTTGAATACCTTTAAAATGTCTCAGATGTCAATTTTTGAGTGGCGCTGTTATAATTGAGCCTATAAAAACATTAACTGTCCATATTAGTTCTATATCATCAATTGTCAATTTTTGAGTAAATAAAAAGATCAGATCCTTTCTTTCTGCCTCAACCTTACTCCTTTTCAATTATGTGTGTTAATGCTGTTTTCACTGTTTCCCCTGTGTTTGGCCTGTCCTGAAGCTCAATAGCCTTTCTTCTGATGTCTGTTTTCAAAGGCTGCAAAACAGAGCAGTATTTCATATGTTGGATTACCATATTCCTCTTAGGGAGGAATCTGCCTCAGCCTTGGCCTGAGTCTTTCATGGTGTCTGTGCATGTTCTTGAAGTTCACAGAAGCCAGCAAGCAATTGTACATGAAACAGAAGATTTTTTTTTTGTTATTGATAATGTATGATGTTAGTGTCTTGTGAGATTGTTCTGCTTTATTGCCAACTGGCTATATTTCTGTATTGTGCAATATTCTGATAAATTATGTGTTGATTTTTATTTGGCTTTATTTTGCTTTTGTTTGTTTTTAGGTCGTGGGTCCACCTGGTACTGGAAAAACTGATGTAGCAGTCCAGATAATATCCAATCTTTATCATAATTTCCCAGAACAGCGAACTCTTATAGTTACCCACTCTAATCAGGTAAAGTGTCAGTCATCAAGAACAGCAGATACTGAGATCAGTAAGTTTGGGATTGCAGTTGTCTATTAGCGATGAAAATTTAAGTTGGCTTGTGTGCAGTTTTGCCAGTTTTGTAATGTGAAATTAAATTTTTGAATTTCAGGTTTGTAGTTCTGAGATGTTTATCAGAAGTTTTCAATATATTTAACTGGTTGGGAGTAGAAATTAGGAAGTATTTTGAAAAAGTGTCTGTGCAGTTCTTACAGTTGCACGTTCGTTCTGCATGCATGCCAGATTTTTGCTAGCTAATTTCCTCAAACACTGGTTGCTCTGTGCTTCATGCTTCTAAGGGAAGACATGAAGGGTACCATGGCCTCTTCATCCGAATGCTTGCTTCCCATTCATTAAAAATGGAATCTAGCTGTTAATTCACAAGTATATATAAAATAATAATAACAATTATAAGTCTTAAAGATTCTTACTCTAAATCTGCATGTGGTTTGGAAGGATTTGTTTGGAAAACAGCGTCATCAATTTCCTGATCTCCCTAATTAGCCTATTGCATCTCAGTTATGAGCTATTTCGCTATACCACTTCGAAAACGTTGTGTCTTTGTCCATCAAAGCAAGATCAAGCATTTATGCTGTTGATCCAAGCATGGTGTATGTGGCTTTATCTTGGTGAGGAGTTACAACCTGAAATAATACTGTCAAGTTTGCAGTGGGTTGCAGGAGAGTAACAGGTAGTGAAGTTGAGAGAAAGGGTTGAGACCATGTCCATTGGGGAGAAAGGAAGGAAATTTGAGGCAAGTAGGAGACTCTTCTTACCAGACAGTTCAGTGGTTTAAAGTAATCTAACAAAATGAATTTTTGCTAAGTGTGCTTCTTCAGACAGTTCTATAAACTTATAGCTTTACCAACTAAATTAACTAGGTGATTGAATCAAATTTAAAAATTGTTTCAAAATTTTAAAATAAAATTTAATTATTGTATAAAGTATGCAAATACAAGAGCTTTAGTAGGCTAATTTCCCTGTTGTCAAGATTAAGAGCTGTAGTTTCAGTATTCATGTTTGCTTTGGCTTCCATTTATACCAAAACAGGCATAATATCCTAGCTGGTTTACCAGTTATTCTTCGGTTTTCCCCTGTAAGAGCCTCTGAACATGCAAAAGCTAACTTTTCTCCTGTTCTTGTCAATCTTTAGGCCTTGAACCAGCTGTTTGAAAAAATCATGGCTCTAGACATTGATGAGCGCCACCTCCTGCGTCTGGGTCATGGAGAGGAGGAATTGGAGACAGAAAAAGATTTCAGCAGGTGAGAAAGGAGGTGCTAATGATGAATGTGCTTGCATAACCATCATAGCAAGATGTATGTGTTGAATCCATTCTAACTTCCTTGTCAAGTACAGCTCCTTGCTCATTTACAAGTTGAACCTTTCTCATATTCTGGAATCCCAGTAATGCAGAGTGCACTTGCTTTCAATAAAGGGTTAAGTAATTTTGGTTCTTCTTCAGTAAAAACATTGGGTTCTCTTGAGAATCCAAAGGCAGAATTGGGCAGTTGCTTGTTCGCAGACTCAACTGCTTGAATAATAGTAGTTCATTGTATTCTATGCGCATATACATTTTATAGAATTGATCTGTTTTGTGAGAGAAAGGTGAATAATAAAGGTAGGTTTTTACAGTTACAAATTCTTTGTGCAAATTTGGTATCACTTCTGCTGGCATGGTGAACATTGTGTACATAAATAGAAACATGGAATTAAGTTTTCTGCTTTTAGTTCTTCAGAATATTGCTTGATTACAAAGTTGCTTATTTCATTAGTTCACGTTTTGAAGAATGCATACATAAGGAAAGCTGTTGAGTCTATATCAGCACAAAGACTTAGGAACCTGTTCTTGTAAATATTTGTGTGCTCATTAGATGTTAGTCCAATTGACGTCAGTAGGATTATACACATTACAATATAAGCAGGGGTATAAGGGTCGTGTGCTGGAAATAACTGAAGTGTCCAGTACTGGATTATTATAGCAATACTTTGACTTCAAAAGCTGTAGTAAAAATTATATATAGTCGCTAGAAGTTACCCACATATGCATAGTTGAGTTTCATTTAGCGAAATAAATACCTTGTGATGTTTTTAAAAATTGAATGCTTTGCCATTTTCAAATGTCACATTATTCCAGAAATTTGATAGTCAAAATCTTAGTGAAATGTTGCCATGGCAGATATTTATTTAGTAATATCCATGGTTTAGTATATTTCTTGGAACAGTAGTGCTCATCATTAAAAGGAGTTTTCTTTGAGACACTCCACGTTGTCTGTTTTCATTCTTTTTCAGGGTAACTCCAGACCTACAGGACGTTACTACAAAGTCCTATCGGTTCTGGCAGTTTGGGAGGGAGGCATAAGGGTAGAGGAATATATTTGAAGGTCAGCTGCACTACTGTAGATGAGAAGTTTATTTCCTGTATGCCTTTTGTTTGTTTTTTTAAGTTGCTTCAGAGTTCCTGGTTTTTCTGTCAGGTTGCTTTAGAGGACACAATACTGCTTAAGGAATTTCTACTGCTTGGCAGCTGGGTGTTCCTTCTTTGCTCCCTCTGCAGGCACAGTAAAGCGAGACAGGTCATGTAGGAACATAAGGTGGAGCAGAGCCGATTAAACTGGTACTGTCACTTAAACACAAAGGGAATCACAGCTAAAGGATATTTTTGTAGCAATGAACAAATAATAGAAGAGGGCATATGACTTGACATCTGAGAAATAAGAGGACATTGAAAGATTTAGGGGGGAAAAAAGCCCAACTGGTTGAATTAACTTATAATTATAACGGATTAGTTTTACTGAAGAAGAAAAAACAGTATTCCAAAGATCTTAACTGTTATAGTTCCCAAGGAACTTGTTTTTTCCAGCTGTGAACAATATCATATTCAGTTTTGTCTTAGTTAAAGCTGGAGATTTGAATTTACTACTCTCACCCTTCTGAATAAGACAATAGAACCCATTGTGATTACCAGGGTTTGTTGTTTTGTTAGGTTTTTTTCTGTGCAGAAAGCATATTTTATGAATCATAACTTTAATAAGAATGTGAAATTTAACCTTTATTCACATTTGAGTTTTTAACTTTGAAAGAAAGTATTCTGTTCCTCTCAGTTCTTCAATCTCACCCATTTATACAGCTTTTTAATTTTTTCTTTTTTAGAAAATATGATACATTGTTTTTTGTTCTTGTACTGCTTCTGGGAGGAGGGGAGTGCATGGATTAAGGAAATCGATTTATAAAGGAAAAAAAATTGGGCTTTAATTGGGTAAGAGGAGAAAGAATGAAAGGAGTAGGTTACAAACTAATCAGTCATAAAAGTTATTCAACAGGCAGCTGTGAGTACAGGGCCTCCTATGGGTGGATGCAGACCTGTCTGTTATGGTGGGCTACACATTATTGCAAGACCTTTTGTGTATTGCCAAAGCAAGTCAGCATTATCATACTGAAACTTCACATAGAGGTTCCCTTTATGATGGTCTGCAGACTTGTATAACTTGCTTGTGTTTCTGTAACACGTAGTGTACCATAGTTCCTGAACAGTGTACTGGAAGTAAGGCTTTTCTGCTTTGCAGGTACATTATGAGAACATTTTACTAACACTTAGAAATCTTTTGTTGAAGTGATAGGATAAAAGGAGTTTTTTCTACAGTAATGGCTCTTGGGTGGCTTTGTAAGTTATTAGTGCTCAGATGCTAGAAATGGTCGGCATGTAGCAAATTCTTGCTTTTTGGAACCTGTTAATAGCTGTGGGTTTTTTTCTTTTTTTTTGTCAGGGGTGTTGTTTTCTTGATGATCTCTCATTGTGATACTTAGATAAGCTAGTTTTGAATTAAGTACAATTAAATAAAACATGGTATATTTAATCCCTTTTGTAGGTATGGAAGAGTTAATTATGTGCTGGCTCGAAGACTTGAACTTCTACGAGAAGTTGCGCGATTGCAAGAGAGTCTTGGAGTCCCAGGAGATGTTTCTTACACTTGTGAAACAGCTGGCCACTTTTTCTTATACCAAGTAAGGACTGAAATACTTTTACTGAGATTGTATGACCTCAGTCATACAATGTTGCGAAACATTTAGTAAAAATTGAAGTGAATTTTTCAGAATTAAGTCTAAAATAAAATGCATTTTCTTTGGTGGCTCAAAACACAATAACAGCTAAAGCCATAATTGCAACATTACTTACTTGTATTGCTATTGTTTTAAATCCTGCCTGATGACTTGCCAGTTGAAAGGCTAGCAGTGCTGCCTTTCCTGACTGCTGGCAAAGATTCCAACTTGAAGTTTCACCTTCAGATAGGAAAAATCTGTGGACAAGCATTAGAGCAGCTACTTGATGATCCTGCTAGAAAGCTTTTATGGTGTGGAATTGGATGCATAGTATACAAAATTGTGAATTTCTGTATATTGTATATCCCTCATTTGTCTTCCATGTATTTTTATATGGTTATATGGTCTATGTTAGCAGTTGGTGTGGCTTAGGCAGACTTGTAGAGTAGTTCTTAGGATCAAATGCATACGGTTTTTATATGTTTTTATGGAAGTTACTCTGGGCTAGCTGTAATGTGGGCCTAAACATTAAATGGTTGTTAGATGTTGGAGAGTACTCGGAGCACTGCTAGAGCTCATCTTCTGGTTCAGTTTCCTCCCAAAGGAATCCAAGTTGGTATTTAAACCAAAGTACTTTAAGTGAAGATAATCAAGAGATTTACTTCTGTCTTAGGTTGGTGTGGCAAGTTTTTTGGTAGCAGGGGCAAACTATGTGAGATGAGGCCAGGAGCTGCCCTGTGCTGGACACAGCCAGCTCAATGGACCCACCACTGGCCAAAGCTGAGCCCATCAGCAACACTGGTAGTGCCTCTGTGAAAAAATCTTTGAGAAAAGGTCAAAAAACCACTGTGGAACAGCTCAGGGCAGAGAGGGGAGTGTGGGAAACAACCTCACACACCAAGGTCAGAAGGAAAAGGGAGGGGCAGGAGGTGCTCCAGGCAGCAGAGCAGAGATTCCCCCGTAGCTGGGGCAGAGGACTACGATGAAGCAGGTTGTTCCCCTGCAGCCTGTGGAGGGCCATGTCAGTGCAGGTGTCCACACTGCAGTCCATAGAGGACCTCATGATGGAGCGGGTGGATATGCCCTGAAGGAAGCTGGAGACTGTGGAAAGCCAGTACTGGACCAGGGCAGGAGGAGGAGGAGGAAGGGATGGCAGACATGGTGTTATGAACTTGAATGACAAGTACCATTCCTCATGCACTGCTCAGAGTGGGGAGGAGGTAGAAGAGTTGGGAGTGAAGGAGTGAAGTTGAACCTGGGAATAAGGAGGGGGTGGAAAAGAAAGGTGATTTTGATTTTGTCTTTGTTTCTCACCTTCCTGCTTTGTTTTTAGTCATCAGTAAATTAATTTTCATCAAGTCTGTTTTGCCTGTGATAGTCCTTGCTGAGTGATCTCCCAGTCTTTATCTCAATCCGTAAGCTTTTCCATTATATTTTCTCCTTCTGTCCTGTTGTGGAGGGGCAGTGAGAAATGCTGTGTGTGAGTCTGGCAGCCAGCCAAGGTCAAGCCACCACAGCTTCAAAAATGGCATCCTGATACAAAGTCAAATGCTAATTTAGACTTACCTTGCTTTTGTGATAACATTTTTTTTTTTTAATACTGTGGATGCAAGACTACACCTTACCAATGACTTTATGATATAAAACATGTCAGTATGACACTTTGTTTGCCATAGGTAATGTCTCGTTGGGAGGAGTATATCAGCAAAGTGAAAGTTAAAGGTGGAAAATTGCCAGATGTTACGGATGTCTCCAGTTTATTTCCTTTTCACCAGTATTTTGCAAATGCTCCTCAACCGATTTTCAAAGGCAAATCCTATGAAGAAGATATGGAAATTGCTGAAGGATGTTTTAGACATATTAAAAAAATATTCACTCAACTTGAGGTAAGACATGTAACTGTTAAAGGTAAGTGGATCTGGCTAATACTGTAAAAAAAACTTTACACAGTTCCAAAATTCTCCTTTGCCCTACATCATCGAAGGGGTATATACCTCTAGGCAGCTTCATTAGCTTGCAAGGCGTTCAGGTGAGAATTCCTGCCTTTGAGGAATATAAACGAGTTTCACAACAGGGACAAGGGTCTGAGCTGTTTTACTTCGGTCTTAGGAAGCAGCCATTCTGCATGTTCCGTTTTTCACTGGTTAGATTACTAGGGTTGATGCACCTATTGCTGCTCCTCTGATCCTCACAAGGTCTTTGCATTTACAGTGAATTGCCTTGAATCAGATAATCTAGAAGTAACTTAAATAGCCTATCTTCTATTTTTCCCAGAATTGTTGGAAAGGCTTTTAAAACTAGGGTAAAGGTGATCTGGGTATCATTTAGTCATATTAATTGCATTAGTCTTTTTAATACTGAATTTGATGTGATATTATGATGCAGGAGAGTAGGAAACAGGGAGATACAGTAAAACAAAACTTTAGGGCATTCTGAGAAGGTTCATCAGAATCAATTGAATAATTGCCTGCAAATTTATATATGCACACGTGTTGCAGAGTTCTTGGATGTGTTTTTAAAAGATTATTTTTTTAAATACTTTGTTTCCAGGTTTAGCATAAGAAGTTATTTGGATGGGAATGTTAACAGTAGATACCTTCATGACTCACTTGCCTAATTATGTGAAGAGTGTAGCCAAATAGTTTAATACATTTTATAAGCAATAACTTTTTTCTATCCTGACTTCCGAGATTTTCTTTTCTCCTCTATAGGAATTCAGAGCATTTGAACTTCTCCGCAGTGGCCTGGATAGATCCAAATACCTGTTGGTGAAAGAAGCAAAGATCATTGCCATGACTTGTACTCATGCTGCTCTGAAACGACATGACCTGGTTGAATTATGTTTCAAAGTATGATTATACTACCGTTACTATATTAATAGTTTTTTGGGTTTGGTTCTTTTTTTCCCCTCCCTTTTTTAAACTTTTAGATCTATCCTGAATCTGAGCAACTAGATTATTCTGAGTTGTATTTTTTACTACTATGTTTTGAATTGCAATTTTACTGAAGAAAAATTTAATTTCTCTAAGTAAAAGATTAAGTCACTTTTAAGTTGTCGTATGTATAAAAATGCTTTAGTGTATGTCTATAAAAAAAAGTTAGTTTTGCTATATTAGATGATGAACTGTAGTAATATGATTAAGTAATAAAATAAAGGCAGATTTGGGGAAAAAAAAACAAAAACAAAACCATGGCCTTTATAACTCTGTTTACCTAAAAGATGACCAATTTGAGGAAAAAGGACTATGATGCAATGCTGTCTTCACTCTGCAGTTGTAACCATATGTATTAATTGAGTACAGACTTACATCTGACAAAAACAAAACAAAAGCACACCACCAATGATTCTTTCAGTATTATTTTTCTTAGGTAATGCACTGTATAGCATCACAAAAGTGCTCCTTTTCTGCTTCATTGCAAAGATACCAAATTATTTTGCTCCACTGCAGAAAGCATTTTCCTTGTGGATGGGTTATGTCATATGGGAGGCATGTTATCTAGTTCAGTCACGGATTCCTTCTAGGTGTAATTCCTGATTGGTATAGATAGATCTGCCATTGATGTAGTAGGGTTTCACTCTGACATTGATTTTAATAATACTGCTATTTTGCCTATATGGTAAAATCCTGCTGTAACTATCCCATCAAAAACTGAATGAGTAGCTGATGCTTTTTTTTGGTAGGCTGAATAACAGCATTACTTTTTATTACTTGGTTGATGGACATCTCTACTTTTTCTTTCTCAGTATGACAACATCTTAATGGAAGAGTCTGCTCAGATTCTGGAGATAGAAACCTTCATACCTCTACTATTGCAGGTTAGACCTGAATTATAAAACATACTACAAAAAATGATAAATAAAAGTCTGTATTCTTGAACAATATAGAATATTAAAAGGAAAATATCTTGTGCAGAAAGTAACCTAGAACTGATATCTGCCATTTGAGTGGGCAGTAAGAACTTTCACATTCTTCTACATTAATTGGTTTTTTTGGGTTTTTTAGATATTATGGAGTAAGCTAATGGGCTCTAAGTATGTTGCTTTTATTGACTAAATAGTATTAACAGGCTTTCATTTTGAAAATAAAAAGCAAAGATACTTACGTAAACTAGGTCCTGGCTTTGTTAGTTTTATTCTTTCTTATTTAATAGTTGTTAATGCTAATTTAAAAAATTGTTAAAATTATTACTTCTTGTGAAATAATTATTTAATTTACCAAGAATATAAGGCTTAAACAATTGTTCTGTGTCATCTTGTCTGCTCCTGGTGTTTGGTTAGTTTCAGTCAAAAGTAACAGAGATAGAGAGATGCCAAGAACCTACAACTTTCAGGAAAACTGGAGCCAAGTAGAGAGGAGACACTCTAATTGATGTTACAAATCCATAGAGAAAAGAAATGGTTACTGGTTCTACTTCTACTTTTGCCCAATAATTATGCACCTTTTGTCTAGCTAATTAGTAAATGTTAAGCCTGGAATCAACTGCAGCTTGTGCTGTGTTTGGCAAACCAACAATTGGTAGATAAGGGAATGCAGAAGTTATACAGCTGAGTGGAAGTCTTGCAGCTGGAGAGGTACTGCTAACCCAGGGAAGGAGAGAAGGAAACTGAAGCTAATGTGTCACAGGGGATATTTAGAGCACAGTCTTTAGGCAGCCAGGTAGCAATAGCTCTGTAATGCAAGGGATTGTTGTAATAGAGGGCCAACACTGCTCCTTTTGAAGTTGAGTATCTTTCCCTAAAAATATTTACTCTGATCATTCTAAACTCAACACATTCACTCAGACTGTCTTGAAATTCTTTTTGTGCCTCTAATGAAGATTATCTGTGGTTGCTTTTAGCAACCTGAGCTTGAGAGGCATCACTTTCCTCTTTTATCAGCTAAGAGATTTCATAAGTATGCAAAATGTGCTTCTTGCACACCTGGGGCTCTGTTATCTCTGTAATCTCAGGTTATCACAAGATAAAATTTCTTCTCTGGAAGTGAAGTATGGGCCCCCTCAGGAACTCCGTGCAAACTCTTAGCTGCAAATGAGAAGCTGCTATGTGGCAGGTCAGTAAAACTGAAGACAGTCTGAACTGTTGATTTGATTCTTACTCTAGTGGCTTTCTGAAAAATACAGTCTGCATTTGCTCATATTCTAAAATTAAGTTTCCTTTCAGAAGTTTTGCCTGGAGCAGATATTTTCATTGAAAAGCAGTAATTTTAAGTCTTCTGGAAAACCACATCCAAGATTTTGGATTTGCATTCTAAAAGAAAATTAATCTCATTTGAAAAAGATGTGATGGAAACTCCATGAAATTTTTGATATATTTATAGTGGCAGGTCGTAATTTTGCACTTTAACAATGGAGAGTAGAATACAATTGCAGGAAAGTAACTCAGTATGGGCTTAGTGCACAAAAGAATGTGCATGTCTGAGTTAACCATGTTGCTATGAAAGCCCAAGTCCAGTTCTCAGTTGCTGTTTTAACTCTGCAGGTTTTAAAGTTTTAGGGATATTAATGTAGTTCTTTAACACCTTCTCAATGTGATAAGGAATGCAGAGTTTTGATAGTTCTGAACATTTTGATAATTCTAATTCACCCTCTAAACCCCAAGTACTGCCTGAACTCTGAACAGGAGCACACATTTCTCCATCTTGTTTAGGGTTTTTGAAGAGTAAACCTCTGTGGGGTGAGGCTTCTCACAAATCGTAAAGCAGTGACAGTCAAGCTCGAGTACAGCAGTTATGATAATGCAGTGAAATAGACTTGGTTCCTTTCTGTCCTGCAGGCTTAATGAATCCTCATTGTAGTCTCTAGAACAACATGCAAATTAGTTAAACCTGAAATGCAGGATTGTTTCTTGCTGCTTAGCTAGATGCCCCTAACTGTTAGAAAGGTAGAGGCGTAAGTGAAACTGTCACAACAACTTATACCTCTATACCTTTATGATGAAACCAGGACTGTTGTTGTTTAGGTGGCTTCTTCCGCAATTAGATATTTAAGTCTCCATGCATAAACACACGTGTAATGATTTAGGCTGTTGTGCTTTTGCATTTTGGCAATCTTGAATTTAATGCTACAACATTGTATTTGCAGTGCTGTGAAATGAATAAATCCTGCCTGGCTTTTACCATGGTTTTCAATAATTATGAACTTATTGTATTTAGTGAAAAAAGCATCTTAGAGTGTTTGTTCAAATGTTTGAATGAGCATTGAGTAACTGGATGCATCAGGCACCCATCTGTTCCTTTTTTGGCACACATCCTTGTTCCTATGCTGCAACGTTCTGTGAGCTCTGTCAGTGTGTAACATAGGTACACAGAGGATGATGATGCATTGGAAATACTGAAGAGCATTCAATCCAAGAGCCAGGGTGAGGATTAATTAAAGGCACATCCTAGTTGTGAAAGAGGGAATTCCAGAGGTAAACAGGTGAAGCATGTGAACCACGGAGACACTTGAAAAGCAGGCTGAGTTTGTTCCTAAGACATGTGGGCACTAAAATTGTTTCAGATGCTTCAGGCACTTCATATTCAAGTATCTCGGAATCCAAAAAATAATATTTAAAAGACTTATCTGAGGTAACAGTACTGTGTAGTAATCAGGTTTGTACTACTGTAACTTCTAGAATTGGTTCTTCCTTTTGTCCTCTGACAATATGTTACTTTTGGCCTTTAAAAAAAGATAATACGATATTTAGCCTGGTGTTTCTCTTTGGCCGTTGCTTTATACGGAATAAGACTACAAAGTAGTATTTTAAATAGATAATTTTTTTTCTGGTAGTAGTTTGGAAAGAAGCTAGTAGCTGTCCTTAAAATGACCACAGTTCAGTGTATCTTAAGAACAAATGCTGAAGTTTAGGGCTTAGACTATGACAGCCAATTTGACTATTAATGTGTTGTAATTAAGTGCCTCGATTCTATTGTAATAGTTATAATTGTGTAATTGTTTAATTCTAGAACCCCCAGGATGGATTCAGTCGCTTGAAGCGGTGGATTATGATTGGTGACCATCATCAGTTGCCACCAGTCATTAAGAACATGGCTTTTCAAAAATACTCCAACATGGAGCAGTCCCTTTTTACACGGTTTGTTCGTGTTGGAGTGCCAACTGTTGATCTGGATGCACAAGGAAGAGCAAGGGCAAGGTGAGGCAGAGAACATGGCATGTCTAGCTTGTCAGAAACTACCACGTTAAAAATTGGAAGAGCACACGTAGTATTGGAAACTTTTTTCTGTTATTAGGACAGGAGCTTGCAAAACTTTAATTTAGTTGTGTTATTCCATTTGCTTCAGCTTATACTATGAAGTCAGATTTTACTTTGCTATAGGCAATCCATTTTACTTTCTTTTTTTATATAACAGTAGACTGCTACTGTATGAGTACTTTAATGAAAATGCTACTTCAAGGAATTTTAATAGTTTTAAGTGTTTGCATTTTCGTACTGCTGAGACTTTTGCAGGAGCTTCCTTTTCTGAACTAATATATTTAATATAGTTTAGGCTAAATAAAGATTTGCTTTATTTGGCCTTGAATAGATCATATTTCACTTATGGTCTGCAAAAGGGTACTTTTCTTGTAGTATTTCAGCAGAGCTTCAGCTTTGACTGGTGGGAGACAACCAGGCTGTCCACACAAGAGCATAATGCCTTTTTTCATATTAAAAGAGATACTGCTTCCCTGCAGGGAGATAACTTTTTATCCATGTGTTTGCTATTTCACTGTGATTATTTAGATCTCAGCTTTATTTATTGTGTAAAGTACATGATTGTGGTGTCATATTAACAAGGAAAAATAAAACCAAAGAAGATAAAATGACTCCATATAAAATCTTGCTACTTCAAGTTCAGTTTTAAATCCTATTTTTTTTTAGGCATAAAGTGGAATGAACAATGCGAAGGAGATTGTCAGCTTTTTAGTGTAAGAAGTGTTGGGGGTGATAGAATATTGTTTTCTAGTCATATGAATAACAGTTACTTTCAATATGATTTTTAAAATGCAAATTATATCTGAGTATGATGATAAATCAAGTTTATTTTGCCATCTACTAGTTTGCAGCGTCTCAGATAATTTCTTAAGAGATAAGAGAGCATAAGAATCCCTTCACTTTGCAAGCAATTTCTTGATCAAGTATTTCTTCCATATCTTCCTACACTTTGTCTTGTCTTTTCTGATCATGGGTAGCTTCCCCATAAACTATCTGCTACTTTATCTGGTCTGGATATTGTTCTACATTTCTGACTATAGCATTTTTCTTACACTACCATCACTATAAATATCAGATATGATTCAGAATTGTGTAGATTTTGCGTGCTTCCCTTCACATCACATGGTTAATACATTGTAATACACAAGAAAATAAATTTATTTTGGCACTAAGAGGCTTTACAGCAGATAATGCAGAAAATCCTTTTTCCCTTACACCTTCCTTTTTGTAAAGAAGTGTTTATATTCCTTAAGTTTCCCATGAAAATTCCGATTAGTTTTCTTTGCAAAATTTGTACCCTTCAACGTAGAACTGATCAAGTGTTAACAGGCTGAAGGGTGAGTGTGCTGCAGTGGGCTTTCTAAAAAAAAGTGAAATCTGAAGTTTTCTGTGAGAAAGAACCAAACAGAATCAAAACTTACAATAATTGCTGGATAGCTTGAGGAAGTATGTTAATTTATATATGTACAGGCTATCCAGCAATATTGGTTTTTTTACTGAAAACCTACAGAAGCATTCATCCTCAATGTGTGGGGTTGTGTGCATCTGAACTATTTTGAATGAGTTCAAGACCTGCTTTAACCACTTGGTGTTTGTCTCTGTGTGTTTTTGAACAGTTTATGTAACCTCTACAACTGGCGTTACAAGAATCTGGGTAACCTGCCCCACGTGCAGCTTCTGCCGGAG
This sequence comes from Caprimulgus europaeus, assembly GCA_907165065.1. The sequence goes on along the minus strand of OU015532.1, from coordinate 32,843,491 downwards.
TTCAGAACAGCCAATGCCGGGTTTTTGTACGACTTCCAGCTTATAAATGTTGAAGACTTCAATGGTGTGGGAGAGTCTGAACCCAATCCTTATTTCTATCAGGTAAGAGAAATATTACATATGTGCCTTATTTAATCTAGATACGGGTTATTAGATCTGCAGTGAAGACAGACAATCAAAATAACAGCAAACTGTTGTTTAATTCATGTTCTCAGATAATTTTCATGTGTATGCATGATTTCTTTTCTCCTTTTAACAAGTTTTGAATGTTTAAATTTATAATGTATTATGTTGTGTTTTTTGCTTAGAGTGAATGACTTTGATATCTGTGTTTTCTCAGTGTTATGAGAGGGATGAGATTTGGTGTACAATTTGTTAGGAAACACTGTTTTGGCCTGTGACAAATTAAAGTCTGTTGTAATTCAGCTGTACTGCCATGATAGTGAAATAAACAGTAGCAATTCCCCTGTACATGAAGGATCAAAGTTTGCTCTGTGGCACATGTTTGAGTTTGAAGAGTCACTGTATTCATTTGATCTATATGTAAGAACACTAAAAATCCCATTAGTAAAAGAATAAAACAGTACTGCAAGAAATATACATAAGAGGCAGAGAGACATTGAGGCTGAAGTGAATTGCCATAAAAACCCTAGCCATGGAATTTCTAAACTCATTTTTCAAATTAAGCCATCAACAACAGCCTCCATCTATTTATCTTAAATATAGGAAAACCTTTTACACCTGCAATGACATGCTTTTATTTTCAGTACTCTTATTTTTCTTGTTTTAAAAATAGTAATGAAACAAACTCTGGTGCCTAAATCACCAGTTTGGGTTTTGGAAAAGAGATAGAAGCTGGAGCTGTGTGCAAGTTAATGAGTTTAATTCAAACATGGAATTAAAACTTTATATTTTGCTTAATATTATGGAAAGCAAACAATATACTTTAAGGTGATAATATTCATGGTCATTTTTCCCTATGGAGATCATTAAGAGTTATGTTAATCTATTTTGTTAAAGGTAAGAAAGATATGCATAGGTTTTGTGTGGGTGGTTCTCACTTTTGGATTGAGGACAGAGTTGTTTGGAGAGGATAATTTCTTTTAATTTCGTTTTTAAGTTGTAACACTAACATACAAGTAGTAAAAAGTTGTCCTGTGGAACAAGAACAACTAAAATTAGTGCCTTAAAAATGGGATTCTGATAATTGAGAATCTGAGCAGTGCTTTAGACTGCTCCTTGGCCAAAGAAGACTGAGAACACCCATGCAAGGACACAGAACTCCTTTATCATGACAACTCCTTTTAATACTTCCCACAGCTTGTGGGGGGTTTTTTTGTGATCTTGAGGGTTGAGAGATACCAGCAGACTGTGTTGGTTTGCATGGTTTTTCATGAGATAACAGCTTGCCACCATGTGTTCTTTCTCTTGGTGAATTCGGGCGTTTCTTTCCGGACTTAAAGGGGATTAACATTTGTAAAAGAGCTTTACACCCACAGGTGTTTAATATGTCTGGCAACTGCATTTTCCAAGTAATGCAGAGCCCACTTAATAAAAAAAATATAAATGACGCTGATATGTCCAGCCTAGTCAGACATGTGCCAAGTGGGGATAAGATTTCCCATATAAATAGAGCAGGAATAAATGTCAGCAACTTTTTAACCCGAAAGGTAATTTTTGTTGATGGAAAATGGATTTAAACTGGCTATGAATAGCTTCAGTCTGGATATAGAACAAAACTTCCTGTAGCCATAAGAGTGATGCTTTGGGACAGACATTATTTATTATAATTAATCACTTACTGGAGAGTGGGTTATTGCAACTTTTTTGCATACTTATTTGAAACCTGTTATATTGGCACTAAGTGGTTTTTAAACCCTTGTATTTAAATACAGGTATCTGTGGATTATCAGTTTCTAATACTTTTTAACAAATACTAATTCCAGTTTTACATAACAGGTGGTTTTAGCACGTGACCTTTAAGAAGGAAAAAATTAAATACTGTATTGGTTGAGTTCTGTAATAATACAGTTAAAGTGGTGGTTTCTTTGGGCAGCTGTAGGGATGGAAATGCATTTAGATACAAATGTGTAAATATTTCATAATCCATAAATATAAATTAAATGTTCTAACAATTATTATTATATTTAAGAACTGTTATATTTAGAATTAAAACTTGTTGAAAAAAAAACTTGGAGCTTCTGAGTAAATATTGGAAAATGTCAATCAATTATGAACAATAATATTGATGTAGGTATTTTCAGCAGTTCTCTGAAGAGGTGTCAGTAGGTTATTAAACCTACTTGAGGTTTTATTCTTTCAAAATGGCTTTTATTAAGTGAGCAAAGAAATGTCGATGTAGAGACATTTCTCTCAGCACTGAGGTTTTTGTCTAAGTACATGATAATGACACAGGTGTTATTCTTTCCAACCTTACAAACTGAGTAACCTCTTTTTTATTTTCTTTTATTTTTCTCATCTTTTTGAAACTTAAGAATCTTGGTGAAGCAGAGTATGTTGTGGCAGTTTTCATGTATATGTGCCTGCTTGGTTATCCTGCAGACAAGATAAGTATCCTGACAACATACAATGGACAGAAACACCTGATCCGAGATGTCATTAATCAGCGATGTGGAAATAATCCACTGATTGGACGGCCAAACAAGGTGACTTTGAAAATGTATCAGTCATTGGAGAGGTTCTGGTTTGATTGATTTTAAATTTTCATGTTATAGAACAGACTAATTTAATAGATTCACAGCTTTTTGTTCAACTACTCCCTGGTTAACTACAGGTGTATTAACGTACAGTCTATGGAATTTCATAGAGGAATGCCCTCATTTCTGCCTTTTTGTAATTCAGCATACAAGCAAACCGAAGGCAGTGAAGTTGGAAAGGCTGCGGGCTATATGGGGCAGAATAACTCGAATAACTTTTCTTTGTTATTTATTTTGCCCTTAAAAAAAAAACAAACCAAAAACCCCACACTTTTAGGAAGATCCACTCAGAATGGAAATGATTTGATAAAATGTATAATGATGAATCTGATTAAACAGTTAAAAAACATGGTTATAAAAGTCTGGTGCTAATTCAGCAGGTTAAAACTCTGTATTAATAAACCAATGGCTTTCCATAATCTTTTGGTATTAGCACCCCACTGTTAGCTGTCTGAATTGAATAAAAATGTGAAAGAAATGGTATAGAGTCAGACAAAAGCTCCTCCCAACATCTCCCAAAAAGAACAGGCTGATGATTTTTGGTCAGAGGCCAACTAAAACAGAGTTAAAGCATTTTATTTTCCTGTTTACTGGAATCTCTGTCTGAAGTTGATGTTAAAATTTTGGTGTCACATTTTAATTGAAATGGCAAAGATTAACCTAATGGAGGTTTTGTTTCTGTTTTGTTTTGGTTTTAATTCTCTAGGTTACAACTGTGGACAGGTTTCAAGGTCAACAAAATGATTATATTCTCCTCTCACTAGTGCGTACCAAAGCTGTAGGCCACCTTAGGTATGTCAGAAAATACTCTTGAAGTGTCATTAAACTGCATGTTTTCTGTATCAGAAAGATATAGTACATTATACAAAAATGTTAAATTATTTGAGTATGTAGTAGAAATGAAGTTTAATGCTATAGTTCAGACCTACTTTCTTTTATAACTGTGGTGCCCTCTTCATAACCACTTTATCCTTTAGTAATGGCTCTTATTCTGTAATTAGCTTATATTACTACAGATAGGCTGAACTTGGTTTCACCCTGGTAGAACAATAGGAATGTAATGCTTGGTGAACAAATGCAGGCTTAAATTTTCTCATAGATTCTTTCCTGTAAGTTAGCTTTTTATTTGTTTTTTGTCAGAAGTGTTTATCACTGCATAAGTTGCATTATGATGTGTAGTTTAAAATGTTTGTACTTTGGTTTTACAGTTGGGGTGGAGGAAGAGTTGTCTCTTCAGCAGTATTTAGATGAGTTATCAAACTCATATTTACTCATTCAGGGATGCAGAAATGCTGTTGTGGTTTGTTCTCAATATAAATCTTTACTTCTGAAGTCTAGGAAAATAATAAAGGGTGATTTTTCATATCATTATCAGTCCAGTGAATGCTCTTTTATATAATGGTTCTGGGATGTGGTAGTTATTGAAGCAGTATGTAAGGAGAAAAACTTAAGACAAAATAGTATTTTAGCAGATGATTTTTATTTCCTTTAATGAAGACTTCTGTATACTTCTAGTTATTTTTATTGCAACCATGTCATCAGTGGAAAGAACATGATTGATTTTGTTTGTTTTCTGAAGGGATGTCCGGCGATTAGTTGTTGCCATGTCAAGAGCCAGGCTTGGTCTTTATATCTTTGCAAGGGTATCGCTGTTTCAGAACTGTTTTGAGCTAACTCCAGCTTTCAGCCAACTCACAGCTCGACCGCTTCACCTCCACATTGTTCCCACAGAACGTTTTCCAACGGCAAGACAGGTAGGGACAGCTGCTCTGAATTTTGCTATTTCTAATGGATGTGTGTTTGCCCACTTCTTTTGAGTGGGCTGTAAAAGGTGGGATTCTTTTCTCTGCTAAACCACTGCCTCTTGGATAATTATGTCCCTAGAGTTAACTTTTATCATGATACACACTAGCTGTTTTTAATTGATTTTTCCACAGAACTTAGTTGTCAGTGTAACTGCTCCATCTGTTTTTTTCCAAGTTCTGCCTGTGTAAGTGATTCAGTAATTTTCTTTTATGATAAATAGGTTTTTAGTGTGTTACATATTTTTGGTCTTGTTATGAAACAAAATAATGTTATTTTTCAAAAAAAAAAAAAAAAAGCCACACACAAAAAAAGCCACACAAAGGGAGGTGATTTGGGACAGCCAGCATGGCTTCACCAAGGGCAAGTCCTGCCTGACCAACCTAGTAGCCTTTTATGATGGAGAAACTACATCAATTGAGAAGGGCAGAGCTACAGATGTCATCTGTCTGGACTTCCGTAAGGCCTTTATCAAGGTCCCTCACAATATCCTTCCTCTAAATTGGAGAGGTATGGATTTGATGGGTAGACTGTTGGGTGGATAAGGAATTGACTGGATGTTGCATCCAGAGGGTAGTGGTCAATGGCTTAGTGTCCAGATGGAGATTGGTGACAAGTGGTGTCCCTTGGGGGTCTGTATTGGGACCAGTACTGTTTAATATCTTCATCAATGACATAGTGGGATCAAGTGCACCTTCAGCAAGTTAGCAGGTGACACCAAGCTGTGTGGTGTGGTTGACACACCTGAGGGACAGGATGCCATCCAGAGGGACCTGGACAAACTTGAGAAGTGGGCCCATGTGAACCTCATGAGGTTCAACAAGGCTGAGTGCAACGTCCTGCATCTGTGTCAGGGCAACCCCTGGTGTCAATATAGGCTGGGGGATGAAGGGATCGGGAGCAGCCCTGCAGAGCACAACCTAGGGGTACTGGTGGATGAGAAGCTGGACATGAGCCGGCAATGTGCGCTTGCAGCACAGAAGGCCAATAACCATATCTTGGGCTGCATCAAGAGAAGCGTGGCCAGCAGGTCAAGGGAGGTGATTCTCCCCCTCTGCTGTGGTGAGACCCCACCTGGAGTACTGTGTCCAGCGCTGGAGTTCACAGCACAAGATCGATGTGGACCTGCTGGAACAGGTCCAGAGGTGGCCATAAAAGTGATCTGAGGGCTGGAAAACCTCTCCTATGAAGAGAGGCTGAGAGAAGGTTGTTAAGTCTGGAGAAAAGAAGGCTCTGGGATGACCTTATTCTGGACTTTCAGTACTCAAAGGGGACTTTGAGTAAGAAAGTCGAGGACAGACTTTTTAGTAGGGCCTATAGTGATAGTACAAGGGGTAATGGTTTTAAGTTAAAAGAGGAGACATTCAGGCTAGATAGAAAGAAAACAATTTTTATGCTGAGAGTGGTGAAACTCTGGAAAAGGTTGCCCAGAGAGGTGGTAGAAGCCCCATCCCTGGAAACATCCAAGGTCAGGTTGGACGGGGCTCTGAGCAACCTGATCTAGTTAAAAGTGTCCCTGTTCACTGCAGGGGGGTTGGACTAGATGACCTTTAAAGTTCCCTTCCAACCCAAACCATTCTATGATTCCAATTGCTTCTTATTAAAAGAGGTTTGACCAAGTAATTTGGGAGAACTAGTTAACTTTTTTTTTTTTTTAATTGAGTCCAGAATCACAAAAGAGTTTTGTTGCTGAGCTGGGTTCGTAAGTTCAAAAGCATAATCTGTAATACTGCACTAGATCCATAGGGAAAGGTTTGTATTAAGCATGTAAGCAGAGGACACACAGAGTAGGGTGCTAAATGAAGAAATGGAGGAGCATATCTGCTTTGCTTCCTGGAGCTTGGAGAAGGGGTACCTACATGAGCTCAAAATTCAGTTACAGACCATTCCCTGGTCTTGAGTGCTGTTCACAAGTTTGGGAGGGAGCCCTTCAGTTGAAACTTTCAGATCCACTGTGCAACGGAAATGCAGTGCGTATGGTCAGCAAATGTGAGGAAGAAGGAGCTGGACAGTTGTGGACAAGAAAGCTGTTTTAGTCTGATCCTACACTATTTGTGCCTCTGATATGTTAAATGACTGAAGTCCACAATGTGCTTTATGCAGTAGGCATCAGAACCTAGTCTTTCCTTTTGAAATTTCTTTGTTGGGCTGTGGTATCATGATTAGTCCAGTTCCACAAAGTGTAAGACCTACACTTCTTATATCTCAAAGAATTGAGCTGTATTTTATTTTAAAAGTATTGTTTAATTTCTTGGAGCTTGTTTTCTAATATAGTTAAATAACCTTTCAATAATGGTTGTTTTGCTTTGCTTGCTGAATGTCTACTTTTTTTCCTCTTCCTCAGAATGGAGAAAGACCGTCTCACCAAATACACGTGATTAAGAACATGCCTCAAATGGCGAACTTTGTGTACAATATGTACATGCACGTGATACAGAGTACGCGCCACTATCAACAGGTAAGGACTTTACCCCTTTTGAAAGGTGTGCATTTAAAACAGAATTGACTTTTAGTGAGTGACATGAGATGCTGTTGAGGTTTGGGACTGTTCCTGTTACATTCAAAATTCCAGAAGGTTTTATGACTGGGAGTGAGAATATTGAGGTCTTTAAAATCTTTCAGTAGCAAGAGCTGTATCTTTTAGTAATTTAAGCCACTGTTTAAGGCTCCAAAACACCAAGTAATTAATGCCGAGTACTAGACATGGATCTGTCTGTGCCCAGAAATTCCTCGTTAATACTAAAGAACTAGCCTCTCCAGTATTTACTTGGAGCAAACTTGTGTATTATGTTTCAGGTAAGTGCAGCTAGTGGTGTTACAGCACCGCCACATGGTGCAAGAATGTTTCGTAATGGAGGTTTTCATGACAACCCTGCAGTATGTAGAAAGATCAGATCATGTCTCGGAACCTTTTTAACCATGTTTTTAATTCATTGCATTTTCCAAGCTGGTTAGCAGCTGTAGCATTTTTATTCTGGAGCAATTTTTCTGAGCACTATTTCAGCACCAGTCAGAATAGGATGGGGTTGGAAGGAACTATGGACACTTTCTCACTTCTATATGTAATTTTGTCAGTGTTTAATCCCTGAAACAGCATTCAGAACCCAACAGAAACACTTTGTCGTCTTTTGTATGTGAGCAGAGCTTTAAGGTACTTTAGTATACTGAGCAGAAAGCTGCCTTTACTCAGCATACTCAGATCTATAGATGCCTAGAGGTAGTTGATAATAAATATAAAGGGAGAGATCTTAAATGCTACTCCTCAACTGCATCAGCTTTCACCTGATGTATCATGATTACATTGCCTATATTTTATTCTTTCATGGTACTCTGAAGTTCCCTTGTTTTTGCTTTTCTGAAGGATTACCAAAAGTAGAAAAATTTATGTAAAAGGACACTGTTTCGGCTGGCTGTGGGCAAGGAGTGTGAGCATGGCTCTGTATCCTTGAACAGATTAGTCCAGGGTGCTTGTCTGTGACACCTAGGTTCTGTTCTTTAATGCAAGGATTTTTCTCTATCACCTTCTCTCCCTCCTTCTTCCAGGGACCGTTTAATCTAAAATGGAACAGTATAATCAGTAGAGATCAGAACCTAAAACTTCTTTAATTGAATGTGAGACTTCCAAATAGAACATTTCTTTTCTTCTGCAATTCTTATCCAGTGAGTCTTGGATTATTCTTTTTCCTTCTGGGCAGCATAGCTTCAGCCCAGTTTGAAGCATTTTGCTACTCAGAAAAAGCCTTTGCCAGGTGGACAGGATATTTTCTCACTATTTTGGGAAAGTGCTCTGGTTATCTATTTGCTGTAAAGAAAAGGGGATAGAGAAAGAGGAGTGGCACTACTAAAATCTCTTATTTAACTGTATGTTGCAGCTAAAGCAGTGAAAGCTCATGCTGTTTGTTAGAAACCCAGTCCTGTGAGCACATGACAAGACTTGTTTTGGAGACAGTTTGTCTAATGTAGTTGAGATCTCTTAACTATGCAGCTTGTATGTGATGAAGATTGGATGGACTGTGCAGTTTGTCACATTTAGATGCAAATGAATAGCCTTGTCAAAACTGAGAAGTGTATACATGTCCTGAAAAGCAGATGGTAGCATGTAAATTTTACCAAAAAATGGGTTTGCTTGACACCTTATTCAAATATGGATCTGATACTTCTGCTTATACCAGTTATTCTTTTTAGTGTCCTAATCTTATCCATTGCTGGCTAAAATTAGTTACAAAACTGCTGGTTTCCTACTGTGGCAATGAATCACATTCTTCTTGCAGGAGAAGCCAAAAAGTGAACTGCAATGAAAACAATAAAATTCAGGCATTACATTTCTTTACCCTATTTAGTACAACATGATGTTTTTCTTTTTCTTTTACACTAGTCTTAACAGTAGTAGTCACGAAGCACAACACGCATCTAACTGAATCACAGAAGTCTGAGTTTATCTCAATGCATCAGGAACATATTTTTGTAATTAAAGGATCTTTGATTTTGAGATAAGATTTTTCTCTGAACAGATGGATTATAGGGACTAGTATGATAACTTAAAAGTCTATTAAAAAAATCTTTTTCATATCTCTGCTGGTAGTCATAATTGCTTCATAGATTTGCCTATGCTTGTCAGAAATTTGTGATATTAGTGTCATCTAATTGAAGATAAAACTTTACTGTAACTAAACACTTAATTTGAAATGTGAAGCCAAGTTGCCTTTAAGCAAAACAAAACTAAACAGTCATCCATGGGAGGTTTATCAAGCTTTCATTTCATTAAATTGCTTCACAATATTTCAAGGAAATCATGTTATTAAATAATGTCAGGCTGAAAGAATTTGGAGTGTTTCTGTACAGCACAGAGTTGTAGAGCATTCATCTGTACTCTTCAGCTCTCTGTGTTCTTGGGGGTTTTTTTTCTGAAGTCTGTAATATGGCTACCATTGCCCCTCAGAATGTGTGAACTACTTTTTTGGTTGTGAGCAAAACACTTTGAATATACTAAATTACTTTTCCAGAAGTATTATGTGAAAAATACCTAAGCATTGCTTTAGCTGTTACTGGAACTTGTGTCGTTCTGTGCTTACAGCTCTGGGTGAAACTTGTGTAAGTACAGATAACATTCACATAGCATTTTATAAGACATTTAAAGGGGAAATTACTGGAAGGAGTTGTTAAAGACAGGCCTGTGAAAGGCCTCAATAAGCAAGTTAAACATATCTAGGGGTTTGAAATGGTTATAGATGAGATTACAGTAGGAATGTGCTTGCTGCTCCAAGCAGGGATTTACCGCAGCCCTGTTACTTGACTGACTGTTTGGGAGAATTAAATGTGTTTGATATCCTTGACTTGGAGGTACTGAATTTTTAACACTTTCTTTTCAGGCAAAAAAAATGTCTAAGACGACCATTGTATGAGCCAACATTATTCTTAATTTTTTATATAGGAGTTAAATGCCTACAAATGATTAGGGCTTCTGAATTTTAAATCTTTGTTGTTAACTTGTTATCTAATACAAAATCCTAAATGTAAGATGAACAGTTCAAGCTAAAATAGGGATAGATTCCCAAATAGATCTATTTGTTGTAAAATCTGAAAATCCTTTCTCTTTTAATCATCTAGCGTTTACTGCCCCCACCTGCCATGATTGAAGAAACTGAGACTACTCAGACTCAAGAGACTGAGTTAGAAAGTGAAGTGCAAAGCATGCAGGAAGATGCAGAAGAAGAAAATAAGGTAGGGGAAGAAATGGTAAAGGAAGAACAAGTGAAAGTGACAGAAGTGGATGAACATCGAACAATGCCAGAACACCCGGGAAGAGACAGTGATAGTGGTGACAGTGAACCTGAGAATGAGACTGAAAAGTGATCCACCTGATGTCTGTCCTCTGTGTGTTTTGGAAAAAGAGATGGGGAAAAAGACATTTAGAAATATAATTGCAATTTTTACATTGACTTTTTAAAATTGTTGCTTGTGTAATGAGACCTGTTTCACATGTATTTCACTGAATACTTTGTGAACAAGCAAAATGTTTGGCAAACATTATACTGAGTTCTTGTCAGTATCAGTAATGTAATTTGTTTAATGGCTTCAAATGATGCACAATTTCCTTTTCGTAAGTTGTTCAGTAAAGATGCTTTTTATACCAGTTTTGAATATTTGACCTTTAATCCAGTCAAGGGGTAATGGGTGTAAGCTGGAACACAGGAGGTTCCGCTTGGATTTGAGGAGGAACTTCTTTACTGTGAGGGTGCCAGAGCACTGGAACAGGCTGCCCAGGGAGGTTGTGGAGTCTCCTTCTCTGGAGACATTCAAGACCCGCCTGGATGCCTTCCTGTGTGATCTCATGTAGGTGTTCCTGCTCTGGCAGGGGGATTGGACTGGATGATCTTTTGAGGTCCCTTCCAATCCCTGACATTCTGTGATCTGTGATTAAACTTCACAGAATAGCTGCATTCAATATCGGTTAGACACTATCGTTTCCTTAGTATTTTGCAGTGGAAAATTCCTTACACAGAGCTGTGCTCATATACACTGAGATGGGATTTTAGGCATAGGCTCAAGTTCAGTAAGATACTTAATTGTATGTCTGAGAAATGTGAATTACCATGGGACTTTGAAATGTTTAAAAGCTTTATTGAATTGAGACCTTTGCAGGTTCTCAGAATTTCATAAGGCCCAGGTACTTGTGGCATTTTCTCATTGTTGACTTCTGCTGCTGTTTTTAACTGAGCGTTGTTTACAGAAGTAAGGACGCAGCTTTTTCAACAGCACTGGTTTTTAAATTAGTGTTTTGAAATAAATTACTTTTGCTTTAAGAGGACACAGTAGTTGCCCACAATAAAGCCACATGAGGAAGAAAAATGAAAGTAGTTCTCTGAATGCAGGATTTGCAAAACATACAATATTGATGTTAATGACATAATGGTTGAGTGGGTTTTCTAGGGTAACTTCCAAGTGTACATCTTTCATAAAGTGATGAGAGAAAGGTTTTTCCCTGGTTCATTGAGAATACCTGCCAACTTGGCAAATTATTCAATGGTTCAATGAGACCTATGAATTTCCAAGTAGATTTTCAAACAAAGCAATAGCCATAGGAACACCTTTTTTGCTGGCAAAGAGAAAATACTTGATTTTTCAAGTGTTGCAGTGGTGAAGCTGCCAGGACTTCCTCACTAAATTGACAAGAGAATAATTAACTTAAAGCTTTTATTAATAGCATTGAAATTCTTTATCTTTCTTAATATTTTTATAGTATAATAAGGAAAAAAGAAATAGTATAAAGTAAACCAAACTCCCATGAAGCACATCTATTGCATACTTTTGTGTACATGGTGAGATCTCATTGCCCCCCACCCCCTCCCTGAAATAATTCTTCCCCCCGTCAGTTAGAGGGGAGCTCAGGAGTAACAAATCCTAATACTTGCTATTGGTACACAGTGTTTTCTTATGTTTTTCATCTACTGAAGTTAAGTTTTCTTAAACAAGAAAACTGATCATTTGAGCAGAATGTGTGTTCTTTCATTACTTGTTTGGATTGGAAGGGAGTGTGCTCTTTATGACCAAATAGTCTGCCTTGGAGGAACAAATATTAGTGTTGAATATTGGGGTGATAAGTTTCATTCAATAACTTTCACATGTTTGTGCAGGGTGGAATGGTGCAGGACCTTCAGGCCACAAGCGACTAGCTCAGCTAAGGATTGTGATCTTTGTTTTCCAGCCTGATTTCTTTAAATATTTGAGTCTGACAGTCTTTTATTGTGCTTTAGTATTTCAGGAATTGGAAAAGGATTCTGAAGATTTTTTCTGAAATGGATAATTTAATTGACAGAGATTCTATCAATAATTAGGACAGAATGACTATTAGCAAGACACAAATTTGAAAAAAGCTGTGAAGACCTTTGAGGTGTGCACAGTCTGTGATGAAATCTTGCTGTTGGTCTGTGACCACACCTGCCTGTGTGATGCTGGGTTCCATGTGCGGGCCCCAGGTGTACATGTCACTTTTGGCTCAGTCCTTATAGAACAACAGCCAACTATAGAGTCATTCTAGACTTCAGTGTTGCCCTAAAATGGTGAGTGGAGTTGTAATAAAGGTTGTTTCTGGCTAAGGTGCAGGAAGAGGCAATTGAACTGCAAACCATTAGAAAAGCTTGAACAGCCTTAATATGCAGTTTTCTGAGGGACCAAGCACCTCCTCTAAAAGAGGTGGAAGGTTTTATTGAGTTGACTTGAGCTGAGGAAGTGGGTCATTATCCCTGCTGTGACCTTCCATGTGTTGAACTTTACTTTTTTCAGGGACATGATAGCATTAGGAAAATGAATTTTCAAAAGCCTGGAAAATCATGTTTTTCTTGTAGCTGTGGTTGAAAAGTTCTTGAGACTTTGATTTGTCAGAGTATGAGGTTAGGGGTTTGGGGCTTTTTTTCCCCCCAAAGCTTTTCAGTTTTGTTTTTCATTTTTGGTAAAGGATGAACTTTGTCTTTTTCACCAGAATAGTTATTATGTCCTATTTACGTTTTCTTATAAGAAAGAGTAGGTGGGAGAAGTGAAGCAGTCTAAGACTGTAATTTTGATCTGCCTGGTTTGTTTTCCAATGGCAATATTTTCTTGGGATTTAGCATCGCCTTCTTATGTCCCTGTCTTTGTTCTAGTGAACAACAAGATCTAGTTGTTAAAATAAATGTATTGAAATTTCAAAAAACAATAATGACATACACAAATTTAATTATTTTTAAAACATGGAATCTGTAAGTAAGTGAACAAAACATTGTTAAAATAGCTTTTAAAGAAGTCTATTCAAGCATTATTGTGAAGATTTATTATAGCACTGCATGAAAACCTAGCAAACAAATTCTTTGTGAAGACAAGATCCTTTAAAGGGTATAAACCAGAGGAAAAGATATAAAATTACTTTCTTTTATTGTCCCAAAGCTATGTAATTAAAAAAAAAACCCACTAAGGACTTTTTGAGTGAAACTAAGAACTACTAACAGTTTTTAGTCATATTTATTTAGCCAGTGTTTCCATTAATTGCTTAGATCTTCCTCTATTACTCAAAGCCTGTAAAACAACTTAAGCACTACTTTCCAGATTTTTTTTTTAAATAGAGACTAGTTTAGAAACAGCTCAACCCTTGGACTCTAATAGTCTACTGATATAAAAATGATACTATAATTCAATGTGCTGTTCATTTCTCTAATAGCCAGAAAAACAAGGGCAAAGAGTAATTTATTAGGGTTCTGTCATCCCTACGTAGCTGAGGCAGTTCTGTATGAATACAGGTCCCTTTCCATCTGTGAGTAGTGCGGTACATCTCTGAAGTAACGCAGTAAGTGCAGATTTAGGTATGATCAAAGAAAGTGCCTCAGTAACACTCAGAACATGGCTTGCTTTTTCTTTAGTCTCTGTGGAACTTTGAAACTGGGCTTGGCAATGGGGCCAGGACAGTGGATAAGTTAGTTCTAAGAAATTGAGGACAAAGTTTGCAAAGGGGAAAAAGAAGAGACAAGCTGGAGGTCTCAGCACTTTACAATAATGAGTATGTCCATAAACTCCTCAAGAAAAGGCCATTACTTTTTCCTAGCCTACCTTGCATTTGCTTCAATAGTGGATACCAAATACTGCTCTGTGTGTTGGGTAAGGTCGGTTCTAACTTCCTTCAAAAGGGAAGCAAACATCTGGCTCCTTCTCCTCCCTTTGGAATGGATCTCTGCAGTTTCCTGGGACACAAAAGGATATGAATCCTGAAGAAAAGTATTCTCATGAGAAGTTAAGTTTTCCTCTAAAAATGGTTTTGCTGACAGGACAAAAGAGACTGGTTTTATCCTCTGAAATCACAGAAGTCTTTTAAAAAAGAAGACCTAGAGGCGATGTTGATCACATACTGGATGAAGACGATGACATACAATTCTATTGAAACCAGAATTAGGTAACACTTGAAGTCTTGTAGACCAAGGAGACAAAAGTGAATGTCCTAGCCAACAAATGAATCACAACCCACAGCAGTCAAGAAGCTGTGAATGCCATTAAGACATATGGCAGTGTACTTTCCTTTGCCAAACATGGTAATCCTCCCAGTCAACTCAATCAATAGAAAATGAATGGTTTCAGGGAAATTTTGGAAGCTTTTTTTATGGCCCTTCATGTCTCCTTTGCTATGTGGTTTCTCAAGTGTAGTTCTCTTACAATCCTTTTTCTCAGAGGGTTGGTTGCTTATGTACATGTTGAAAAAAGAAAAACCAAACCAAACCAAAACTGTGTAATGTTTATGCTTTAATACTGATAAACACATTTTAAAAGAATGCTGTTACAATTGCAAATTGAGAAAGAACTTTCTTAAAAGGCTTCCAAAATAAAATTCTGCCTTGCCAGCAAAGGCATCTACAGAATTACTACAGTGAAAAGAATTCAAGAAAAGAGGGAGAAACAATACCTGCAATACTACTTCCTCTCAGTTTGTAAATGGTAGTATTGCAGGAGATTAAATACCACTATTGTAATGAGAAGGTGATCTTTTCCCACTCCTATGGCAGGTAACAAGGACAGGTTATTTCTCTGGGCCTTGCTCTGGAAGAGCTTTAATCAGCTTAATCTAGCCTCTATCAGGGGTAATGTAACGTGCTGCTATTAAGAAAAATAGTTACATTTCATTTAGCTTCCACTGTGATTTGCATTCACCTTGAGCAAGGAGCAAAAGAGCAAGGACAAGGATTTGCCTTTGAATCAAGGAATAACGTTACTGAAGTGTAACGCAGAGAAGCCTGTTGCTGTACTGTTAGAGCTGGAAAACAAGATAAAAATAAAAAGTTGGAAGAAGAGTTATTTCAGTAAGAAAGTTTCCAGAGTTGAGGCATTATCTTTCTGCTTGAGAAACACTATCAGAGCCAACAGAGTGTGTTTCTGTGTAAGTATCTTTTAAGAAAATGTAGACTAGAACAAAAAGCTGAGCCAGCTGCTGTCAATTACATAGTTCATCTATAGATGTCAGTGAAAAAGCGCATACAGCTACAGTGCATGTTTGCCTAATGAAACATTAGAATTTTATGATTCCAGAGATAAAAGAATAAGCTGGAGACCCAAGTAAGGGTCAGGAATATATCAGTCCTGGCACCGTTTGCCAGAGATAAAAAGAAGCCGCCCTTATTGCATTTATCAAGTGTGAATTCCTAAATTGCTGCAACCCAGCGTAAGAGAAGCTCTGCTACGCATCTAGGGACGCTTCAGCATCCTGCTGCGCTGGCCTGACATCTCTTGTGTGTCAAGAGCACTTATTTTTAGATGGGACAGTCATTAGGGACATAATGTATCTTAACTACTGTAAAGGAAGTTGTGTGGGGCAGCAGAGGTGGACAGGAGAAGCCCAGTATAGAGGCGCTAAGATTCTGTTTCTGCCCGTAATCCGCAGCAGAGTCTGCTTGCCCTGTCTCTTCAGAGGGGCTTTTAGCAGCGGCAGTCATGTGCTCTGGGCCATACCGTGTTTTCTAAACTGAGCCATGCCACATGTTGTGCATGCTGAGTCAGAGAGGGGAGAAAGCACCGTACCAATAACCCTCTTCTGCTGAGGACGCGTGCAAGAACACTGAAGCGAGGCTAACTGGGGAGAAGAAAAGCCCAGCTGCAGAAGAGCTGTCCTGCTGTCTGTCACTGACCACCTCTGGAAACACGAGCAGAGTTAAATAAACAACTGCTCTATTGCAATGTGTGTAAACATGACCTAAGTTTGAACAGAACTCAGGCATACCCAAATATTGCCTCTGTGTGGCTCTAAATTAAAACCTAATAATGACTAAAGTTAAGATAAGCGAGAATGGTTTTGCTTATCAGAAAGATATACTAAAAATAACTATTCTTTGAGTGATAGAAATCTTCACAGAAACTAAAGTTGCTATTAGCAGTTTTGTGATTTCATACAACTCCTAGAGGAGAATGTTACATATTCACCTTATAGAAAATAATAAGTTCTTGTTTTGTGGACTGGCTTTTGCTGGTACCCTACTGTGTATTGGGCTGGAGTTTATCTCTGCCAGTGTGTAGTAGTAAAAAATTGTGTGGAGTGGAAGGCAAGAACACGTGACATCTGGGTCAATTCTGTATTTTATTGTAACATTTTATCTAAAGTGTTGTAATGAATGTGACTTACATAAACCTTAAGTAATAAACTAGGGATTTGTAGACCATAAAACATATTAGGGAATTAGAAAACTTTTGTGGGGTATTGTTTTAGGAAATAATGCGATTGTGGAGTTGATGACAATTTTCCTAAAGCAATGCTTTTCCCACAATGTTAGTTAAATGTTGCACTTTGTTGGTATGATACTTAAAAAACAAACAAACAAACAAAAACTGTTCAAGCAATTGGCTTTAGTAATGCACTTCTCCCCATGAATCATACTTTATTAGAAAATCA
This sequence comes from Caprimulgus europaeus, assembly GCA_907165065.1. The sequence continues at coordinate 32,826,577 of OU015532.1, read as the reverse complement.
AGTGATAAAATTCAAAGTAAAGGATACAGTATTCCAAATTAAAAAATAATAAAAAAAATCACAAAAAAGGCCCACACCAAAAACCCCAAAATATCTCAGAGTATTTAATTTTTTTGTTTGTTTGTTCAAATTAGCACTGAAAGAAAATTTTTAAACTTGGAATTTCACATCAAGTGAGAACTTGAAACTCTGACCAGCTCTGATCAAGCATGTTTGGATGGTGATCCCTTCCTGCGGTATCACTTGAGTCCCAGTGTTGAAAACTGACTGACTTAAACACAGAAGTGAATGATTCACGCTGATCTTCATGAAGTTTAAGCTATTAAAATTGTCCTCAACACCCTTCTTTCCTTTCTGGTACAGGCTGCAGTAACATGCTGTTTCTTTCCTTGTTTGGACTGACCGTGTTTCAGGCACCTGCCAGTTTTACTCAGAGCTAAGAAATGCTCCCAAGTAGCTCATTATTTTCACAGCCTGTGTTCTTTATCTCATTTGATCTCTAATGTATTATGAACTAAGCTTGCTCCTGCATACCCTGATACTTCAGTGATGGGGCAGTTGTCCTAGATTGCTCCCTGCTCCTGCACTGTTCACCCACTGGCGTTCTGTCAGTCTGAGCTGTGTAATGAGATGAGGCACTGAGGGCAGCTGCTGCTCCTGGCTCATCCCAGTGCTCAGTCCTGTGCACCCTACCTACCCTCCTGGAACTCTAAGCTGCAACAATTAGCATTATAAATTGGGAAAAAAAGTAATAATCAGCAAACAAAGTGGATTTAGTGTTTTAAATTTTATTTACTGAATGACAAATAGCAGTGGAAATACACATGCATCTTCTGTAGTGGTAAATTTACATAAAGTTGATTCTGAAGAGAATTGTTACTCTAATCACAGATGTGATATCCTTAATTGTGTCAGTATGAAACCTGGTATTTGACTCAATAATATACAAAGCCTGTTTTGCATACTACTAGTTTAAACCAGGACTTAAAATGCTTTTGGTATTGTTACAATATATGAAATTATGAATTCATATATGCCCATACTCTCTCTTTATGGGAATATGTGAGAAATCCTTCAATTTAAACAATGTAATGCCCTTTTAAGTGGTGTTTTGGTATCTCACTTTTCCAAAAAGAGGAAATTTCTTTGTCCTGCAAATTCAAAGTTATTCTATTTGGATTTCTTTTATTATACTTAGAAATGATGACTTTGTGTTCCAAGATGAATACAGTGGAATAAAGAGCCAATGTAAGTTATTGCTGATGCTTCTGTACAGTGGAGGAGGAGGTGTAGAGAGGGCAATCTCTCTCCTAGGTTTCTGAATTCTGATGGCAGTAGAGGAGAGCATGTTCCACTCAAGCTAATGAGGGTTTGAGTCAAGAATTTTTCTCTTAATCCTCCTAGACCTTAGCTAAAGATATTAAGTTTACATACATATAAATAGAAAGCTGTCCTGAAAATTGCTATCCAAACTTTTGTATAAGGGATTGCATGACTGAGAGTAGCTGGGACCTAGGAGGTCATAGGTAGAAACTGGTGGGGGCATTAGATCAAAGGTGCAATAAGTGTATTATGAGGAGATGCCCAGTAACATGTAGCAGTAAGCTAAATATGTACCTCAGTGCTTTAGTTTTAATTTATGAATGTAACAACAGTTCCATGTTTCTTCTTGCAAGACCTTTTAAGTGGACTATGAATACATCTACTTTGATAAAATATTTTCCCAGTTGGCACCCATTTCCACCTTAGGCTACCTTTCTCCTTTGAGAAGGGAGGGAAGTGGCTGTGTTCATGACTCTTCTCACACTCATGTTTGCAGAGAAAAGCCTTAGTGTGAATCTTCCCCTACCCTCCACCTTCTGACATGGGTTCACTGTCTCAGTTTGCTGGTGACAGGACTTTTTTTGCCTACTTGTTATCTGTTTGCTGTGTGAGTTTTGCTGCTTTTTGCTGCAGCTTTTTGCAATCTGGATGTGGCCACGTTAGACAGTTGAGGGGAAAGACGTAATCCTTGTTTGCACTTTGGGCTGGTTATGGTATGCCTGTAGAAGTTGTAATGTGAAGAAGAATCACTGTGCTCATGAGTAATGTGCATCAGTGAAATCAATCTGAATTGCCAAAGTGCCAGTAACCTTTTTTGCCACTGCCCAACTCTGAATGTAGGCCACGTACTTCAAGGTCTCTCAAGAGCCATGCAACCCTTTGGGATTAGGCAGGAGCTGTGGAGAAAAAACAGTGAGTCTTACAGCCCCCTCTTCAAATCAGCAGTCTTGGAAACAAGGAATAATAATTCATGACAATCTTTTTGGTAATTCTGACAAAAGACTTGAATGTATTAATAGTGTTTTCATTAAATTTTGTGGACTATCAACTTTTCAGATGCTTGAGAAATGTCTGCTCTAAAATAGGAAACTCATTCAATAGGACAACAAAGACTGTGCTCTCTTTTCTTGTTCTAGCTTGAAGCCAGATTTAGGACATCTTGAATATATTCACAACTGAGATGTTTGAAGACAGTTTTAATTAGCTATTTAACTAGTTTGTTTATGAAAGGCAATCAGAAATTGAGCACTAATTTGCAATGTTATTTCAGTGAGTTCATGTGAGTACATGTTCAAAGTGAAGATTAGCCTGTTTGTTTTCTAATGGAAGAAAAAAAATTACCATCTGCAACTGAATTTTAAGGGCCTGCAGAGTAAAGACAAGACTGAAAACATAGTGCCACTGTTTTGCTATGTCCTGTGCAGTTTCTTTATTTGATTTTAATTCATTCTTCTGTTTAAGTTGACTGAGTGTTTAAAATTTCAGCTGGCAAGCTGTCAGGTTTGCCAGAACCATTGTAACTGGGAATATTATGACATCTAAATACTTACATTTTCAACCATAATATTTGTTTAGCAACTTCAGTGCTGAAAACGTTTATGCAAAAACCACACCTCTTCATATACACTGTGAAAAAAATGTTGACAGAAGTAAAGCACAATTTTGACATAATACAGACCACTGTGTATTTACCTCGACTGTAAGATGTTTTGTTAAGCTAAACACTCAAATAATTTTTTGACTAAGACTTTCTTTGAGATATCTAGGTTACAAGGAAGTTACTCAGAATATCTTGCAACATTTCACTCTGATCTAATATAGCCTAAGTGGATCTTACCAGAATTTTCTGAAGCATAAACATAGTTGAATTATAAAAAGCTGCCTATACTACAGCGTCTGTAAGCTGTCTTTTAAAAAATTACCAAACATGGTAAAGGAAATATACAATAAAAATTCCTTGGAAATTAACAGAATGTTGTTGATATCGAACAAAAAGAAGGAAAAGACAAAATGAAGAAAAATTGGAGGATTTGAGGAATATCTGAAGTGCTTGTGTAACTGATAGAAACAGAAACCTTCCCATAGTGATTTCAGGACATGCTTTTTCCTCCCTGTTTGGTTCTTTGCTGTTTCTATTGTATGTCTTTTCCAAAAGAGACTCTTTTCCTCTGGGCACAATGGAATTTTCTGTAAGACTGCTGCAAAACGTTTTTAGTCATTCTTACTTCTCAAACCTTTTAATGGAAGGATGGGGAGACACATTTTTAATATCTCCAGGATATGCCAGGTCTCTCATCCAGAATCTTTCCTTCATTAAAACATGTCACACGTGTATTAGTGTCTATATTTAGTTTCCCTAGCTCATGTTTTGTGGTTGAGATCAGAAGATACCATATCAACTAGAATGCAGCTGCCAAAACCATGGCTAAGGCTGGGAGCTGCACCTTCAGCTCTGTGGCGCAGGTGACATACCACGGCTTTACCAGGGCAGCCGGCAGTAGCCCCTGGGACATGTGGTCTCTGGCTGATGTTGGTGACTTGAACACACCTTTGTCCTTGCCTGGCCAGCTCAGCCAGCCCAGGCACCCTGTTGGGATTACAGCAGCCAAGAGAGTTTCTCCCAAGGTTGCGGGTTCCTTGTAGTCCCCTGTTCCTCGCAGCCCATCTGAGACCTGAGCCACTTGCCAAGGCCACGTCTGTCGCTGTGGGCATGTCTGAATTTTGGTACAGTGCAGTTGGTCCTGTTCAGGTGACAAAAGAGGAGACAAGGGCTTTTGTCAAACAATGTATTCACCTTGCTTTTCTGCTTTGGTGAATGTCTGTCAGAGAAGATTGGATCATTTCAAAAGCCATAAAGCTGTGCTGGAAAGGTAAAGCTGGTTTCCATATATCTTTTTGCTTTTACTGATTATAATTGAGCAATTTGTGTACTTTTCAGTACGATATTGTATAGCAGCATAAATTCAGCTGATAAATCATAGAATCATAGAATGATCTGGATTGGAAGGGACCTTAAAGATCATCAAGTTCCAACCCCCCTGCCATCAGCAGGAACACCTTCCACTAGACCAGGTTGCTCAAAGCCTCATCCGGCCTGGCCTTGAATACTTCCAGGGAGGGGGCATCCACAAGCCTTTCCCTGAGCCCTGCTATAGTATTTTTTCCTAAACAGGAACAGTAAAAGCAGTATTAGTATGTTAGTATGAAATATTAAAGTGATTGGTATGAAATTATTCCATGAGCAACACCATCTAGCTAGAGTTATATTGTTCAAGAAAATATTCTTTCGGTCATATTTTAAATGTTTTGTAAACAGAACTTGGCTAAAGAAATGGAACCGTTTAGGCTGCCCATAGATCCAGAGTTACTGTTGTTTTTCAAGATATTGTTTACTCTGTCACGATCTCAAAGCAGTGCCTGCTGCCATGTTGTTCGTGTGTTTTATTAGCATGTGATTTAGAGCAACTGGTTTGACTCAATAATACTGTGCCACCTATACTTACCGCTCATTAGGCTGAGTAATACTTCTTTTCACTACCCTAACTTTTGCTTCTCTTTCTTTCTCCTTGGCATTTAACCACTTTATGACCTTATATATATAACACCAGTCCTTTGATAACAAAGGTGCACATAGCAAATGCTCAGTCTTTAATTTTTAAAAGAATTTCCTGAGCAGTTTGTATTGTTACCATGAAATCCCAATTATGAGTTATTAAAAATGAAACACTGAGAAATGTTTCCAGTATTTTAGGTATGATCAATATATTTTTCCATTGTTTGATTATTCTTTGTTAATTTAGCTGCTGGACATCTCACAAGACTAGCAGAAAATGCCAGGTTGTGTTTTGGATTGTATAGCATTTTCGTACATATAAATATATCTGCAATTTTCCAGACTGCTGAAAGAATGAACGAGGCAGAAATAAAATGCTCTGACAGCTCACAACACATCTCAGTCATTGGGGAGATAACTGTTAATAGTCTTGGTGCATAATAGGCTTGATGGATCTGTTAAATAAAGCTCATGGTCTCAAAGCTCAGCACAGGGAGTAGGTGATAATGAAAAGGACCAGCAGATATGTAAACTCAATTGACCTGGTACCAGTTGTGCGCAACCTGTTTCTCATTAAGCCAGAGAACAAGCCATGTGAGGTGTCCTCCTTAGATTGCCTGTTGACAACCTGAGAAGTTCTACAGCTTTATGGTCTAGCCATAGTCTGCACTTCAGGATTTTCTTAACTTACTCTATTCCAAACATATTCTATTCCAAATGTTAGTTGTGTTCTTCCTCTGTAGCCATATTTTCTTATGTGTTGAAGGAACAGTGCAACTTATATCTGTAGAGCTGTGCTAAAAATTTGCATCCAAGTCATTCTAGTCTGGAAAATTACTCATTAAAGGGAATCTGGTATTTCTCTTTCCTACTTAGGAAGTTTCCCAGGAGGCATGTGTGACTTGATATTTGTTACATTATATTTTTGTTAAATATAAGAAATAGATTTTTCTTGCCTGAAAATATCTCTTCCGCCCCCCGCCCCACTGCCCCCCCCCAAAAAAAAGAGATTTTCCAAGGAGAGTTCTGTCTGTATATCTCTGTATACATACACAGTCAAAGTTAACCCTTCTTTTCTGTGTCACTGGGTTTCAGAAGGCAGACTGCAACTGCTTGGTGTGGGGATTGTTTTGGCTCATTGTGCTGGTGTTTTTGGCTGGCCCATAGGCATAGCCTTGTTGTGTGCCCTCTATGGATTCCTTCCCCTCTGGCTGCTTTAATAGGACTAGATGAATTAAGAGAAGTGTTGCTGAAGGATGTGTGTTTGGGGAGGCAGTGCGCTCAGTGTGCAATGGTGTTAAGCAGTGAAGCCAGCCCTGCGACAGACAAGTATTCATCTGTATGCTGCTGGATTCCATAGTTTACTCTGTTAATCTGAATTTTTCAGTTCCAAACAAACTGTTCTTCTTTTTAAACTGTGTACATTCTCTAGATGGTGTCTAAGAAACCTTAACAATCCAGAGGTTTGTCTTCTAAATTATACAGTTAAAGTTGCAGCCCATGAGTGAAGACAGCATGCACTTGAGAAGGTAGCTATGTATGCATCTCTCAGGTTTTGAGTTCAGTGTCAAAATCTAATTAAATAGTTGAAAATGCTGCCTAATACCCCTACTGGGTCTGATTAAGACACTTGAGAAAAGTGTATACTGAATTGGAAATTTATTTTTGTGAATATTTAATCTACAGTATACATCGCTCAGTAATAAGAAAAGTGAAATTCTGATCTGATATCTTTACAGTGTGTATTTTTTCATATATACATTTCAGTGCCTGCTTAATTTAGTTCCCTTGCAATAGACATTAGCAATCTTGTGCGTTGCCACCTCATTTCATGTTATTTTCCTGTGAAGAGCAATTTTTCAAGGGAACAACTTTGCTCATGTGGGTTCATGGCAATTATTTCAATTGTATTAAATTAATAAGCATTTTCTGTAAACACCTTCATTGAAATGTCTCTTACTTTGTCCTTTGTTTGACGTATTTTATATTTTTATGATCCATTGAACACTAAGCATTGTCCAGCCATTTACTTGTAATACTTTGGATTTCTAAGAATTTTACTGGATCTCAAGATAAAATATTTTTTATTTTGTTTTTTACAGCCTGCGTTTAATGGTTCTGTCATCTCATATTTTTATTATAGTGAGTAATTATATGAAAAATAAGATTGGTTTTCTTAAAGTTTCTTTTCTATCTTCAAAAGACATTGCATAGCTTATAGAGACCAGCTGACAGCATGACAGTAACTACAATTTCCTATGTATTTCCAGAAATGTTTTAGAAATTAGCAAGTCTGGAAGGCAGTTTAAAGCGGTTTACCCAGAGGAGGGTACGATTAGATGAAACAATGTTTCAATGCCATGTCAGTGTACCAAGAAAAGAAAGAAGTTGCCCTCTGAAAATCAAAAAACCTTCGAAGAGGTCTATAGGGGCTGCCTAGTAAGTTCGGAGTTATACCCAGTGATACAAGTGAACTCAGTGAGGGTGGAGAAGACTTACTTTCCTTTGTTAATAATTTTCAGTTGTTTATCACTTCATCCAGTTTGTCACTGGAATAATGTATTTCAGTGACATATATAAAAAAATAAAAGAAAATTTCCTCCAGTTCAGCTGTGAGAAAGTAGAACAGACTTGACATAGTGGGATAAAATGCCTAACTATTTTTGAGTAGGACTTTCTTTGCTTCATGGAAGGGTAAGTGGCATGACATGGTCTCTGTGGTAGCTGGAGATTGGACTTCAATAGCTTAAGAGAACTCTGCTATCTTGCCCAAACTGTAACCATTTCATCAGAAATTTTTCATATAAAAAGTCTACTTCAGCTTGGGTATTTTGGAAAATTTGACCCAAAATTAGCTCTTTTTGAAAGCAGAGCTTGAGCAAAGTCTGTATATATTATATAAAACCTAAAAAAGTACAGCCATTTTGCTGAGAGGTTCTAATCACCCCTGTATTTGCACATTTGAATGTGTAAGGGTGATGAATGACTTTTTTTTTTCCCTAGGAAAATCTGCTACAATTCAGCTGCTTCATAAGCTCTTAGAAAAGCCATGTGTGTGCTAAGCAGCTGAAATCTCTCAAGAGTCTGTCTTGTCAGCCATGCTCATCTGTTGCACGAGGCTGGGCTATGTCCGCACCGTTCCCGTAGAACAGGTGAGCGTGCAGCATTTGCCTGTTCATGCACAGGAAACTTGGGGATTTTCCTTGCAGCTGTGGGCTGAGGTGAGTTAAGATGTCAGAACTCAGAAGAAGGAGATATTTTCCCTTTGTTTGCAGTAGCCTTCCCAACGTGAATGATGAAGGTTCTTGACTTTTAACTGTTGGAAGGAAAATGTTTGGGTTCAGAGATGGGGCAAGTTGCACTGGATGCTATTTTCAGCAGAGTCATAGATTTCTGGAAGAGGATTGAAACTGTGAGACTAGAGAAACCAGGGAATATTGTCTTGAGGAGCTGGTCTTGAGTGTGAGTAGGAAAAATGAGGTTGTGGCGATGAAAATAACACACCCTGGAATGATACTTATTTCCAGCATGGTTATAGAAACCTGTTACTGCTGTGATGGTGACACTGGTGAAAGTCAAGACACCAACCTTACGGGGGACAGAGAGTGGCATTATGATTCCACATGATGTCACTTCTGAACTTCAGCTTTCTTTTTTTAACCTTCTTAAAACATTTGTGCAAAGGCAGTTCAGTGAAAGTGTACTGTGCTTGCAGAATCAAGCACCCAAAATCAGGAATGGTCCTCTTAAAACAACTAATTACATAGAAATTCAATGATTGCACATGTTTTCTTCGGTGGAGGTCTTGGCATCATTTTAGGTACTACAGAGATATGCTCTGGGTATGATGCTTTGGATTTTAATATAATCAAATGTATTCCAGAGCTTCTCATATGCGGAGTTTAGCATATCACCTTGTTCTGCGGGACCTTTGGGAACCTCTGTGGCAAAGAAGGGTACAGTAAAGTCCCTGAGGAAATCAGCTAGTCCATCTTCTTTAGCCTACAGCTTAGAGAACCAGCTCCGAGGTCAGTTTACAGAATTTATATACAATTTACTTGGAAAAGTACTGAAACGGAAGAAGAGGTAGAGATGCAGCCCCAAAATATCTCTCATTTCCTCTTATGAGTAAGCACCTACTCATTAGGGTATAGCAAGAGATTCAATCTTGTGTATGTCTGGTCCTAATGATTCTTGTAGTAGCTCCTGCCTAGATAACTTGGCTCTGGGAGGTAGGGGTGTGTATTTCTAACACAGTAGGAACACAGGAGGATTACACATGCTATTTACCTGTAAGCTACTGCAATTAAAAAAGCATTGTAAAATAAAGTTGGTTATAGCTGAAGTATTTTTTGTTTCTTTCAATGAGAATAGCGAGGGGCTTGAGCCCTTAGAAAGTGGTTTCAGGTGTGACTCTAGACTAGTAAGAAAAAGCATCTAATCTAAGATGAAAGGTGTTTCAGAAAGACCTTTGTCCTCATTTAGCCTCAACCATCATCACCATCTTATGCTGAATTAGATGATGATACGTAGGAGAAGTTTAATATTTTAGAGGATAGGATCAGAGAAAATGCAACACTGGCTGAGATGAGTCACTGGGAGTTTTTTTTCTGATTCTGTTCTCTGAAACCTTGAATTCCCTCTGTGTATTAACAGTGAACTCGGGACCTGTGAATTCTGCCAGGGCAGAGCAGACAGCTAAAACTTACTCTGGCATTAAGCATTCATCTAACATGCATGTTAATATAAAAGGTGGAAATATGAGATTTAGATTGACCACAGTCTGTGTTCTGGATACGGAAAATGAGAGAAATAAATGCATGCAAACTCAAAGCCTAAAACTAGTATGTGGTCCATGAGATGGACTCCCTGTAGGGAGCCTTCAAAGTGCTGGAACAAAAGAATACTTTTTGTTTGACTTATTGAGCACAAACAGAATGACTTGGATATTTCCTCTTTTCTCCCTCTTTCATAGCTCCACAATAATCAAACAGAATTGAAACAAACTTCTGACAAATCAGATTTTTGTTGAAAGCTACTTTTGAAATATATCTGTGGTAACTTTTCTTCTGCATAGAAATAAGCTTTCTGAAATCCATGTTATAATTAGATTACCTTCTCAATCATAAATGTTACTGTGTGGCTTCCAACAGCAATTGTACTAGCTGGTAAAATGGAGCCTGAGATGTACAAACATTTTGAAGTTACTGTTGAAGCCTCACAGCTATGTTCTGGGAGCACTGGAGCCTCACAGCTATGTTCTGGGAGCACTGGAGGATTAGTTGTTTTGCTCTTCATTTTGCTTCTATTGCATATCTGGTTGGTACCACAGAGGACCTGCTGTGTCAAGGCTCTGTCTGTGATGCCGAGTCCCAGAAGGAATTGAGAGACACACTGGGAGTTAGAATGCTGAGTGATCTTTCTGAACATCTCTTTATGTTGCTTTTCCCTTCCCATCTCTCTCAAGTTAGAAATTAGTAGGTGATTGCTGAAATCCTTCTGGAGTGCAATGAGTTTTGGAGTCCAGCAAGCAAGTGAGATGTAAATGTTTGCCAGAATAGCCTCCATTCTTCTCTCTTTTTTTTCAATCCTAATCTAATTGTCCCTCACTATTGTCCTTACCTCTTTCCTCTAGTTTTAACTATTTTTTATTATTATTCACTTCATCATAATTTGAATCCTTTTATTTTTTCTTGTGAGATTTTAAAATATTTTTATTTACATTTTATTAATTGATTTTATTTTCCCTCATTATGTTTTCTACCTTCCTTTTTATCCTCTTTACTTTGTTCAATTTCCTTATATAGTTATAAAGTTGTTTTTATGCCCTGTTGTAGAATTCCTTGTGCTGAGTATGTCGTAAGGGGCTGTTGTGTTTTGTGTTTGGATCTCAGTCTGTTAAACTTTATGTAAAGTTTACTTGTTCAGCCACCCTGGTCAGTTTTTGGACTGCATCCTATTGTTTACTATTTCCTCGTGGGAATGGACCCTCAGCAGTAAGCATCCTAGACTGGTGGTCTCTAAACTTCTTTGATCAAGCACACCAATCAGTAAAAAATTTTCGAGTATGCATCTCCAATATATGTTTATGTACACATTATGTATGAGTACTACTGTGCTAACACATTTGGCACATTATAAAACATACACAAAAATATAAATTAGAGACAGAATGAGACAAAAATTAAATAAACACTATTTTTAAGATATTTGTTAATTTTCTTTATTAGTGATACAAAAAATATCTTCCTCTCGCACCCCAAGTGCAAGGTCTTGTGCACCACCTGGGGTCCATGCACCCCACTTTGGAAAGCAGTGTTCAGATATTCTCAAAACAAGCATTGCTACCCCTAAACACACTTCCAAAGAGCACCTGAGTTCTGTAAGCACTCTTAGTTTGTCATTTTTTCCATATCTGATAAAGGAAGCAGATTCTGTAACAGCTAGCACAACAGTACAGTTAGTTGAAACTATAATTCCTCACATTCATGTCCCTCTTCTCCATTTTTCCTACTTTTCTTGTGTATTTTTTGCCCATCTTTTTATAATAAACAATTAAATACATTTACTAACCAGTCACCCTTTTACAAGTCCACACTTCTTTCATTATTAATGGCACAACAAAACTTATTTCAACTTTATTCTAATGGAACTTCTCACACAGTTTTGTGCTAGTATTAGAAACTACTTAGGTCTGCATTGTTAGTGTGTAACTCTACAGCAAGAAATTATTTCCCCTTGGTTATAGGAGGGCTTGATTCTGAATGATGTCAAGTAGTTTAGGATGAGTAGCACTGCTGCTTTTATTGCTTTACCAATTTTGTTCTGCCCTTTAATGACAGGAACAGAAAAAAATAACTAGAATCTCCCCCAGTGAATATAGAGATCATTACTAAACAAGCTGTGTTTTTGTAATATTTTAAAATTTATTTTCTTTAATTTCCTGTAAGAGTAATTATGTATGGCAAATAGGTAAGCATTGATGGAGCCTGGTGTATAAATATGCTATATACGATCATTTAAATGAATATGCACTACAAATAAAAGGCCATTTCAACTCATGCATTTTCAAAAGCAATAACTTCACATTTCGCTTTACTGAAATTTTACTTGCAGACATATCTACCCAACACTTACCTTTTGTAACCTTCCTTTCCCTGACTCAAATTTCTGTGGTACTATCTAGAACCAGAATCTTTTCTTGCTTTAGTTTTCCTTTTAGAGTTCACCTATCCCACATGACTTTTCCCAGGTTAAGTAATTAACCTGCTCATGACATGACATAGTTGCTTTAGCAGCTGTGACAGTTTGATATCCAACTGCATTTCCACAGGAGGCAAACCAAGAATTTGTGTAAAGTTGTGATTTTCAATGCACTTGTATTTCTGTGTACATTTGAATTCCAAGATTGTCTTTTTAATTTTCATTTGCATACTGCAGAGATATTTTTCCTAAGGTAAGCCCTTCAGTATTTCATTTCCTTGCTGTTAAAAATTGAACTCAGAAACTCACTCCTCTGTGGCTTCAGCTGGGTGTAACTTTGCTGAAACCAGTAGAACTTTTTATGGCTTTTGAGCAGATCAGCTAGGTCAATCTGGCTGAGCAAAGCAATTTCTTCATTGTGACAACTATTTGCTCTTACTATTGTCATCTCTAAAACTGCATGCCCCAAACCACCAGTAGGAATGGGGTGACCAACAATTTCCTGTTTATCATTAAATCAATTAATCTACAGCTAGCCTCATTGCCTTATGTATAAAAGCCTCACAGGAATTTTGGGAGTTTAAAAGTCACGAATAAATATGAACTAGAAGGCCTGTAGGAAGCAGGAAATCTGCTGACTTGAGGATAGAAGCAGGTTGTTAGCTAGTGCAAGATCGAAATTACAGTGCATATTCAAGCTGTTTCTCTTAATGCCTCAAGCTTTAAATGCTGACTAGTTTATATTCTTCCAGCCCAACTAATCTTATTTTCAGAACATGCTTCGACATGACATTTTCAGCATTCATTCTATTATTTATTTAATATTGAATTTATTTTATGCTTTTGTAGAAATTTACCTGCTTCCTGGTGCTATAGAAATCAATCAACAAAATCATATTTCAGTCACTTAATTCAATATGAGTAGCCCTGGGGATATCACTGTCTGGTTCCTGCTGGGATTTGAACTCTTGCAGTATCCTTTGAGGATGACAATACAAATTAACAGATTTTTAGGGTTCAGAATTAATGGCCAGTGCAAACTTGCTAGTTAGAGTTGTACCAAATAAATATTGCTTTATCCTTGCGTATTTAGGCTAACTATAAATAGTTGTTGTGTCCTCTTTCAGATAGGAAAGCAATATACATAGACAACACTTTCTGGGCTCACTCCAAAGCCTCAAAAGTCAATGAGAGTTTATTAAGAATTTTGGTGTAGTTTGTATTAACTCCTTAAGCTTTCTTCTCAGGATTTTCAAACATGGAATAATCTTTCTGAACTTCTGTAACTAATTCTCATTTTTCTTGCACTTGGATGCTTAGAAGTCACTGCAATATTCTAAGTGCAACAGTTTAATTCTTACAGCAGCCATTTAGAGAATTTTTATTTGAATTGTCATAGGGTCTGCACTGGGGACCAGCTTGACCATCAATGACAGAAAAAGGAAATAGTGCAGATGAATCTTACAGAAGATAAAGTCTTTATTTTCAGTTTCCAAAAGCTTTGACACAATTTATACTTAACATGAGATTCTGTATTAAATACCTTTACCTTCGAAGTGGTGTATATTTTGAAAGCACCGGAGATTTTAATTGCTGCTTTCAAAAAATACATGTAGCATTCTAAATGTAAGGAAGGCTGGAGGTGTTGCAGTACCTAATTCTTAGTTGCCTGTCACTCATACTGGAATCTAAAGAATTTACATAGAAGTGTAAGTTCCACCTAAAATATATGAGGTGATTTAGACACTGGAACATGCCAGAAAAAGCTAAAGTAATGGTAACACTAATATATCGCAAGCACTAAATCCTGGGTTGGAGCTGAAAGACCCTTCCATTCTGGATTCAGTGTACTTGAACTGGAGAAGCTAGTAGATAGATACTCTGTCCACTTGGGAGCCAGAACCTGACATGCTTGTAGATATTGTCAGCATCTTTTCTTCCTGAAAATCAAAACAGGACTTACTCTTCATTGTTTCTTCTGTTGTCTTTTTTTAAGTGTCGACTGGGCATGGAAAAGGAGGTGGAGGTAAAGAGGAGGCTATTCTTTTTCCCTCCTATTACAGATTAGAGGTCAGAGTACTCTGCTGGGATGTGACATACAAATTTAACGCTCTCTTCAGCTTTTAGGTTAGCATCCTAAGCACCACAATGCCTTTGAAAGTTAACAGATAAAATTCTGCCTCATTCTGTTTCATGTGGGCCTCTGGGTATGAAAAAGCAAAAAGAGAGAAAACAAGAGATGAAACAAGACTCTGCAATCTATTAGCACTACTTGGCTCAAGGTGTCCTGGGGATCTGCTTTTCTTTTTCTAACCTGGTATCTACGTAGAGCCTCTGTGAATGGTGGTGAGCAGGGCAAAGGCAAGTAATGGCTGCAAAAGCAGAGTGATGACACTGTTAGCAAAGAGCAACAATGAATGGGTGGTGTAGCCAGAAAGGTCAGCAGCAAGGCTTCTGGTGTGGTTTCTCAACATGAAATGGGGGATCCTGTGGGGAATAACAAGGCAGGCAGGGCAGGGGTCCCACCAGCCAGGTCCCAGTCCCACAGTCCCCGAGTGAGGCAAGCAGGGCAGGCCTGGAGACGGCACCCAGGTCCAAGTAAGAGTCCAGATCATAAGGCAGTATTATGGTGATGGGACAGGTTGGAGGTCAAGCCAGGAAGTCAGTCTACATGATGGGGTTCAGATCTGCTGGTGGACAGCAGATCCATAGCTGCTAGGGTCGGCTGAGGTGTCAAGGTTCAGATGGGGATCAGGAACAGGGCTGGTGAGGGGAAACAAACTCAGACACAGCACCAAGATGGCTGGGCAGGGCCATGGGGACAGAGATGGGACGACCTCAGCCTGTGGAGAGCTGCTGGCCCTGCTGCAGCAGCTCTGGGGCAGGGGCTGATGTCCCAGGGGGTTGACATGGAGTCATGGGCTGTGGGTAGGGCAGGGAGCCCCAGGGGAAGCTGGGCACAGAAAGTCAGGACTGTGAGTGTCCTCAGGGCCATGGTAGATACCGTCTCCAAATGTCATGTGGTTAAACAAAGTTAAATAGACATATTTTTTTGATCTTTGTCAGTCCGGCCTGAATGTAGTCTGAATCTTTAGAAACCTTGGTCTTCACTATCTCTATTGGAGGATAATGTCAATGCCAGCCCATCTGTGTGGCCCTGTTTTCTGGAGAGTATGGCTGATTTGAGACTTGGCAACCCCACTCAGCAAGTAAGTTTTCCTTTTTCCTGATTGTTACTGAGTTCCTTCTCTTAGGGCCATTTTTTCTCATTTTGAAGGGCAGTATGCTATATCTGAATTTTTGCACGTCAAGCTTTGTCAAATATCTTTCCAATACCTTGGCCTATCCAAACCATTTTGCACTGGGAAGCCATTGCTTATCATAAGAGTCATTCCTCTGAAGGCAAACACGTGGCCTGATAGTTTTGATACTGTTTTGCACAGTAGGAAAACATCTAGTTTTTCTTTATGGTGACTGCCTTTGGTTGTGTTTTGTATATTATTTTAGAAGATATTTTATGGGAAAATAATTGCTTTGTGAACCATCAAATTGACCTTCTTTTTCCCAAACATTTACTATGCTTAAGGCAACAGATTTAAAACTGTATTTTCAGCAACATTTTCCCCAGTTGACTTAAATTACGAACTTTTGACAAGATTTTACTGATGCCATCTGGTACTTCCTCTGATCTTGAATTGCTGAGATTTTATGTAGATTACCTGTTCCTTAAATACGCATTTAACCTTTCAATCTTAACCCTCTTTTTCAGAACTTTTCCAGGTTTTTGTAATGGTTCAAACCCCCATCTGTGATGGATCATTGCTCTCAAGTTCAGGACAGTTTCTGTCTGGCCATTCTTTACAGGAAGAATGACAATGAACAGAAAGTTTAGCTATGCCTTAGAGATATTTTTAATGGAAAAGTACATTGCTGTTGTCCACAACTATTTATCTGCAGGACATGTTGAACAGCTTTGTACAAAATGCTAATTTAAATTTGACTTTTAAACATCTTTGTATCAAGCATAAATAATTATTAAGTCAGCTGAGTCAATAACTGGTCTTTCTACATTAAGGATGACAGTAACTAGAATAAAGTATTTCAATACATTGGAAATCAAGCATTCTGTTCTACAGGTAACTCAGAAAACTCTCTGTGAAAATTTTTCTCTGATATTAATGAAGCATGTTAAATGAAGTCTGAAATGCAGTGATTATTTACAAAATATATACAGGAGAGACAGTACGAACTTCTTACTAAAGCCTTGGTAAATGCTTAGTCTTGTCTAAAACACAGCCTTTTTACAAGAAGAAGGAGGTAGACTTTGATTTATTTTTTCTGTAGTTAGGAGTTTGGATAAACAAGTGACAAGAAAAGGTGCTGGTAGAAAACATTCCCCACTGTCACTCTAGCATGCTATTTAGAAAATTATTAAACCCTAGGAGTAATCTTCTTTTAGTGTCCTGAAATTGTTTCCATCATCAAGCATTCCAGAATAGCTTAAAATGTGGGTTTGCTATTTTCATTTCAGTTTACTCTGTTTCTTCACTGTGGTGTTGTTTTGGTGTGTTTTTTGGTTTGGGGTTTTTTGTTGTTATTGTGGGTGTTTTGGTTTTTTTACCCTGTATCTGTCAGTACTGTTATCATGTTACCCATATATTTTATTGTTAAAATGAAAAATGTCAGTCTGGTATGGATTCTTTTGAATTGCACTGAACATATGGGAATGCTGGACTGAAATGAAGACTACGTTACTGAAGATAACTCATTGTAGGATATCGATTTTGGAAAGGTTTGGATATTCTTTATAAAACGTACTAGTTAATAATTATTCATAAGAGTTAATGAAAAATTTACCTAGGCCATACCTGCAAAAAAAAAAAATAAAGTACTCATATTATGAATGTAACATGAAAGTAAAATTTATGGTCCACTGGCTGACTGAAAATCCAGAAAATTGAATCCATATTACACACCCATTGTTTTCAGTGGAAAGTCTAGATTTTTGAATGATGCTTTATCTCTCTCTATACTCAGTTCCAACTGGACATAAGAAGAAATTAAAAGCTAAAAGTGGATAAAATTTTGCGTTTGCATCATGATATGTAGTCAGAATATATAAACTTACACTTGTAGTATGTTTTTTATATTACATAAAGCCTCTATAAGATAGCTCAGTGGAAGTTTCTGCAATCTTCTAATTAGCTTAGTTGCTAATTGCTTTATTTTCAAGGAATTCTAATATTTTGTTCATAATTCAGCTAGTGCTTTCCTGCAAAATAAATCTGTGGATTTTTTTAACCTATAAGAAAATGAAATGAGCTGACTTGAGAGCATTCTTCAAAAAATGATGTAAAAAACATCTGGGGTGAAATGTATTTTGAAGAATTTCTGGTTTTTAGCAAGATAAATTTCCCAGAAAGTTCTGAGCCAGTCTCGGCATCCTCCAGTTCTGCTCTTGAATTCACTTACTGCAATGTTTTCTCCATATATCACAATCCAGCTAGATCCTTCATTAATAACTGAGATGATTTTATCTAAATTATCTTATAACTTTGCAAAACTGTAGGTTGGAATCATCACATTTTATGAGACTCATCAAATATCTTTGTGTTCCTAATAGCAGCAGTAGAATCCATTGGTCTTGTAAAATTTCATTTCTTGGGAAGTATATATCTACCAATTGTGGCAAAGCAAACTGTTTCTGAGTACACCACAGGTTCAGAGAGCCTTACACACTCATATTTGAGAACAATGGCATGCTTTTTCAGTAGCTGGAATTGGTCTTCAGAAGCAGGACTTGATACTTACAGAAACTCCTGATTTCCAGTAGGACTTCAGTCAAGTCAGTTCATCCTGCTGAACCTTAGCTCCTCATCTGTAAAGCAACACTTTCTTCTCTCCTTAGTCTATACAGATTAAGAAATATAGGTCCTCCCACTTTAACATGCAATACAAGAGAATGTATGTAGAAACATTAACAGAAAAGCCAGCATTTGATGTTTTCCTTTATTAAAAGTTAATTCCTTAGATAGAATGCAATTAGAATAGGCTGCCTCATTTTTGCTTTTCTTGTAATTATGAGACATCTGTCTCTGATTCTGAAAAATGAAAGGCAGCTGAGAAACAATCTGAAAACTCACACAGTGCTTTGCAGCAGCTGGTAGATTCAAGTTCCTTTTGTTTCATGTTATTGAACCCCACTCATTGAAACGGACTTCAAATCTGATATTAGATTTTGCCTTCTTAAAACTGTATGCTAGTTGGGGAAGAAAAGGGGTACATTTCGTGTTTCTCTGGAAAACTTTTCATTGGCAATTTAATTCCTCTTTTATTTCAGAGTTGGTGTCTGCTTGTTTTGCATTATAGGTGGCTGCATACGACAAACTATGCACACTGGAGAACATAAAACTGGAGAACTTACAGATATGTACTGAGAAAAACAAAGATGGAAACTACAAGAGAAGGAAGATGATGAAATAGAGGATAGTGGGAAAGTGAGAAAAACATAAATAAAAGTAAGGGAACTTGATGAAGAGAGGGACATTAGAAGCAGTGAAGAAGGGAAAAGATCAATTCCTACTATGAAACATTTTGAATAGTTCTTAGAAACTGCCTTTGACATGAATTACCATAGGTGGTTGTGACTCAGAGACCTTGCAGAAGGACTTACAGTAGAGAACTAGACTAAATTGAAAGATAACAGCAATGTACTAGAAACAGCATCACTGGTAGATTCGCATCTGCTCGTGGCACTGGTCTGGTAGCAGTTGTGATGCTAAATTTGAAAAGCAATACATAGATAGGCTATGAAGTCCTGATCACTTTCTATAGAACATGACAGGTGCAGAATCTATGGCAAAGAAACAAGAGCGCAGTGAGCTTGGAGGAGATCAAAGGTGGAGTGAGACATAAATCAGGGTGAGGAAGTGCATTTGGCTGCGCTTTCTGAATCTATTTCTTGCTTTCTCTCTCTCTCTCACACTGCTCTCCTTTGTCACCTTTAAGTACCTAGGTATTAATCTACATAATTTATGTACTAACGAAAAAACTGCTAAGGTCCCCTGTAATTTCACTATACTTCCTGGGTGATGACTCTGCAAATCTGAGCTTTTTATGGTCATATGTAAAAGGAAATAGAATTTAAATACAAATAATCATGATTTTGAGTTAACTGGGCAGAATTTAGCCTTCAGCTTTGGAAATATTCCTAAAATATTGTCAAACCATCTTTGGTAGATCTAGCAATTACTTGCCTTTGGAATTGTTACTTATTGATACTGTACTAGCAGCCAGAGACTCATCAAGTATCAAATGATGATTGTGTGATACTGAACAAATATGCACAAAGGTGTTTTTCATGTTACATCTTTTCTGGTGTTTAGGTGGGGTGTGTTTTTTACCTGGAAAAAAAACCCCACCAACAGTTGAAATGAGACTTAGAAATACTATTAAAAATAGGGCTCATCCGCTTTCTAATGTAGGGCAGGTATCTCTCAGAGACACTGCACAAAACTGGCAACTGCAATACATGCTGGCAACAGCTGAAGTGTTCAGGAATTATTTCTGTCCTCTTGAACTCCTCCATGTCCCTCTGTGCATAAGACAGCCTGAGGAGCCTAAATTGCAGCAGCTTCCCTGGGCTGCGTTTGATTTCAGAGCAGCGTGCAGTCCTCACTGTATGAAATGCTGGCGTCCTACCCTGTCACGCCTGCCCCGCCTTGGCTTGCGAGAGATGCACGGCGCTTCTGGAAGCAAGACGTTCCTCCTGTGCAGGTGCCGTGCTCTGAGGATCTCCTGGCACTCTCTGGGCCCTCCTTCCACTGCAAAAGGGGTGTGATGGGAGTGAGAGTCTTGGCCTTTCTTTGTAGGTCACGTGGCAAATAATGATCCTAGAGAGTTGGAGACTCAGAAGCACAAATGCCTTTTACTGCTGCTCTCCTCCACTTAGGCTGCCTGTGCCTAATTCTCTCAGTTTCGTAACAAGATATTTTAGCTGCATCTCTAACTCCCAGTGCCCACCTCATTATTCTGCCATTTCAGAGCACACTTAAGATGTTTTAGGTTAATTATAGATGTGTAGCAGTACGTGAGTGAGTGACAGAAAGAAAGGCAGAGAGATAACAGCCTGCAACTATGCCAAGGGTTTAAATGCTGAGTAGAGAAGGAATGTATTAAGTATGAAACATGGGCTATTACTAGAGTGAATGAGACATAACTAAGAAAGGGAAATACTTGACGAATTCTCTGGAGATGTTTGCCTGACAGTGTGATTATTAGACTGGGAGACTCTCCTCTAGCAGAACTGGAGAAAGATTTATCACTTGGGAGGCTCAAAATCTAATTGGAAAAGTGTTTTCATAGGGAACAACTTCAGGTTGGTGGCGATTGCAGTACTGTCTTTTCTGGCTTCTTTTTGTATGCCTACATACATACAGAGGCAGATTCATAATGACACAGACATAGATGACCACATATGATTCCTTCAGGACAGTGACTCATTCATGACAGTTGTATTAATCACATATTACTGTATATTTGGCATTCTCATCTCATTAGGACTCTGGCCTATCAATAAGACTGCTGCAATGCTTCTTATATTTCTAAAGCCCCTATAGCTCCAAACAGCTGTTGTGGGACAAAAGAAAACCTGTCAGAGTGGCATTCTTGAAAAGGTAATGTTTCTTTCAAAGATTATGCTGGCCTGAGGCTTAAGAGAGGTAACATTTGGTTCTGTGCTAGGACAGATTTTATATGTCATCATCCATTGGATTTAGAAATAGCAGATTTTAAGTGAGAAGTTATCTGCTCCAAGACCCGCTAGGTCAGGTTATACCGTACATGCAACGGTTTGGTGTATTATGAAAAGTTTATTGTTTTCATTGGAATATGTACAGATAAAAGTACAATCTGAAAGACTGGAAAAAAATTACAGAGAGAGTGCCTCATCCTACACATTTTCATTTTCTGAATGCAATGTTAACTACTGCAAATAATCTGAAGTCTGTGGTAATACATGTTCTATGCTTTAAAGTTTTTGAAGAATCAAGGCTTTATTTTTAGACCAAATGTCATTTTAATTCAAAAACTTAATGGCAGTTGTGAGGATTTTGGGCCATTGCAGTGTGATTTTTTTATTCACATTTTTACCATGCAGAGGTAAGAACTCATGCTCTGATTTTGGCTGCAGTCACAACAGTGTCTTGTTGGTTGAATAACACATCCAGTTTTGCCTGTGTGCATGTATACATATATATATGTATATCATTTTGCTACTCCATTAACACTGTGCACTTACTGAGGCTTCATGCTCCCATGTGTTCAGGCTGTTTCAGGGTACCTGCAGATCACGTCCACTGCAGACCTGTCTACTCTCTGAACACTCCATACTGCCTGTGTTTCCTTTGTCCTGGGGACACTCCCAATAGCTAAGTCATGAGAAATGTACACAGCATGTGAGGACACTGGGCAGTCAGATACTAAGTATTTTTCCTCTAGATGACATTGCATAGCTCACTTCAGAAGGTTTCTGCTTCTTTGTTTGCTTGGTTGGTTTATTTGAGGCTGTAATGTCACTTTATTGCAGAAAGCAGAATGATTTTGGCCAAAGGAATAACTTCAGCTGGGTACTTTTCAAATGGCTATGAGGAAGCAGATGAGATTTTGGATTTATGTACATCGTGTTGTGCCCTTTTCTTTTGACCTTGCAATATACAACAGAGTAGGGAAAAGGGGGTGGGGATTGATGAGCTCTCAAGGGCGTCAGGATCCTAGATGTGAGTCCTGTGGGATTAGAAAATTAAAACTTGAGGAAAGGGTAGAGAAAGCCAATATTTAGTTATAAAGGAAACAAGAAAATACCGACTGTTTTGTGCAGATTTTGCAGGAAGAGCTGGCTCTGTCTCAGTTTCAGCGGAGTCTGTCTCCCTCTCTAGCCAAAGGGAATGCAGGATTTGACAGGGAGGGTCTGATTGGGGAAGAATTCAATGCAGCTATCAGCAGCGGGCTTCTATGTAAATACTGTAACACCTCTCGACAGAGGAACAGCTGAGATAACACTGTAAACTAATCTCTAGTGCTGGAGAAGCTGGCCAATCCCTCACATTATATGGTTTCTGTAAAAAAAGATGTGCTAGGGGAAAAAAAAAGCAGCTGATTTAAATTACCTTCAGCAACTTACCATGGAAAAAATATGCTGATTTTTTTTTTTAATAGAAAGCAGCATATGATAAAGTATTTTTTCTTTTAAATGGTACTCTGTGCCAGAGTCTATATGCCTGTGCATCCTGGCATATATATGAATTCTTACATAAATAGGCATTGCTAGCACCAAAATATTTTCAGTTCTCTCTATGACCTGTGCCTAAACAATTTAGAGAAATACATATACTCATTTGAGGTCCTTATCCCAACAGTATTAATTTTGATTGATTTTTCATCAGTACCAGGAAAACTAAGAGCCAAAGTTTGCCTGCTGAAGCAGAGTCTTTTCCTGCTCTGACCTTTTGAGGTCACTGTATTTCAGTCTCACACCTTCCTTTCTTGGGTACGTAAGATAAAAACCCAAACCATATGTATATATACACACATACATGCATATATAATATATACATGCATATTTATTTATATATACGCATATATGAAATACACATACACACACCTTTATACACAATTGGTTACTCACCTGAAACAAGTTGTCTCTCCTCAAGGCAATTAAAGAAAAGCAGGAGCTATCAATGGCCAAGAAGTTTGTTGCTACATCTGCTTCAGAGTTGTGATCAAAATTGGGCACAACACCAAGATAAACTGGGGCTGGGGTGGAGCTAACCACCTCATTAATTGTGCTAGAAACAAGGAAACTGATTCCACTATCTCAGATTTCAGAAGAAATTAAAGTCTCAGAGTCTCTGACACCCTCTTTGGGTACAGTTTAGAAATGAGTAGTTGGAGATTTCCAGTTCTCGCACCCTTAATCAGAGCTAAACCACCGTGCGAAGATATCTCTTACACCAACACCCCCTAAGGCCCCCAAATTGCAGGTTGGGTTGCATTCACAAGCTCTTTCCTTCCACCTCATTTAAGATGTGATGGCTGTCAGCCCTTGCACAGCATCTAATGTGTCTAAGCAGTTGATCCACTTGATGTACTGAGTGTTCCCTCCTTGACCTTCACATCCCACCTTCTCTTCTGTCCCAGACCTCGATTCTTTGTTTCGCCCCTGGTGTCATACACAGGCAGGCCCTGGGCAGTTTATCAGCTGAGCTCCCGAAGGGCACTGTACTCTGCATTACAACGCAGTTCCTCTGGGACACACGTTGACAATCTCTGCCTCCACATTCCAGGCCAAACCCACTCAAGGGATGCCTCTCCAGTCTTTCTATTTTTAACCAAAAAAAAAAAAAAGAAAAGAAAACGAAAGAAATCCTGAAGATACATGGATTTTTCTGGGTTCCACCGCTGGAATAAATTATCAATGTGGCTGTTTCAACAACCGAGCAGGAAAACAACTGCCACATTACATTAATGCCGTAGCTGGTTTTTGTCCAAGCTATTCCCACCTCTTATCCTCCACTCTGTACATTTCAGTATGCACTGATCTGATGAGCATGGATAGGGCAAAAATAAGGAGTTTAACTATATGCGTATTAATATAAATAAGCAGATCCCATTTTGTGCTACGAATGTCAGCCCAAAGTGGAGAGAAACACGATTTTTATTGCATCTGCTCATCAAAATCTAAAAGTGAATGGGCAGGGAACCTTCCTAGGGCAGCACTGGCAGCAGATGCTGCCTCCTTGCAGTGGAAAAGCTTCAGTTTTGGGCACAAAAGGAACCTCATGGGTCGTCGATTAAACAGGAGCTCGACGGCTTTTTTTTTTTTTGCTTGTTTATTTATGTATGTATGTATTTATTTATTTATTTATTTTCATTTCAGTGGAAAAACGAAAAGCCGGGGGAGAACACACGCGTGCAGCTTCCCCCGCACCCTGAGTGTCCGGCCCCACCCGGGCGGGACCCGACGGCTGCCTACCGACACCCCGGGGTGCGGGGCCGGACTCGGGGCGTGCCGCGGGCAGCCGCCTGTGCCCGGCGCCCCGGCAGCGCGGGGGGCTGCGGGGCTCCCTATTTGGGCATGCGGCGGGCCGGGGGCGCGCTGCCCCGCGCTGCCTTACATGGGCCGGGCGGCCGGGCCGCGCCGGGCTCCATTCATGGCTGCGCGGGCGCTCAATGGCGCCGAGCCGACCAAATAAGGAGAAGGTGGCTGCCCCGGCCCGCCGCGGCCCCGGCCGACGCTGCCCCTCGCGGGGGGTATAAATCGGGGCGTCCCCGCCGAGCCGGTACCCAGGCTCTGCTCCGCATTCCCCCCGCCGCCGGTGCTGCGCTGGTGAGGAGCGCCGAGCCCGCAGCCCGGCGGGGCGGGACGGGGCGGACGGGACGGGTGGGAGGGAGGCAGGGAGGGAGGCACGGGCTGATGCAGGTACCGCCTGGGCGCTATCTCTTGGCGTTATTTCTGTCGGGACGCCCGTGCAGGGCTGCTCTGTGAGCAGGGCCGACCGCTCCGATTGCCAACGCCGTCCCTCCCGTTCCAACCTGCGGCCCGACGGCACCGTTAAGGATGCCCTGAGGAGAGTCCCGCCGGCTGGGGCGCCTTGGGGAGTGCGGAGAAGAAAGCGGCTAACGGATCCTCTTTAAAGGATCCACCTTTCCGTAGGATGCTCGAGCCACCGAGCACCCTCCCGGGACCAGTCAAATTTCCCGCTCCCATCGGCAGCGCTCGATGTGCCGCCCCTGCCTCTGCCCCTGCGCTCGGGATGGCGGGCGGGGTGGCACGGCGGGGCCGCCCGGGGGTCGCGGAGGGGCCCGGCGGCAGCACCGCGCTCTCGGCGGGGTCTGGACGCGCCGCCGCGCTGTTTTTCAGGTCCGTGCCTCCCGCCAAAGATGTGTGACGACGAGGAGACCACCGCACTGGTGTGCGACAACGGCTCGGGGCTGGTCAAGGCGGGCTTTGCCGGAGACGATGCCCCCAGGGCCGTTTTCCCGTCCATCGTGGGCCGCCCGAGGCACCAGGTAAACTCCGGCGAAGGACCGGGGCAGGATCGAGCGTTCCCCCTCCCTCCTGAAGATGCCTCCACTCGCCCCTTCCCTCCCTGGTTCTCTTGTCCTGTCCCAAATGCCCAGCCTTTCCCTCTGCTCCCTTCTGCTGCTGGTACCACCGGCACCTTTCCAGCTCCCTCCAGAGCTGCCCTCAGCCTGCCCGGTTCGGCTGCCTCTTGTCACCTTTCTGTCACTGCCTCCCTCTTTCTGTCACTCTCCCTCACACCAGCTTTCATCTCGACTCCCGCCCTGTTCTCTCTCCTAATGAGCCCAAACACAGCTGCTGGTGCTTGTTCACAGACAACTCCATTGGCTGAGTTTGTGCACGATGCCGTTTGTTTAAGGCCCTTACCACCCACCCTGCCCGATGTTTCACACACCAAACACCTCCTTTCAGTTTCCTCTACTTTGTCCATCTCTGATCTCACCTTCTTACCTCTCTTTAAGCCTCCTCTTCTCTGTTCCCATGTCATTCTCCTCTTTTGTCACAGTTAAATCAGCACACAGAAAATACAGCACTCTTTCTCCTGCAAAGTTTGTAAGGTTTTTTTTTTTTAAATGAAAATGTTTGCAGTTTGTCTATTGTTATTGTGATTGCATTACGGCTGAGGCTCTATAACAATAGTAATTTTGTCAGTATCTTCCTTCAGTAAAAGGCTTATTTCCCTCTGTATTGCCTTGTTTATAAACTCTCTTTGTATGTCTCTCTGTATCTTTTCCTGCTCATGATATTGTGCAGTTTACTTTCAGTCAAAATTTTGGACCAGAAAGAGGTAATTGAAAATAAAAGGTGTATTAAAAAAAGAGAAAAAATTCCTTTAATCCAATTAAAAGAAAAATGATTTTATGAGAAAACTTCAAGTTCTGTTGGCTTAATATTTCAATAATGCTAATTTCTTTCCTAAACAACCTTCTAATGGTGTGACCTTTCTTGGAAACAGCATAGTTGTCTGTGGTGTAATAGTTTGCGCTCTGTGATGTTCCACAAATAATGCTTTTCTGTATTTTCTTCTCCTAGGGTGTTATGGTTGGTATGGGTCAAAAAGATTCCTATGTGGGTGATGAAGCTCAGAGCAAAAGAGGTATCCTTACTTTGAAATATCCCATTGAACATGGCATCATCACCAACTGGGATGATATGGAAAAGATCTGGCACCACACTTTCTACAATGAACTCCGTGTGGCCCCTGAGGAACACCCTACCTTGCTCACAGAAGCCCCCTTGAACCCCAAAGCTAATCGTGAAAAGATGACCCAGATAATGTTTGAGACCTTCAACGTACCCGCTATGTATGTGGCGATCCAGGCTGTGCTGTCCCTGTATGCCTCTGGTCGTACAACAGGTAAAACAAAAAAGTAAACTCTATTTATCAGGAACTTTCCTTTCTTCTCACTCAAAATGGCAAAAAAAACCCCGTAACTCATTCAAAATGACAGAAAACTAGGTATTTAGCTTTTACAGAGATTGATGATAATGGTAGCAGAAAAGACAGTTCAAAATGGTCTGTGGAAAGGACCTGTCTGCATTGCTTTCAGAGGGGCAAAGTGGAACTGACTGTCCTGCCAGTTGTCATGACGCAGAGGAGACATTCCTGTGAAGATACTGCAGTTACACAAGTATTACACCAGTTTAAGGGTTCAAACCATTAAAGATGCCCATTATTGGATCAGGACAATCACTGTTGCACATATACTTAACTGCTCAGTCTAGTAGCAGTGGAAGGCTGTTCATATGCATTAGCTTAAAATATGTACAAGACAATTGTTTTATGGGGAAGTTCACACCAAACAGGAACATCCAGGTGAGCAAAGACAGAAGGAATGTGCAAGATCTTGATGGCTAAAATAGGATGATACTACTTTATACTGCCTCAAAAATCCTGTATTTTGTTGTGTTTGTTGCTGCTTACTTTACTGTGCCTAGGGGCTCCAAGCATTTGCTAGGGTGATTCCAACTGCTCTGTGACATTTCTCTCCCAGGTATTGTTCTTGACTCTGGTGATGGTGTCACCCACAACGTACCTATTTATGAGGGTTATGCTTTGCCTCATGCTATCATGCGTCTGGATCTGGCTGGCAGGGATCTGACTGACTACCTCATGAAGATCCTCACGGAGCGTGGCTACTCCTTTGTGACAACAGGTCAGTCCTTCAGCTTTGCCCTTCTGCGAAAATCCTCATGTCTCTCTTGGCCCATCTTCTTCCTCTAGTATTTTGCTTATCCAAACCTTGATTTGACTCCCATATATCTGCAGCTGAACGTGAGATTGTTCGTGACATCAAAGAGAAATTGTGCTATGTTGCATTGGACTTTGAGAATGAAATGGCCACTGCTGCCTCTTCCTCCTCTCTGGAAAAGAGCTATGAATTGCCCGATGGTCAGGTGATCACAATTGGTAATGAACGTTTCCGCTGCCCTGAAACCTTATTCCAGCCATCCTTTATTGGTAAGTGTTCCCAGGAAATTCTCCTTTCTGTAGGAGGTATGAATGAATCAGAAGATCTAGATTATGTCCCACTCCTCTTCCTGCTTATCTAAATTTGGCATGAAATGAAACATAAATAATGAGTTAGATCTTTTGATCCCTGCAAGCTGTGTTTAATGTGAGCTCAGCTGGTAATTTGCTCAGCTCTAGGGTCTTCTTGCAAGCTTTAGACCAAGTTTTAGGATCACATTTTTTTTTATGATAAAATGTAGTCAGAATATCATCATGTCATGATGCAAATAAAACCTTCCATTGCTGTGTTTGTAAAGCTTACACTCTTAGAACAATATCTGACTGCAAGAAGTGTCTGGAAGGAGAAAAAAAATGGCATGATGGTGTGTGTATATCTGTATGCATTGTAATTGAACATTGCCATGGTCAGGAGGGTAAGCTTTGCTGTTTGTGAGTGCAGCTGACAGATACAGCAAATGCTTATACTCTAAGTCTA
This sequence comes from Caprimulgus europaeus, assembly GCA_907165065.1. The sequence continues at coordinate 32,798,469 of OU015532.1, read as the reverse complement.
GAGCAATAAATGCAGTTGTTCATCAGCTGACATCTTACTGTGGATCTAATGTCAGCCATTTCAGGAAGCACCTGTTAAAATTATTAAATTGGAATACAACCTACAAACACTTGCTGCTGGTTTCTTTTCCCTTCCCACCCAGTACTAATATCTTGCTCCTTATCTTGGTTATGTCTTCTCTTGATCTTTATAAATGGTATAGACTGTAATTTTGAGTAGGCTGAAAACAAAATAAAGTTACTATTGTCTTCTTTACTTCTACTTCAGCTGCTTTCATTGTCTTTATTGCTGTCTTTTCTATAACCAACTAATGCTTTTTGTTAAAATGTCACACCTGATACTTATGTTTTCTAGTTGATGTAACTTTCTCCCGTTGCCATATACTAAATGAGTTTCTTGTGTGTCTACCTCTTCTCTTACTGTATATTTTGAGTTATCTTTCCTTTGCACATACATTATGATTCTTATCCTTTCTAACAAATAATTTTCATTTTCTTATCTAGTTTTGTAATTATATTTTTTAATGTTTTTCTATAACATTTAATAATCAGTAAGTAATTTTACTACAAAAATATCATAGCAGCTCATATTAATGGTGAGAAGAAATGCTGAGGGTTCTCTTCATTAAGACCTCTTTGTATAATTTGCTGAGCTACTGTCTTCTTTCTTCTCAAGGTATGGAATCTGCTGGTATTCATGAAACTACCTACAACAGTATCATGAAGTGTGATATTGATATTCGTAAGGACCTGTATGCTAACAACGTCCTCTCAGGTGGAACGACAATGTACCCTGGCATTGCTGATCGCATGCAGAAGGAAATCACTGCACTTGCTCCTAGCACTATGAAGATCAAGGTGAGGAATTTGACTCTGTACTATAAAATGTGGGTAAGGATAGGGAAAATGTCCACATCATTGGGGTATAGGATCAACTCAAAAGTGAAATCAACAGCTGATGGACAAACAAGAAGAAATTAATTTCAATCAGTATAATTATATTTATTAGAAGCAAGTGTTAGAAAAAAAGGAAAGTATGCTTATAGATTTTCTTAAGGAATATTACCTGTATTGTAGCAGCTGTTATTATTGAAGAGTTCTTTATTTACTTAGAGAAGTATCTAGTGGTTTGTTAACTTTGGTGATGTGGGTTTGTTTTTCAGAAATGTAACTGTTAAATGAGGATTTTGTTGCTTTTCTTTGTCCTAGATCATTGCCCCACCCGAGCGCAAGTACTCTGTCTGGATTGGTGGCTCCATTCTAGCATCTCTGTCCACCTTCCAGCAAATGTGGATCAGTAAACAGGAGTATGATGAAGCTGGTCCATCCATTGTCCACCGCAAGTGCTTCTAAGCACTTTTCCCCTCGATTTACTTCCCACTCAGGATGACGACAATATGCTTCTTGGAGTCTTCTGGCAACCCTTCCTGAACTCTTCAGTCATTGTACAGTTTGTTTACACACCCGTGCAATTTATTTGTGCTTCTAATATTTATTGCTTTATAAATAAACAAGATCTGGGACTTGCAACCTACAAATGATTGTCTTGTTTTATTGTAAGTACTCTCTGGTTAAAAAAAAAAAAGAGAGACTAAATACTCTGGGATTTGGAAACTCCCATCAAACCTATAAATGCCTTCACTGCATGCATGTCCTTCTAAGTAAGGTAGGCGTGTTAGGTCATGGTTTTCCATTAGCAAGGATTTATACTTTATAGTTTTAACTTTGAAACTTGAAACAAAAGAAGCATCATCTATCAAGGCTTACAAAGAAGTAGCTTTGAGGGTAGACTCAGTAAATGTAACAAGCAGAAGGAAACCTCTCATATTCGCTCACTGGGTTTAGAATTGTTTCTTCTGTTGCATTTATTGTAACCCAAATATTTTAATATTAATTTCTTGAAAGTCAAAGCTTCTGCAAAAGAATTATGTTAATACATTTAGAATGTGATTTATAACTAATTAGCTCAGTCCTAAAGAGTCATACAATTGTTTTCTGTGGGCTATAAATATTTATAACAAACTATTAATTCAAACTGACAGTTTAGTCATCTTCCCCCATCTCTTCCAAGTAAGAGACAAAGAAGTGAAGCCTTTACTGTACTAATCCACGAGAATAAAACTTTAGCTGTATAAACATACAATTGTTATAATCACAATTATTTTCACACCATCATACATATGTTTTAAGCAATTTTTAATCCTTAATCTTTGCTATTATTTGTTGTTAATTGACCCAGATACTTCAATCATAAATTGCTTGCTTTCTGTAGGCATTTATGTACTGTGACTTTTTATAACTGTGCTCTTCAATTCTTTTAAAAAAAGTAATATCTAAAAGTGAAGTACAGAATGGTCTGGGACATCTTTATTAAAATAGAGGAACCAGTCAGTGTCACAGTTTGAATTATTTACAGACTGGAGTTCACCTAAACTTGATTTAGGAAATCAATTAAAGCATTTATCAAGCTCTACATGTGGTCAGTTAGGCATGTGCTTAGCTGAGAGCCATTACAGGTGTTGGAAAAGGTTAGATTTCATGTTGATTTTATTCTCAAATTCTAATTAAAAAACCCCCCAAAACCCAAACAGCCAGATGATAATAATAGGCAGCTTACACTGCTGCAGGGAAACTTTCTCTGTTTCTCCATACTCTTATTTTCTAGAAAGGCATTAAAACTGGATGTTAGATGTGATCTGCAGTTAAGCAGAACTGATTTTACTCTTAGAATATATGAAGATGTATTCAATTTACTTATGATTAGATGACATTTTACCCAGGTTCCACTGTAATTGCCTATCATCAGCTTGCAACTGAAATAGTCAAATATTTCCAGAAATTTTTGCTTTTGGACAGAGAAGGTGGATGGAGTTGTTAAATAAAAATAAAATGTAAACATAAATATGAAATTTTAAGCCTTTTCTACAATTTAAACATAAATGTAAGCCTTTTAAGTAAACATAAAAATGAAATTTTAACATAAATATGAAGTGCTTATCCTCACACTGGGCACAGTATTACTGAAATGCTGCTACATACAGGTCTTTTCACAATGCAAATTAACCTGTGAATCTCTCAAGGCAAAGTCAACATCTTCTACTGTTCTTAAGAATGTTTCCAGAGTAGGGAATCACTCTGAATTTCTCATTGTAGAGAAATTTTATGTATTTTGGAAACATGAGAAATTTTCCAGATTTCTGACCAACACAAATTTAAGTATTCAAATTTAAATGATGTTCAGAACCATTGTACTTTTCCTGCTTGTTCTTGCTTGCTAATTTGAAAGGTTAGGCTGGTCAGAAAGGTCACCTCAGGTATTTGTGTGAATTAATAGGGTGATAGTGGACATAAATTGCAACTAATTGGAGCTTAAAATGTTAAGCAAGTATGCACAGGGCACACTAAGCCAAGCGCCGTGGATGCCTGACTGGCTCTGAGGGCTGGGTCAGGGATGGCAGGAATACAGCTGGCACTGCTGCCATCAGGAATTCACCCTTCAGCATGTGGGCATGAGGAGGGATCTGAAAGCAGCCACTGACTGCATGACAGATGGAAAAATTCCTTCCATAGACATTTGGGGTTTGTAATTCACAGTTTATGGAAATGGATATGAGCAGCAAGGATCGTGCAAAATAGTGATATGCTTGTGTATATGTAGGGTATGACTAAAAGGTAGCACTGCCTTACCCTTTTCCTCCTCTTGTGGAATGTTTCCAGATGTAATCTGTTTTAATGCAATAATTCCATATTTTGCCATTGAAAAGCATGTATTCACACTCAGTGCAGTGGAAACTTTGATAATTCAATGGGATGGGAATTATAACTATGGAAGCAAAACTAGATATTTAAATATGGATAATCCAACTTAGGACTTTCATTGAGAGGAATTTATGTGTTAAGTCACATGAACTAGGATTCAAGACACTTGGCAAGAGATGCCACTGTTAAAGTTTAGCCTAATTTACAAGAAGCCTTAATTACAAGTGCTATACATTTTGTATGGCAAATGAAAGTGATGTAAAGGGATGCAAGAATTAACTGGAAACTACCTATATGATAACCAGTAAAACTACTGCAGATACTTCCTTAAAAAAGGCAAATTAAAAACTAGCTGTACCCAAACTGTGCTGTGATCATCAATCTTCACCTCTGAAACACCTCAGCTAATGAAGACAATGACATAAATTTTGAGATGAAAGGGTCTCAGTTAACCTTCATTGCTCTTGATGAGGTTATCCTTGGATGGAAGAAGAAAACTTAATGACTTTCCAAATTCATAGATTCAACATGTGTATTTTGAAAACCAGTGTGGATACATGGCAAAACATCTGTCTGCCACACCAAAGTGTATCTTGTTATCTGACTTTGCAGCTCCTTGTTGCTCTCTATGTAAAATGGTGTGAAAGTCATTCTCTGAAAGTCAGTCTGACATGATTTTTAAGCTACATAAAGATCCTTTATTTAGCAATAAGGGCTGAAAAACCATTAAGAAATACTAACACATATCAGTAAGAACTGGGACAATGTGGCCTGTTCTGGCAGCCAGAACAACACAGCCCAGTACTTCCGCTTTTGACTGAGGATATTGAGTTGTTACCATTGTTGCCTGACCCACAGATCTTACAGAAAACTTTTCTTGTAGATCGAGGAGCATGTTGGCTCTTAAGGACTATTGTAGAATAGGATTATGATCAGAACAGAAAGCTTGTAACATCTATATGAGGTATGTGCTAAGAATCTGAAAACCCAGTAATTCTGCTTTAAAAGATGGAGTTTTTTGACAGAAAGATGTGTTTTTTGACAGGAAATCAGGAAGTGTTTCAGAAGACACTTGTCAGTGCTTCAAGGCTCCTTAAAAAAAAAATTGGTAAGACAGTAATTAGGAATTTGATAGAGTTGCCTACTTTGCACTAATCTTCTCTAAAAAGGCTGGTTTAGCTAAAGCTTTTAAAAAGTCAGCCTGAGGCAAAACACTAATATGAAAATTTTTAGGTTGACTAATTGAGTTCTATAGAGTGATAATATTTTTAATGTAGAATAAGAAAGTTTTATACTCAAAAACATTAGGTGACTCTAAATATATGTGACAGTCATATTAATCTGCAATAATAACACAACAATAGAAAAAAATAGAGAAAAATCTCTTCTCTGCTGGTTGAATAAGCTGAATATTAGGCTCAGGCAGAGACTGATGCTTTCTTCCAGTAACAGCTGAAACCAGTCTCACTTTGAAGCATCCTGTGAAAGAAGCCTCTGTCATTATCAAGACACAAGAAAGAGGAAAAAAATAGTTTATAAAACTGAGTAATTAGTAAATATCACTCAGTACACTCAAGAAAAAAGGAACTCAGACAGTTTATGTCCTACCAATTACCTTTGCTTTTTCTCCTGAGGATGACTATGATTGCTGAAACTTGAAAACTCAGCATATAGAAATATTACTTATTGGAAAAATTAATAAATTTTTCTGATATATATAGTTAAAGGATGGATTTAATTTGTGATTATGTGAATAATGTGTGAATAATGTCGAATGAATAGACTTTAGCAGACATTAGCAAAAGTTTACATACCTGGTGGCAATTTTACTTTTCATCATAAAGAAATAATTCACAAAATGCAGTATATCTGAGGTCTACCAAATATAGGGCAGTATGCTCTCTTAGAGGAGATGAACTGGATTTTAGAAACATTTTTTGGACCATTTTCTGTCAGGCTATATATATATATAGGCAGGGGAAAAAGCAGATGTGGAATAGCATAAAGCTTTATTGACATAGATTTATGTAACACATAAATGATATAGTAAGGCTGGGAAGGAACCCAATAAAATCCAGATAGTGAGGTAGTAAGAAAGAGCTTAAAGATTAGTTCTGAGTCTCTAAGCCCCTCAGGTTTAGATCACCAGAAAGGGTATTGCCAATGATGATGAGGACTACACGAGCTTTCGTTCCAGAGGGTCCCAAATGCCTTAAGAGCTACACTGTGGCTTCTAGACATGCTTTTGCAAAAAAGGTGATGCTTAAAGGGAAATTGAGGAGCTCCTGGGTGTTGGAGAGGGCCTCTGCAACTCCAGCTCTTCTGGAGAGTGGAAATAGGCAGCCACAGCAGCACAGCACCTCCTGACACGTATCCCTCCCTCTCCCCCAGCTCTCTGTAACTGGCTGTGTCTGCCTCCAGCAGATGAAAAATGTAGTTAATTTTGCTCTGGGGAGGAAAGGGTCTGGGAGGCACATATGGCTGGGCCAGTCAGGGTGGGGAGATCTTCCACAGCATCCAGAAGTATGGGGGTTTTACAGTAGCTGCCATCAAGTAAAAAGGATAAGTATAGGGAATTCAAGCCATATCCTCATGTTCACATAATAGATGAGTTTTGAAGTGTGATTTCATGCTAATTCTTTATTTTTTATTTTGCTTATATAAACTTTTCATGATACAGTCTTCAAAATCTAAGCCTCTATCTTATTATGAAAACCCCAAATACAAACAGAATAAGAAACATTAATCTTAAGCAATTATATTGTCCACCTTGTTTTTGTTTTTAACTAAGAATTTTTAGTTACTAAAAATGTTTTAAAGTTAACTATTATATTTGTGGATGGGGTGTAGTATGAGTGAAAAGCCCCACGCAAGATGGTTTGCAATGGTCTGATTCTCTGGTGAGCCAGAGGGGAGAATTCTTGCAGAAATAGAAAAAATCAGCAGATTTTGAAGGTAAACCACTGAACAAGTCATAAGAAAAAAGTACTTCACTTCTTTAGCATGAATTATGTCTTGAATTTAGCACCTAAACTAGAGATCCTTCCTTGCCGAGGAATACCACCTACAATAAAACTTTGCTTTCCACCAGTTAAATCAAGCCCATTTCTGTGGCTATAACTTTACTTTGGATAAAATACTAAAGGGAATCCTCTGTCTTCTATTATAAGCTAAACAGAAAACACCTTTTTTTTGTGATAAACTTGTGACTTCATTATCTAATGCTTTAGTTTGACAATTCAAGTAACTGACTATCTAAATTAATAGCATTAACCAATCGTTTTTCTACTTCAGCACTGGTTGTGAATTCAACTTCATGACTGTACTGTTTAATTCATAATTAATATACTGGACTCACAGCAGACAGCTTGTGTGTAAATGTATGAACATGAGTTGGGAAAAATACAATCTGTGGTTTTAGTCTTAGAAAAGTTCAATGGTTGCTTTGATCTGGATTTAAAAAGTCATGTGTATATTTATAGGAATTAATATATAATAGGTATTTAACGTATATTACAGCTTACTAAATGTCACAATCCATTCTGAGATACTACAAAATGTCCAGGTATACCTTTTGAATTGTAATGCATTGTTTTGTAAAAAAAAAAACCCCTTAATATGTGACCAGTCTTGCTCATCACAGATGGTATGCTTTCTTTGAACTTCATTTTCTGGCTGACCTAGCTGTAGAAGCCCTTCTCATTAGTCTTTGCATTCCTTGCCAAGTTCAGCTCCAGCAGTGCCTTGGCCTTTCTGACCCCATCCCTACACAACTTGGCAGCATCCCTATACTCTTCCCAGGATACCTGTCCCTGCTTCCACTGCCTGTGCGTTTCCTTCTTGCCCTTTAGTTTGACCAGAAGGTCTTCACTCAGCCATGCCGGTTTCTTGCCTTCCTTTCCTGATTTCTTACACCTGGGGTTCGAGAGCTCTCACACTCTATGGAAAACATCCTTAAAGATCCGCCGGCTCCGTTCTGCTCCCTTATTCCTGAGGGCAGTTTCCCAGGGGGTCTGATTGATAAAATTCAGGGTCCTGGCTGTATTCTTTGCCTGACCCATATCCCTCAGGACTGTGAACTCCACTAGTGCGTAATCACCGCAGCCAGGCTGCCTTCAATCCTGACATCAACAATTATCTCACTTGCATTAGTTACCTTCACATCTGGTATTGCATCCCCCCTGGTGTGGCTGTCTATCACATGGCTTAAGTTTTCCTCCATGCACTCCAGGAGTCTCCTGGATTGCCTACAGCTTGCCATGCTACTTTTCCAGGAGATGTCAGGGTGGTTGAAGTCCCTCAGCAGAAGAGAATCTGGAAGCATGACACCTCCTATAGCTGAAGTAAGAAGGTTTCATCAATAGGCTCCCCTTGACCGGGCAGCCTGTAGTACACACCAACCACAAGGTTCCCTTTGTTGCCTTGATGTCTAATTCTTAACCATAAGCTTTCAACCTGCTCATGGCTATTCACCCTTTTGGTTTGCAACAAAACTCAGCCTGCTCTCTCAATCCCCGCCCCCCCACCCCCAGGGAGTAGGGGAGAGAATTGGAAGGCCAAGAGCAAGAAGAGTCACAGGTTGAGATAAAAACTATTTACTAATTAAAATGAAATTATAATGATAACAGTAATAACAGAATATAAAAAATGAGTGATGCACAGTGCAATTGCTCACCACCTGCTGACCAATGCCCAGCCTGTGCCAGCCAGAGATCCTGGAGCAGAGACAGTCCCGAAACTGAAACTGCAATCCTGGAAGAGTGAGTCCGAGCAATCTCCCAGAGAATACCCCTGATTTCTGGTCATCCCAAGTTAATATGCTGACATGACGGGATATGATATGGAATATCTCACTGGCACATCCAAATGCCAGTTTGAGTTTTGCTATTCACTGCGCTTCTCCCTCCCAGTCCTAATACAGCTGTGAAGCAGCCAAACACCATGACCTTGAGCTCCAGCAGCAACTAATAACACCAGTACTGTTATCAACATTCTTCTCATAACAAATCCTACAGTGAAACTAAAACACAACTATTCTAGCTACTAAGAAGAAAATTAACTCTATCCTAGCAAAACTAGGACACTCCCTCACCCCTCTTTCCCCACCTGTCCGTTCTGAACAACATGTAGCCATTAATAGCCGCACTCCAGTCATGGGATCATCCCACCAAGTTTCAGTAGTGGCAACTAGGTCATAGCTTTCTAGTAGCACGGTGGCTTCCAGCTCCTCCTGTTTGTTGCACGTGCTGTGTGCATTGGTGTAGAAGTGCTTCAGCTGGGCTGTCATCTGTGTCACCTTCTTAGAGGAACACCCCTTAGTTCCTTCGAGGTATTTCACTGGTGTTATCACAGAGATATATGACTAAGACAAAACTGTGGGTCTTTTGTAACCTCGTTCCTAAGAGAAGTTGATTCCTAGTTTAGTTTATTGCTCAAGGCAAAACCTCAGAATTTTGGAATTTTGAGAAAAGATCGGAACTGAAGTGTTTTTGGTGATAATGTGAAATACTCTTTCCTTCTCACAATCTATAGTCAAAGTGCTGCAGCAGTGTGTTCTTCAGACATTGCCTGAATACATCACATACTGCTGAAAGTGTAAAAAATGTATAAAGTCATGTAGAGAAAAAATTTGCAATGTCTGGTGTCACAGTCTGTATTTTAATGGCTACAGCAATCGTTTTGTACACTTTTCCTTTCTGATACAACATAATGTCAGCTCTTGTCATCAACTGTGTGGACATATTTGTTTCTGTCCTGTCATTTCAACTGAGACTATGAATTCTGCCCATTGTACTGGCACCTAACAGAAATAGGAAACTATCTTCTGACATTATATTTGCAAATAAACAGCCTATGAAATTATCAGGAATAGTAATCTGCAGGTTCTTCTTTCTGCCAAAAAACATGCAAAGGGTTCCTTTGCTCATCCTGTCCATATACATTATACAAAGCAAATAATGAGCAAATATATTGCCATTTAAAATGCTAAAAAGACTATTTCTTTTATAAGTAATAATACAGAGACAGTGATTGTGCAATCCCCAAATAGGGTTTTGCCGTGACAGGGAGACAGTGGGTGCTATTAAAAGCTTGACATTTATCACTCACAGTGGTTAAATTTATCATGGTATTTGTGGCATTTGAGAATCTAAGTATAGAGAATGCCACAAATACCACAGAACAGATAAATACTGCTTTGCAAAAACCAACAAACTGCTGCTGGTGGTTTGCAAAACATATAGTGCTCTGTGTTCTAGAAATGCATTAGAAGTCCTACTAGCTAGGATTTTCTCAGTATGGAAAAGGAAAAAAGTTTGTTATGCTTTTCTTTTCCTTTCTCTTACCTATTTAGACCAAAAGATTTTTTTATATAGGACATATTTCTGTGTATCTCTTTGTAGCCTCCAGAGCAATGGAGTTGCTTAGAGTTTCAGTGTCCTAAATCTAATAAAAACCAGATCATGGTGTGTAGTTCACACAGACAAAATGGAGTCTGTCCAGTACATGAAGGTTAGGAAATGTCCCACTGGAAAGTACACCATGTATCTTGTGACTAACAACCCACTGTGCAAGTCTAGTTGGAAAAAATGGCTTTTCAAGCAGAAAGTTATCCTCTAGGACATAATTTAAGAGCTCTAGAGATCTGTTTAAATCCTGAAGGACAGAATGAATATAATCAATCACATTGTACTCTTACTCTAAAGACACACAGAAAAAAATCATCATTATTTTCTTCTCAACAACTGCAGAAAGTCATTAAGATAACAAAGTACATATCAGAACTATTTTTTCTTCACCTAATAAAATGACTTTAATGGTGGTAGAGGAGATAAAGGCTTTGGCATCATCTTACAGTGTTGGAGTTTTGGAGTCTAGGCACCAATATCCCAGTTGTACCTTAAAAAAATGTTTCTTGACTTCTCTTCTCCAGGTTCACAGAGTGAACATGAAGTGAACAGCTGCTCTCAAGTCTTACCCGCAGGTGCAGTTCTGTCCCTGCTTGATGGAGGAGATGCTGTGGTGCTTTAGCAGCAATTCTCATCGATATTAAGTTGTGTAAAGGGTATTTTGCTACACTTTTAAAAAGTCTAGGAAAAAGTGGAAAGAATCTGGCCATAGTTGTGACCAAGTTCTTAATTCTTGATGATGATATGCCCTTGATCCCTTATTGGGGTTCTACCCTTGTAGGACATATCTAAGCCTGGAGTTAGATACTTTCCCTGCCATGGAGCTGTTAAGACTGGCTATTTTATTATCTCTTAAGTTTTTTTAATGCATCTGGTTACAGCAGATGGCACTGAAGAGTATATAATGAAATTCCTGGGCTATTGATAAAACCTGTGTGTTACAAGTCAGTCCTGCTGCCAGTCCTTGACAGGAACTCTTCACATTCATTTGCCATGCATTCTTCCCCAAATTTCTGGCTCATTCCACAAACACAATTTTCTTTGTGAAAGCAATAGAGGGAAGTATGCTAGGGAAACAGGGTACTCTATCCAACCTCAGTCATTTCTATAATCATTTAAAATTTACTCAAATAATATGTAGGTTGACCTCTTTAAAAAATCTCTTGAAGAGTGAAATGTGTTTTACTTCAGAGAGTATTATTTTGGAAGACTAGAATTTCAGATATAACTCAAATGTAGAACATAAATGTTGCACTATATTCTTAAGTTCATAAAAAATATAAAGGCCAAATTCTCAGCTGAAATAAATTATAACACTGCTCTTGTTTTGAAGCTGATGATACTCGTAGGACTGTCTAAAAGAGGTGAGGGTAAGACTGTTTTCCTGAGCAGTTTTTTTTTTTCCCCATGCTGTAAATCTCCAGTGCATACTTCTAATGAACCATTGAATACAGCGGCTGAAGAGAGTCAAGTGGAGACACTCCTTAAGTTTGTTTTTGTGAAAGGGCACTTAGTGTGGATTTTTTAAACTGTGTTTTGGGCTGATTTCTAGTGCAACTTGCTGCAGGCACTGAGAGTTAACTTAAATACTGGTGTGTGCAGCTTCTTTATAATGCTCACCATAATACTGGAGAATTTATGTGTGAAAAGCAGCTGTATATCTCTGAATGTAATTTTTGACTTCTGAGAAGATGATTCTCATAATGAATATCAAACATAAGAAACACCTTTGGGTTTTCTTAAGTAAGAATGCAATACTACTCTGTCACAGAAGACTACTTAGACTTTGAGTGATTTACTTTTAACTTTGCCTTTTCTATGTGTATTTTAATTTAGTTTTCCTATTTACGCATTCACCTAATTAAAAATGAAAATATTTTAAGAAGCTATGCATAGGTATTGTAGCAGTGCACTTGGTTTGTTCCAAAGCCAGCTGTAAGAGGTCATACCCTCTCTGCATCTTGCAGAGTCATCACTGTCCTGTGACACAAATATATTGGCACTTCCTAGTTCCAGAAAGATTGTTTTTCCCTGCTGCCAGAGAAAAGAACAATTAAATATAATTTATCTAATTATTTTGATATATTAATTTGATATATTTCTCTGACTAAGCCTCCCAGTGAAAAGAAAGGATAACTTTTATTTATCGTGTCAAAAACAACGTCTTGCTTTACACTACTCTTTCTTTTTCCAAAGTTGTCTTAAAAACTGAAGAAAACCACACTGCAGGGAAGGGCTGATCACAAGAGGAGAGACCTTATAAAAAGGGAACCTCAGTCCCTGTTCTCTGCTTGAGGATGTTTCTATCACCATGGCACAGGTAGGAGGCTTGCCACCCCATTCAGTCTAGCTTGTTGGCCGCGTTGTCTTTAACAGTGAAAGATGCTGTGTTAAGCATATTTTCCATTGAACAGGAACTCTGCCTGCATGGTGTGTATGACTCATCCACCTGTCTAGTTGGTGTTCTTTGGATTAATTGATCTATCTTTGAGCTCATGTTTTCTCTCATGCCTTGTTTGTCTTTGTGGCAGTCATGTTTAGATTTCACACATTTTTTTTTTTTGCCGTACATCGCGCCTTCAAGCCCAAGGAACAGTTTGCACTGACATTTCAAGTAGCATGGCATTGGACTTTGAGAACTAGGGGATGTTATTAAACTAAATATGCTTCACAAATATTTATTAAAACTCTGTGAAGACTTGGCTGACTTTTTTTTTCTTTTCCCCTGCACTAGCTTTCCTGTAAGTCTTTACTCTTTATAATACGATTTCTGCACCAGGGCAGATCCTTCACTCTGAGGAAATATATGAAAGTGAAGTGTCTAGAACAAAATTAATGAAACAAATCAGATCAATAATTCATTCATGTCTTTTTGGAATATTACTTGCTGACATTTTTAAACAGGGCAAATATTTAAGTGTTTATCAGCAAATATTTGAAGTAACTTGCCTATTTTTGTGCACTGAAACTATAGGATGGATATACAGTGAAAAAAGTCTGGAAATCTACCAATTTCTGTTCCTCAACACCAGAAGAGGTCTGATTCTGAGAAAATATGTAAAATCTGGGTCTCAATGTGAGACCTTGAAATTTTCTGTCTGAAAATGCAGTGTGTGTGCACATAACTTTCATCTATCTGAACCATGTGAAAAACTTTATTAAACCTAAAGCTTAGGAGCCCTGGCCCTTCTATTTTGTTGATTCACTGTAACTTGAGTTTTCTTTTTAGGCAGAGTGAAGCCTCTGGGATGAGACTTTTTCATGGATTTATTCTCAGAAGTTTCCACAAGAAAGCTTGTGGTTCATTGTTCTGAAGAAGGAAAATGCCAGTAAACGCGGATGCGGAAATGGAGGCTTATTGCCACATGTCAGGAGGTGTGACCTCCTGACTGGTTTGAAGACAGCCTGGGTGAGTCTGCTTTGAGGAAGTTGCGTGCAGAATGGAGACATTCTGGAGGTGTGATTGAAGAAAATAAAGTTCTGTATTTTGTTTATTGTGTGCCCAGCAGGTACAGACACATAAAATGTAAGAGGTCCTTCAAAATCTGAAAAACAGAAAATGTAGATGAAACCCAATGTCGTATTTGCAATAAATCTTATGAATTGATGCAAAATAATAGTTGACATAATTGTACACACAAAATATTTACTCACTTGCATGTAAGTGTAAATGTATGGTGCTGCTCTCGCTCTGTTGTAGCCTTTGAAGTTCAATTGTTGAACATTTTAAATGGCAGGTGGAACGGTTCTGGGCCTATATTAGGTATTCAGTCTGGCAAGAGGTGGGTGATGGAGCCTTTCGGTTTCCCTTTGATCCTCAGCTCACTGTGGAGCTGGGCAAGCATGAGTGGGAAAGGCACCCAGGGACAACTCAAACAGCCGCTTGGTGCTCTTGTTAGTGTGAACCAGTCTTCCTATACCAGACCCCTGAGCTTCCTGGGAATGGATGTGATAAAGAAGATGTGGATAAGCGAAGGTATGTCTTTCCATGCTGTTTCCTACTCAGTAGGACAGACACAGCTTTAGATTAAGGAATTCTTGGAGCAAGGTGCCATGATTTTTTTTTTTAAATATAAATCACTGACAGTTTAGCTATGTTTCTCACAGGAAAACAGTCAGGAAAGTGTGAAAGAGGTTGCAAACAGCAACCTTTAAATCTAAAATGCAAAGTAAATATCTGGTTAAAAATGAGGACAGATTTGCATAGGATGTGTGTAAATCAATGCAGCCCTTGAGCAACTCTGACTTATGCGAGAAATTATGTGGGTTTCACTGTTACCTAGAAAAATAAACTGTAACTTCCAGTACCATAGCAACATTGCACATAATGCTGATCTGTCTTTTTCTTCAAAGCACAGAAATAAATCATGCACAATCGTAGGTGTTCTACAATGGTTTATGAATGATTTAATTTATCCTTTTCTCTTGCTGTGTCAAAAATTCTTTCCTGCAGCATAGTCAAAAATACACCATCTGTAATAGATTCTGGAAAATATAGTTATGAATTGAATCTATCCGAAAATTAAACTTTTTGAAAAATCTATAGGTAAACACTAATTTTCTTCAGGATAAAAGAAATTGAGTACTGTAAACATAACTTCATAAAACTCAGGGCTTTTGATTCATAGAAAATTTTTATATTCTGAATTTGATTTAGCTCCATTTTGGAACAGAAACATTATAAAATTGTAATTAAATGCTCATCCTAAAAACCTTTTTGTTTAGGAGAGATTAACAAGTGGTTTTCTTAAAAAAAAGCAGGCTCTGCAGCACTGAGCAGATGCTGTTTCTTAACAGTTGTGAGACTCACAAAAACACCAGTTCAAATCACCACCTGTGAAACTCTGGGTGTACATGATGGGGATGGGTCTGGGAAAATATTCTGGGTCTATGAATTGGTATTTTTGAGTCAAAGTGTGTAGATTTATAGATTAGACTAAATATTCTTGACTAAAAAATTGCCACTCTTGAATTATTATAAAACTGAAATTGACTTGAAGATTTTTTTTTTAAATATGCAATGAACTCAACAAAATATGTCGGATCCTTTCTCAAACCCATGACTGTATATTCCTGATCCACATGTACTAATGTCACTGAAAAGATAACTCAATAGCTTTTACCTAGGGCCTTACTTGGGACAAAGTCTAAAATAATGTGGAATTTAAATATATTCTCCCCACTCAGGCCATTTAAATCACCTCAATAATCTTATAGAAGAGTATTCCTAGAGAACTGGAGTTCCTATGGAATTCTCTATTAAATATTATTTCATATTTCTTTTTTCAGTCTGTCATACAAATAGACACTAATTATAAAACACGTGTATAGAGACATGCATTTATGCACACATGCATATGTGTGTGTATGCATTCATACCTCATTTATCTGTAATGGATTTAATATCAAATGTATTTCACACATTTCTATTGTAACTGTAGAATCTTTGAATGACAGAAGGGTAAAAATCCTCTGTATTTCTTACTAGCTCCTGCTTTTAATTCCCATTCACTAGCATAGATTGTTTTCTAATCAATCATTTGACTGCCCCAGTTATTTCAAGAGATTGTTTCAGCCTGGGCTCTGAAGGGATGCTTGAATGTAATGTGAATTCTCTTTTGAGACTGGTGAGATGA
The DNA here is from genome assembly GCA_907165065.1 of Caprimulgus europaeus. The sequence continues at coordinate 32,782,668 of OU015532.1, read as the reverse complement.
GGAGGGAAAGGATGAGAGTAGGGGGCACCAGGAATACTGAAGACATATGGTGGTGTAACAATCAAAACAAAGGAAAGCAACTCTGCCGTGAATCATGTCATTGAACTGAAAGCAGCTGGGAGTGTAAGGATTCAGCATTTGGATGAAGACAAATGTAGACAAGGCAAAGCAAAGCAGTAGATCTGTAAAAAATGCTTGCTGTAATGCGTTCATACTGGAATACTGAAGCATGGTTTCTCATAAATAATACTTTTTTCCCCTATGGAGTGAGTGATCTTTTGAGACTGGTGAAAGAGAGAAGATCAGGAGACTGGCAGCAGATGATCTGGTTCCTAGAATATTTTACTTCTTTTGTACTTCTTTCCAGACCCTGTCAATTCATCAGGATTTGATTCAATTAAGTTTTCCTTCTAGCTGCAGCCTGTCTGCAAACAAACTGGAGCTCACTCTCAGGAGTTTGCGAGAAGTGCAGACCCTGCTGCATCGGGAGCTGTATATGCCAGAGGTATATGCAGTTGTGATTCAGGATATATGTCCAAATTATTTCCAAGGACATTTATTTGAGCTATTAGTTTGTTCATGAGAAGGTCCTTGTGGACAGCTGTCGAGACCCCCATGAAACTTGAGTGATTTTGTCTATCAGGGAATAAAATATTTTGTAACTAGAACAGTATGATACTTAAAATATGTTTTCTAGTTAAAACAATTACATTTAGCTATTTTAAATTCTCTTAGTTCAAAAAATTGTGGAATATTTACTTAATACCTGACTCCCTCATTAATAATTATTATAATAAACCCCTTGGCAAGAATAGTTGAAGTTCAGAGTGACACATGAGCCCTCACTTTAAAAGCTCGTGAATATTAATAAATATATTCCTGCTTTACTGATAACATTCACTGACTTTCTGAAAAACTTTCTATTTATAGCAATCTTCAGTGGTAGATATGAATCTCTGATGCATAATAGAATCTTAATATGATCATTAGGATAACTGATTATTTTTTCTTTATGCATTTCAGAAAGCCCTGAATTCTGTGTGCTTGGCACCTTGTTATTCTCAAGTGTGAAGTGTATAAATGCAGACTCTATTCCATTCTCACAACAAAGAACACAAGTGCTTGCCCTGCTACTGAGAGTTTTGACACAAACACTGTTAACCAGATGTGAAGAGTTACTTATTCCTTGGCAGCAACATGACAGTGCTCTTGAAATGTTGCTTTCTTTTGTGAAGGGCTGAGGTCATTAGTACATCCAGATCATGTACCTTTTGGGGAGTCTTTACTTTTCAAACTGCAAGAAAACTGCACTTTCTGTGGTGTGAAATGCTGGAGTTGTCTTTTGAGGGAATTTAACTTCAGAAAAAACACAGAGAGGGATTTCTTGTTGAGATGCACATAGCAGCTGACTGCAGCTAGGATTGTACTCATGCAGTGAGAGAAGAATGTACACACAAAGGCTCATTTTAATGAGAGAGAAAGTGTAGGTGGAAGCAGATGACCTAGATGATTTTATGAATAAAAGATATAATCTGATGCAATCATTTCATTAATACGCACATGACACCAAATGAAAACAGAGCATATCAGATGGCTACGAGATGTCCTGAATTTTTCAGTTTAGTAGGTAATGACTTAAATTTCATGGACTACACCAAATACTATCAGAAAAGAAGCATTTATATCAATCCTCCAAAGAAAGTTGTAGTGCCTTATGAAAATAATGCTGAAAAATCTCTCTTTTGTGACATGAGCTAGAAAATGCAATCACAAAGCAGATATTGGGCAAAATGCTTCACAAAAACTTCTAAAAGAAAATCCCATTATTTACTTTAGTAATAGCTTACAATTTTTAATTGAAAACTCTTTCTTTGCCCCTAGTTTGCTACAATTGGTGGAAACAGTGGTTTGCAAAACAGTAATGAAATATACTCATTTGTCATGCAGTTTTGGAATCTACATAGGCACTTATTTATTTGCTGCAATTATGGATCCACTGGAAACAACTGCAAAAAAAAGATCATCAAGGAAGGTTGTTGAGATAGTACTAAAAATATGTAGCCTTATTTTAAGAGAAAATCTTTGAAATAAATCTAGGGTGAATGTATAACTTTAAAAGGGGATGGTACATGGGGAAGACTTGTGTAAGATCTGGATTCTGGTTTTACATTGGTAAAGCTCAACATAGAAAATAACAAAGCAGGGGAATACTGTTGTTTAGCACACTGTCTGACAGCAGGCATGGCACTAGCCATGTGGCTTCTTCATCCCCCCCCAGTCATGCCATCCACGTCCAGGCTGCAGGGGGTCTGACAGGAGAGCCAAATGTGTCAGTTCTGCTCCCAGCATGATCCGCTCCGTACTTAAGGAGTGTGCAACCTGTGACATTTGATTGCTCTCTGGACCCTTCATAAAAACAGATCAAAAGAGCTGGATTTCTTAGAGAGAATCTGGCCTACACCTTAGAGACAGATTAATTTCAGTTTGACATCAAACTGAGGACCCATACAGTCTCGTTCTTCAGACCGAATCCAAGATCAACTCAGCCTATGTTATTTTAGCACAAATTAGTATTGCAGCAATGACATCTTTGAACACACACACACACACACACACACACACACACACACACACACACACACACAGCCTCTGAAGTTTTCTTTTTGCAAAGCTTGTTTGAGCTCCTATTAGGAGCAACAGAGTTTATACTGATTTTTTTTCTGTTGAGGACTACTTCTTCTCTTTGAATGAAAAGTAAAACAAACAAAAATGCATCTTCCCACCCAAAAGCCTATGGGTGGAGTGGGAAGCTGATTTGCATTCATTTGTATGCAACTGACAAAAAAAATATTGAACAGGACATGGCTGGCCCCGCTGCAAGCTGGTATTGCTGCCTCATTAAGAAATGTTTTTTTGTAAGCTAGGAGACATTAAATTGTGATAACCCTGAATGCTTGTGAATGAAATGTAGGCATGATTTTCTAATGTGAACACTGCACACTGTGCAGTAAACATCCACAGCATTCTGGCAGCTTGCTGCTCTGCAAATCCTGCCTTTACCCTAGGCTGAACCATTCAGGGTAATGGTGTAAAACCCAAGATGAAGCTTTAGAAGCTGGAAATCTTCTTATCTCTGCAACTCTCTCTTACAATCATGACTATACATAGTCTGAGCACTTTGTGATGTAGACAATTTGTCAGAGAAGTCCACAGGTTGCTGTTACCAATGTAATTGATGATGGAAATGCAAATAATTACATTTTTCACGCACCTTTCACTGTTGCACTGAACACTCAGGGAAATCACTATTGGTTCTTGTTACTTCTATTTTGGTAATAAGTCAGGGCTCAAATTAAAGACAGCAATTCATAGTTCCAGAAATTTTACATGTAGTTTTGGGATATATCAATCTCCTCTGAGTTTTCCAGTCACTTAAAATTTATGTTAGCATCATGAAAGAAACCCTCATGTTGAAATTATTTTTTTTTCCAAACTCCTTAAGTATGAAGCTCAGTAATCTTTTTCAAGTCTAAGGCCAAGCATCCTGCATGTGAATAGGGTTGGGGGAAGGTGTATGAGGTTACCATCAAAAAAGGAGAGGTCAGCTATTTCAGAATGAGATGCAACTCCTGTAAGAGCAGGCCTGAAAGTATTTAACTTCAAACTGTATTTAAATACAAAGCAATTTCATAAAAGTGCTTACATGTTTGTAAATTCATTTATGATATTCCCTCTCCGTGTTTCCACAGCTGGACTACAGTAGTAAATAGAACTTAACACACACAGCAAACACTGATTAAGTAGGCTAGTGTTTGATATGATCAGAACTTGATTCCTTTTTATTTACTGGTTCTAAAAGCTCAGATAAATAGGTTTTCTATCCCAGCGCTAGAGAACAGCTTTCCTTTGGAGAAATTCTTATATTTGTCTGTGAAACAAAATCTCCTCTCCTCTCTTCTGTAATTTCAGTCACGGGCTTTCTCTCTCTGTTTGGTTTGCTAAATAGGATTATAATCATTAGCTTCTTAGCATATTCCCTGCCCTCTGTCCTTCTACACATGCATTACTGCTTCCTCTACTGCTTTGATTTCTCTAATTTTCAGATCCATCTGCAAATAGTTACTTGGGGGTCCTTATGAGACACTCAATTACCAGGGTAGTTGCATAGATACTACAGTCCTCTGAGAAGAAACAACCCCTTCTTTTTAGTTATGGTGTTGCTGCAGCAGCAAGTTTTACAAACTACATGCTAAAAACAAATGCAGGAATGTGAGAAGCAGCTTTCAAGAAGAATGCAGTCAGATTTGAAGAAAAATAGTGATTATTCAGTCTTCCCAGTAATTCCCAATGGTGTGGAAAGGAAACAATCCAGATTATGGAATGTTTCTTCACAGGCTCTTGATTGAGAGAGAAGAAAAGCCTACCAATTTCTGTGAAAATAGAGGTATTCACTGTTCTTCCTTTATTTAATACTTTACTAATTCAAAGATTTGGGGATCCAAACAGGCAGCTGACCCAATATCACATGAATCAGAGACCCTCTGCACACTCCAATGAAAAGAAAATAAACCTTGAGGTGTCTAAAACACACAGATGTCCTCTACATAGATTAAGCTTGGTCCCATCTATTCAGAAAACACTTAACATCATTAATAGAAGAAATAATTGATTCATGAGAGAGCTGCAAATAAACCAAAGGACTATGCTGTTCATAATGGCCTGAGCAGTTCTGCTGTTGAAAGAGACTGATTTGATAGAGTTTGGCAGTAGGAGCATTATGATCAGACTGACTAGAATTTTTCTTATGTTGGTTTTTAATAAGATTAGTTGAGAAAAAGGAACAGCAGGTATGAAACTATACTTGATCTTTATGGAAATACATAGAATACATTTTACACTTCTCTACCAGAGAACAGATTTCAGTCAGTGCCAATGTTTTGTGTGGAACTATTTGGTGGTGTTTCAGGTGCAGTCTCAAAGAGTATCTGTAAAATAAAATAAAAATATTTTAAACACAGTATAGTAGTTTACAGGAATAAAATATGTGGACTGATTATAATGTGGGGATTTATTCCAGACACTTTATTCTTCAAAGAAATGCTCTGTGTGAAGGTTTTGTGTCTTTCCTAGCACAAATCCAATCTCAGTCTCAGAATTCTCTGAGATGACTATAAATACATTTAATTTCTCCTTAGTGGTTCTTATAGTTGTAATCAGGAGAGAATAAAGTTGCAATTCCAAGCACAGTACCTTCCAAGGGCAAGCTGTTCTAGCAGGTAAGGTTATCGCCGTGTGACACTGCTGCTTTGTGAGCGGCAGAAAACACAGTCACTCTCTGGCAACCCCTGGGACCCCCCGGCAGCCAGGCGGTGGTGGCTGGAGGGGCCGCGGTGTCACAGTCACGCCTGGAGCGGCCGAGGGGCAGCGTCCGTTCCCCGGCGGGGCTGCTCTCCGCGCCGCACCGCACCGGGCAGGGCCGGTTCCTCCGGCGGAGCGCCGGGCTGTCTGCCGGCGGGCGGGAGCCGCGGGGGCCGGGGCGCTCCGGCGAGAAGACGCTCACTCAGCTGCACAACGAGCCTCGAGCCGGCTGGGGCAGCTCCGCCTCCGCCCTCCGTCCTCCTCCTCCGTATTTATCTATTTCGTTTATTTTAATGTATTTATTTATTTATATTCACCGGAATAATAAAAATGAGAAAATCCGAGCGCTGCTTTTGGCTGCTCTCCACCAACCTGTCAGTGACGCAAGCGGAGACTACTTAAAGGCAGATTAGAGGCAGCAAGACAGTAAAAGCCAACCTTCCTCCCTCCACGCCGCGGGTCCACCGCGCCGCGCAGCGCCACGAGCCGAGCGGGCCGGGCCGGGCCGGTGGTAGCTGCTGCGGGGCCCCGAGCTGAGCCCAGCCGAGCCCAGCCCAGCTGTGCCGAGACGAGCCCAGCCCAGCCCAGCCCATCCCTGCCCAGCCCATCCCTGCCCTGCCCTGCCCTGCCCAGCCCAGCCCAGCCCAGCCCAGGCAGGAGTCCTCGGCAGGGCTGCCGCTTCCAGCCGCCTTCCCGCCACAGGACTGCAGGCGGTAGAGGGGTTGGTCTCGCGTTTGTTTTCCAATCCCTGAAAAAAAAAAAAGAAAAAAGGAGGGAGGGGAAAAGGAAGGAAGAAGTGAAGAGAGAGATCCCCTCCGCTTGCCAAAGTCTTTGTCTCCGGATGAACAGCGATGGGGGAATGGACTATTCTAGAGAGGCTACTGGAAGCTGCCGTGCAGCAGCATTCTACTATGATAGGGAGGTAAGGGCTGCGGGGGATCTACGGGGGCGCGGGGGGGATCCCCTTCCCTCCGAGCGGGCTGGTCGGTGGTACGCGCCAGGTCCCGGCTGTGCGGGGCACCCTTCGCTTGGGGCTCTTGCGGTGTGTGTCTTGAGTGCCTGTGTGTGTGTGCGCGGTACAGGTCACCGAGGCGCGGAGGTGCCGCAAACCCCGCTGTCCTTGTCCCCTGGGATCCAGGGGGCAGCGGGCTGCCATCGGGGACACCCTGCCACCACCGGGGTCCTGCAGCCGGAGCAACCCCGTGCCGCACCATCCCGTGCTTTCGGGGCCCTGACGGACAGTGAGGTTGCTTTTTCTCCGAAGGTGGGGCGGGGGAGAGCGCCGACCGCCGCCCGGGGCGTTTGACAGCGGCGGGTTCGAACACGGCCGCGCCGAGGCGATGCCGCGCAGGCTGCGCCCCTCCTCCGCGGGAGCGGGGCAGCCGCCACCGCTGTCGGGTGCCGAGCTGCCGCCAGGGCCGCTAGCGGGAGGCGGTCGGTGTGCGCGGCGGAGCGGCGCGGGGTCCCGGTCAGCACTGGACAGCTCCCGGTCAGCACTGGACAGCTCCCGGCCGCGCGGCGGCCGCGCGCACTGACGGGCTTCTCTGTTGCAGGATCCTGCTGACCGTGGTGGTGATCTTCAGGATCCTCATCGTGGCCATTGTAGGGGAGACGGTGTACGATGACGAGCAAACGATGTTTGTCTGTAACACGCTGCAGCCAGGCTGCAACCAGGCTTGTTATGACCAGGCGTTCCCTATTTCTCATATAAGGTACTGGGTGTTCCAGATCATCATGGTGTGCACTCCCAGCCTTTGCTTCATAACGTATTCCGTTCACCAGTCTGCTAAGCAGAGGGAAAGGAGGTACTCCACTGTCTTCCTCACCTTGGAGAGGGACCAGGATTCAATGAAGCGTGAGGACAGTAAGAAAATCAAGAACACGATTGTCAATGGGGTGCTGCAGAACACTGAGAACTCCACCAAAGAGGCAGAACCAGACTGCTTAGAAGTGAAGGAAATCCCCAACCCCGCTATCAGAACTACAAAGTCAAAGATGAGGAGGCAAGAAGGCATTTCTCGATTTTATATCATCCAAGTGGTCTTTCGAAATGCCCTAGAGATTGGATTCTTAGTGGGACAGTATTTTCTGTATGGATTCAATGTCCCTTCCATGTACGAATGTGACAGATACCCCTGCATTAAAGAAGTAGAGTGTTATGTCTCTAGACCCACTGAGAAGACTGTATTCTTGGTATTCATGTTTGCTGTCAGTGGGATTTGTGTGGTGCTCAATTTGGCAGAACTCAACCACTTGGGCTGGAGAAAGATAAAAATGGCAGTGAGAGGAGTACAGGCAAAAAGGAAATCCATATACGAAATCAGAAATAAAGACCTGCCAAGAATGAGCATGCCTAACTTTGGCAGGACTCAGTCAAGTGACTCAGCTTATGTGTGAGGCTGTGACAGAACTGAACACCGTGCCAGGTGGAACAGACCCAGACACCATTAGAGAAAGGTACATTGCTTAGACAAGCATTTTATCAAACCACCAAGAAAGCCATTAAGGTATTGGATCTGCACTTACTGAACTAGCTGCAAAATGCAGTGCTCTGTAAAAGACTGAAAAACAGCTCTAAACCCATGCTTGATCTAGCCTTACAGCACAGCTACTGTTATTCCTACTTTCCTTTCTAATGATTGAGTGTTATCTGTCAGTGGAGCAGCTTTTTGGTCATCGTTAGGATAAGTTTACAGTTTGGACTCTCTGGCTAATTGTTGTAAACGTGTAGAATGTTCATATTAAATATCTGCAAGGATACTCTACGTGGGGTGGGATGGGGTGGGGGAAACTCGTGCGATGTGTAGATGTAAGCATGTTTTAAAAGGAGGGTGATGCACTGTAGGAACCTGACCACAGCTCAATCAGGATATCTGCGTTCACCTGTCTCACAGATGTCTTATATTATTTTGCTTGTCTAAATCACAGAGTTTATTCCTGGTGTGTATTATAAACTATTTTCTATCATAGTTTGTGCATCAATTAGTTATGCTGAACAATAAATGCTGAATATAATTTTGCTATTTTTTTTTGTTTGCCTGTCCACACACACAGACACCAGAGACCTTAATCATCTCACATTAGTTGTGATCTGCAAAATCTATCAATACATTTCAGTTCATTCCCTAATATGAGCATGAATAGGATGGAGTTGGTTCATGTCAACCAAGTTATGTATTTACCTATAATTACCTATGAGGACACATACCAAAGGAACAGAGTTCATTGCTTTTAACTGTGAATATAACACCTTCTCTCTGCTCTTATTCATATAAGTGCCATACTTGAAACATCTAACTCTGTACTTAGTCAAAAGGTTGTCTTGGGATACCAACTGGAATAAAGTGATTTTATACTCTCCTTTGTTTATTTTATGCTATTTGTTTAGTCATTGCAATGGTGTAAAAAGCAGATAAGATATCTATTGATAAATAAAGTACTTGCCTTTTTTTTTTTTTTGTAAGTCAGAGAGATTTATTACTTTTTATTACTGTATACAACTATAGAAACATACAGGTTCAAAATAATTGACTTACAACAATTATTCTTCAGGGTTTAAAATGTCTTGTTGATATTCTAAACTCTAAGTGACAAAACCTGGACAATCAGGACTAACTGTTATGTCTATTTTCCTCCTTAAGCAAGCATCTCTCTCTTTAAAGCCTGATCCAAAGCCCACTGACAGCAACAGCCTTCTTTCTGCTGACACTAAGGGCAACAGAGTTGGCCGCCAAGGTCACTCTGGGAATAGCCAGAGTACATTTACCTACAAATGAAACAATTGCAGCTTTTCAGCAGGGAATTCAAGTAGTAACCTCAGCTTTTCTGCCTTACAGCTGATTCAAGAAACACACTGTTCATGTCCCATCAACTTACTGGAAAGCCACTGGGGCAGTCACAAATAAATCTCTATTAACAGCAACCATTTCAATACAGGATGCTAAGATTTTCTTAAGGACCTTATTTTATTCCCATTGAATTCAACAGAAAATACCCCACTGGCAACAGTAGGAATTGGATCAGGACTGAAAAATCATACAAGTGCATTCCTAACTAAATATTATGTGCCCTTTAAGGAAAGGGGCCAAAATGGTGATGGAACAGTTTATAATATAAGAAGGAGACAGAGGCTCAGAGTCACAAATTGCCTTTTGATTGTATTTTATTTCAAGCCTAAAAATAGATTTTATTGTATTTTGGCTTGGAAATAATTCATACAATTTTTTTCCTCTTGGCTTATAGTAAATATTTTAACATTTCATTCCTGTGGTTTGCCAGCATTGTCACTTAAAAAAAAAAAAAGATTAATTCTTAGATAGTGTATTAATTATCACTTTAATCTGTGCTCTTTTTTTCTTCCACTGTGAAACATAAAAAGACTTTGAGATGTGCCATGTTTTTTAAAGATTTTAAAAATATTTTTCCTTATGTATAAAATGAACAGTTTTTCCAATTTGATTACAGAAACCTATAAAGATGGATTTCTCACATGATTATTTGCAATATAAATGCACACTGATATTGCTAGTTGACTGCATGCTCACTGGAAAACTGCATGTTATTTTTAGAAGGACAACATGGCAGCTAAAATCTCCATCTGCAATATAACAAGCTTCTGAAGATTATTATTTTGCACACAAATCCAAGTCTGATTTTCATTTTGCAGAGTCCTGGGATGGTTTGCAAAATCTCCTTTTGGATAGATATTGAAGGGAAAAATGTTGTTTGACAGTCATAAACATTGTTTTAATGTTGAAGAAATGGGAGATTGTGTGCAAAGGGCTTGGTCCAGTGCCAATTAAAGTTGAAAGAAAAAGCTCACACTGAATTCACTGGGCTTTGGTTCAGGTTCAACATAATTTCCTGTTAGGCAGAAGCCCTAATGCAAGTTATTTCCAGTGGCTGCATAGCAGTGTTTAGTCAAAGTCTAGTGCAGGTGCACGTCTTGATAGCTGTAAGGTTTTAATACCTTAGCAATCTTTAGATAAGACCAAGAAATTATTTGTTTATAATAGTAAATGCCAGTGATTCGGTTCATTCCATTATTTATGCAGTTCTTCAGAACTTTCCTAAGAGAAATATATAAGGAAATGCAAATGTTAATTTATGCAACAGGATCAGCAATAAAGTAAGCAAAGGCTCATATTTTGATCAGCAGAAGTGCTGTTCTCCATATGTACACTAAACAGAATATGGCTTTCCATATTTCAAAAAAGAAATTAAATGGTGTTAAGAAATCAATTGTTCTAGCCTTCCTTTTCAATTGTTATTATGCATTTCTTAACAACTACTTAATTGTCATGGACAAGAGAATATCACAAACACTTTTTTTGTCAACATATCATGTAAGAGTCGTATGACTAATGCTAATGGACTGTTTGCATGAAAGCTGACTATTCATTTGCAGAATAAATGCTTTAAAATTGTCATGGCAATGAAAAAGTGTGTTAAGTGAACAGAACTGAGTGAACATGAAGCTGGAGGGCACATTAGTGGCCACTTAGGCCTTGCTCCTGCCTTGTTGAAATGAATTAGTCTTTCTATTGACATCTATGGAAAAATCAAAAATTAAATATGAAAAATGAGTTCATGTTTGTTTAATTCATTGTACACCCTGTGTTGCACTGGTAGACAATATGTCATCATATGTGCAAGCATAAAAATTATGTTCACTAAGCTCTTATGGAAAACTGCTATAGAATTTAATACACTATTGGTTCAGTGGTATTTTAAAATTTACATAAAATAATGATATTCTTTTATTTTTACATAGGCTTGATCTTATGCTTCTCAAATCTGTATGAATTTCAAAAACTACGTAGGGGTTTTGAACCATTTCACTAGGTATAAATACATTGCAATGAGATTCTCTAAAAAGATTTTATTAAAATTAGGTAATTCTTTCAATAATGAAAAGTAGATACCTTTTTACACGGGGAAGCTGAATTGACTGTTCCCATAAATAGTTCAGTTTGAGAGACCATTGACTTTGAAGAAATATAAGGGTTTTCATCTTTCTTAAGAAAAATATGAAGAACAAAGAGATCAAATGAGATGAATGGACCATGGAAGCGGTGAGAGAGATTTTAGTTTGTTTTACACTATAGAGAAGTCAGAAATTCCAAAGCAAGCTCATTGATGTCCTCCATTGTATCCAATAGGGTAGGACATAACTGCAGCTATGTAGAACCATAGGAAAAGATGTACATGAGATGTTAAGGTTGAATGTGAGGACAAATTCTTTTCATCTATATCTAAAAGAATACTTTTCTTGTAGGCAAGAGGATGGACCAAGTGGCATTGTCCCTGCATCTTTTTGGCTTTATTTTGCTTGAATACCAATGTTCCACCTTACTTCTTCAGTGAAACCGGTTAGAGGCTTTTGTTTGGTGTACAAGTAGAGAAATGTGAATAAAAAAGTGAGATATATGAGAAGAAAACAGGTATAGGTTTTCCTCATTTAGGGTCCAGTATTCTTCTTCCTGAATCCAGTGATGAGACTTTGTTTACTGAGGAGCCAAGTCAATTCCCAGTTTGGGGAAAACCTCAGTTCCATTATTTCCTCAGATTAACAGGAGAGATTACACTATTTCTGTACTGCACACCCACCCCTGGACATTCTGGGATTCTTCTGCCAGAAATTCTATTTTATTGTAAGCTTTAAGAAAACATACTAGGTTAGTATCAGCCTCTAACACCAGATTCTAACCCCACCTCGTCCTCTCAATGAAACTCTGATAATATCTCTGTGAAGAAAATTTGCACTAGGAAGTGCTTCATACTATGTCTATTAAAATGTACTAAAGAAGTCAGTCAGGAGTCAGCACCTGTGCACCAGTGCAGATATCAAGAATTCTATAGCACAGCATTAATAATAAACCATACATACATGTGTGTGTATATATATATATATAGCTAAATATATGCAAGATTGGTAAAATAATTTTACCTAAATTATATTACTGTGTTACAGATTGAATTTCAAAGATGGATACAGAAGTCACATACCCAGAGACAGTTAAAAACTGTATACACAGACATGTATTCCTACAATTATGTGCAATGAGCTGACCGGATGTTTAACATGCAAAAAAACCCCAGCAATCACCCTTTTTCCTGTGAAATTCTGGGGTTAGGGGCTATACTAATTGCTTTAGCAAGTTTAACTGAGCAGCTTTGTATCTAAGTTAGAGCTAAAAAGAGGCTTGCCTTCGTTGCATTAAAATCTATCAGCTTTTTCCCAGTGGTGACTGAAATACAGGATCAATCAGATCTCTAGCTTGTGGAATCCCACAAGTACAATGAGTCTCTGATGGCCCTTCAAAGTGAGAATTCCTTCTGCATACAACAGAATGTGAAAGTAAGGTAATTTTCTACTAATCTACCTCTTTTTTTTTGCATGTGGTGTGGCTAGAAAGGGCAGAGAAATGTTACCAGTACCTGGAGAATATTTAATTCATTTAAAGCGATTAAGCTATTCTGGACTTTTTGTTTCTTGCTCTGAGAACAGCATTTGCTGCATATGATTTCTCTATAAATATATTTCATGGCTCATAATTAAATATGACTTTCATTTTTTTAAATATTTCATTAAGTTTTTGATGCAATCATGATCAATATTTTTTTTTTTTTTTTTTTTCCAGAGAAAGGTCAAAAGATTCCTGGTTGAAATTAACTCAATCTATATTTTTTTAAAAAGTGTTGTTAATAATTAATCCTATATTTTAAATCTGTTAGCAAAATATTTTTTTGGAGGAGTGCTAAAGTAAATAATTATCTGCACCAATAAAGCAGCATTGCCTCTGGAAGAGGTGGTTTCCTTTTGAATAACAATTTTTATTTGTCAAATCTCTAAGGCTTTTTGGAAAAATTAACATTGAGCAGGGATTTTGTAACATATTAGAATTACAGGTGGTGAGGAGATAAGATTAAGGAAGCATGTAGAACAGAAAAATTGGGAAAAAAGTAAGGATTTGTAGGTATTAAGGGAAAACAGGTGGGCTATGGACTTACTTATGCATTTTAGGGATAAGAGCATTTTCAAAACACATTCATGAGCAAATATGCAAGATTCCTTGCATTACCTCTTATGTAAGCAAAACAATTCTAGAAACTATTTACAAACATTTTCCAGCTTTTCTGTGAAGAATTTCTTTACTTCCTCCTTTGAAAAAAGAAAAGAAAGCCTGCTCTCTTTTTGTAGGAATGTGTATACTATATTATGTACAGCTTCTCAGAGTGAGGAGTCCATATCTGACATCACTAAATGCCCACAAGCAAGTGTACCTGGGCAATGTTTAGTTTACACACATAGACAGGTAGTGCATCCAACCCTTTATCACTATTTTCTCACATGCAAGTGGAAACACGATTTATAAGAGCAAGGAAATAATTTTTTGTATCTGCTATGTATTAGTGATTTCCCCAAAGTGAAAATCTTCGTATTTCTGTCTTACAAAACCATTGAGGTTTCTCTATTTATAAAAGGGCTGGAAACACATTTCTAAAATAGATTTGACATTTTTACATTAATTTCACAGCTTTTTTTTTTTTTTTCTGTCTGGTGCAAATTTTCTTGATATTTTCTTCAATTTAATATTCTGGTTATTATTTGGATTGTGTCTCCAGAGAGGTAAAATTTTTCTTTTTTCTTTTTTAATTATCACCATGAACTGAGATTCTGCATATATTTTAAAGTATTGTAATTCTTAAAGAGTGTCAGCAAACACAGTCGGGGTTTTTTTTTTGCTAAATTTGCATGAGGCAGACAATTGTGTATCATTGGAATTGTGCATTTTGGGTTTTTTTAAAAAAAACAGAAGGTTTGATTTATCACTTTAATTATTACTTCATTTTAAGAAATCATTGCTCCTGCATTTATTAATGTAATTTGTATGTAAGTGGAGAATGAAGATTTTCTCTGCCTTCGGCTATGTGGTGAGCACCTCAGATTTTGGTTTACTTTTAGACCGGTAAGACCACATTGTGTAGGCAACCAAGGGAATCACAATGCTTAGTGGGACATATCAAAAAAAGAAGTGAATTTTAGCATGATGTTGAACTTATAAATAACATAGACTAAATGAAATCAGTTCTTATGGTTTAATCACACATAAATGAAGAGATATCATTGTGTATTACTTGCAGTCTTACTGACAAAAAGGCAATCTTAATTACTACTATTATTTGTTTTAAAATAATTAATATTTAAATTTCTTTAGTGGTTGTTTAGAAATCTCTTAACATGATGTAATGTAATTGTGAAATTGGCCCATCTTCTTAAGTTGCTGAAGCACAAATAAGAAATTATCTGTGTTGATATAGGACTACTTTGCTTGTACGCATGCGCTGTTCAGCTTTGCCTAGCTGTCAGTCACGAGAGGGGGCTTTAACTGTGCAGTGTTTATTACACTGCACTGAGAGCATAAACAGATAAAATATTCATAGTATGATTTTTGAATTTGGCAGCGTGACTCATATTAGCATTAATGGCGGTTGTACAGAGGAATCTTAGCGTATTAAATAGAAAATATTCATCCTTGCTGTTTGCTCAACAACTTGACCTTTCTACTGTAAATTAAGACAATGTTTTGAATTTGCTTTAAACTAATTAAACTTTGAGGCCCTCCTGTACTCTTTCATGAAAACACATATCAGGGAGAAGCTAGCTTGTCATCATGAGCATATGATTATCTAAATTTAGCCTATTTTATTGAAAAGGTGTCAAATTTGATACACTGAAAGTGTCACACCGTTGGAATAGCAGTTTACACTTTGCAGTATTACAGGGTTCATAGTGACACACTGTGCCAAAGAGCTATGCAGCATCGGATATTTGATCCCTCTCAGTACTGAAAAGCCTAGGAATTCCTTTGCCATTTGTTTCAATGACCTTCTGCTTTGAATAAAAGACAAAAAAAGGAATCGTGCCAATAGCGTGGTCAGGAGGTCTGCCTACGCTAAGGTCCCTGACCATGCTGTCTCCTTAGCAAATGTGGGAGCTACTAAAAAAGAAATATAAGAAACAGAACTGTGTTTAGACTGTTGATCCTAGTCAAACAGGACTTCTCCTCAGAAACTTCCCCTGCTAATCTACTATAAGACTATGAATGATACTATAGGGCTGTGACAGCCGCCATAAGGCTGCTACGTTCCTGTGTGCAATATTTAAATTTAATTAGCACCTGAGTAGCCAGGGGTCTAGTCCCTTGTCTTGAAGATACCTTAAATACCTGTTAAAAACTCTTATTCAAGCAACTGTGTTTTCTCCAAGTTTATCCTAGGACAGTGGCTCGTATTCTCACAGGAACTCAGAAACACAAAACTGGCTCCAGTCTGTTCAGCAGCATAAGCAAAACCACGGGAGAGAGAGGGAACAGGAAGAGCTGGCTTTGCCAGTTTTCTGCTGCTAAGGAGAAGTAGGGAGGGAAAGCTGTGATTACTGCTTGTCCTTGCCTTCCCCCTTGTCCTCACTCCTCAGAGGCGGCTGCCACCTCGCACATGCGGCCATTCCCTGGACCCAGCAGCTGTGGCAAGCACTGTGAGTGTGCCTGTTGTTCTGTCCTGCCTGGTGCTGCTTTTGTAGGGACTGTAACGGGCACAACAACTGAAAGACCCTGGCAGTTGGTAGTTCTTGCTTGTCCAGGGATAGTTTCATTGTTCTTCAGCAAGGCATTAAGCATTTTTCTTGTGTAAGACAGCTGCCTGTAATATCAAGCCCAAGGCAACTCTTGATAATTCATGCATTCAAACCCTTTTTTTGCACTATGGATTAATAAACATGAGAGTTATTTTATGAAATGAAGGCTGTAATTTCTCAGTTGCTAAGAGATATACACAACAAAATTCTTTATGTTGGATCATTCATCCAGAAATGCTGACTCATTATAGAAATAATGCATATTTGATGTTGAATTCTACCTAAGAAAGTGTGAGGGTACTTCTGTCAATGCCAATCAGAAATCCTTAGAGTTATCTGAAATAGAACATAATGACATGTGTAAATTAGAGTGAGGAGTAAAAAAAAAAAAAAAAAAGGCAACACTTTCTAGAAAGTTTCATTTTATCTTAAAATAAAACAATACATATAAAAAAGATCTTGCAATTTTTTAAAATACTTTTAATAACACCACCTTCTGGTACTCGGCATACTCAGAGCTTATCGCTGAAAACGAACATACTTAAATACATAAATATCCTCAAGTGAAAAAAGATAAGGTTCAAAAAGACTTCCAAAGAAGAAATATGTAGTTGAAGCTACTCCCTAGAAATAACTTGAACTGTTTTTTAAGACAGAATTTACCAAGAAAAACTTTAAACCAGTGCCAGGAGAAACTAACTTAAATTTTCTAAAGAAATGGGGGAGTGAGTTAGAATGTGGCCTAAGAACTATTTAACATATTGTCAAGTGAATATGTGTTTTACTGGATCTGATAGCCCTGAGAGAGGCAAGGCTGCTGCAGCTCCAGCCCCAGGTCTAAACAGTAGTGAGACTGAGCACGTATTCCCAGTAAGCACACTCACACAGAGCACACACATATGCATCGCATATGTACATGTGTGTGTGTATATATATGTATGCACACATAGACACACAGAGAACTCACGTGGTCCTCATCCCGCTCCCCTCTCTGGCTGTGCAGGATGGAAGTGCATTAGTGGAAATACATATATATATATATATATATATATACACACGTACAACGTGGATTGCTCCAGCACCTGGGCTCACTCAATCTCTCCAGCAGCTGCCCCTGGATCCCAGTCTTCCCAGTTGCTGTCACCTGGACATACGAGCTCCCTGTGGCTGCAGCCCCACTCCAGTTGCTCATGCAGACCCCACACCCACACAAACACACATGTGCACAAGTACACACACCCAAAGCTGGCTGGGACTCCCTTGGTCACCAGTAGTGAACCCCGCTATGGTCTTGTCCTTAGGGACACATATATACTGGTAGGTCTGTCCCCTAGAGACCTCCAGACCCCATGGTCTCCCCAGCAGCAGACTGTGACACCCAGCCCCCCTGATAGCCAGCTCCTCACGTGATCTTGGCCTTAGAGACACACACCCACCTGCCTCCCCAGCTCCTCAGCCACTTCACCCACTCCCCAGGTAGTCTGGCTTCAACTTCACTTGTGTTCACGTATCTGCACATGCTCTAGTTGCTGGCACCTGGGCCCCTGAGTCCTGGTCCCAGTCCTGTGGCTGGAACTGGGTTCCGCTTACTCAGGCCTCTCCAGTCACTGCCACCCAGGCACACGGGACTCCCAACCCATGGTCTGACTTCGGTTGCTGGCACCCATATCCCCATACAGACACACTCAGTAGAGAGTCTCTCACTCAGGAAAGAGTTAGATAGGAATTTAAAAAGACAGAACAGACTGAACTGGTCAGGTGCAGGGCATGGCCAGACAAGCATACTGAGCAACAAACTACACCCAACTGGCCTCTTTGTCTCCTCTTATCCCCACACTTGTTCCTCCCCAAATCATCTGGATCCCTCCCTTTCCCCACTTTTGTTTTTTCCCCATAAACGTAGAATCATAGAATGGTTTGGGTTGGAAGTGATCTTAAAGACTGTCTGCTTCCAGCCCTCCTCCCATGAGCAGGGACACCTTCCACTATAATCAGGTTGCTCAAAGCCTCATCCTACCTGGCCTTGAACACTTCCAGGGAGGGGGCATCCACAACTTCTCTGGGCAACCTGTTCCAGTGTCTGACCACCCTCACAGTAAAGAATTTCTTCCAAATGTCTAATCCCAGAATGAATCTTGAAATGCACTTCCTCTGCATCCTATAATATGCCCCATATCCCTAGGAAGTCCCCATGCCTCTCTGGGGCAAAACCATCAAAGGGTGCTCTAGGCGTAGCTCATCTTGGTAGGTTTAATACCCAGACTGGTGCTGAGGGTCTCTTGGGCCAGCCCTGGTGGGGGTCTAGACAGGGTAGCCCCTCCTTTGGGTCTTTAATGTAGGTTCCCTCCTTGCTTTTGTATTCCTGTGCCTCCCTGGGTTGGGCCTCTATGGGCTGATGGCTCCTGTAATGGGTGTGACAGTAACTGGGCAGGGTATTATTTAGACTACCTTCACCTGTCATTACCTCTCTGTCCTCTTTTGTGGGTGTGTACATGAACTTTGACCACATAAAAATCTTTTATCAAATATGGATGCAGCTTTTAGAAACTGTACTATTTTTCTGTCAGAGCTTACAGCAGAAATTCATGACAGAAAAACTTAGTATTTCTTCAGCTGTATCTGTGCAAGATCCTGCAATTTATTTCAAGCTACTGACGGAGAAGATGAGCTGTGCAAACATGAAAGTTTTTTTCTTTTTCCTTATTTTGCAAGTGTAGTAAATAACTTTTTGTCATTTCTTTCCTCAACTAAGTGGAAGTGTTTCACAGTAACTTGAGTGAAAGTTGGCTTCACATTTGTTAAGGAATTCAGTCCTGACAAGTCTCCTGCAGTGAAGAGGAACTGAGAGCTGGGGTCAGTGACTTCTTAAACTATCTCAGCTGGTTCTTCTGCAATACCTGTCAGCACCCTTAGATCCAATTCTCAGTCAGCAAAGCAGCTTCTATCCTTCAATGACATGTGCGAAATCGCTTTCCTGGATTGAGACATTAAGATCTACAGCCAAATCAACAGGAAGAATGCCATGGCTTCTGTAAATGCAGGAGGACTTCTGAGCATTTAGGGTCATTTGCATCTAAAGTTTTCATCTTCAAGATGAAAAAAAATACCCTTTTATTTATAGTGTAGTTTCCATGGTTTTATTCTTACTGACAACTGTCTTATTGATAGTACATAGTAAAAACTTAAAATCTGGAAAATTTTAACTAATTCTGATTTACATCGTCTTAAAAACATGGTGGGATGGATAGGCCTGTCTTGTTGCTTTTGTTCTGGTTTAATTCAATTTATTAAGCTACTTAGTTCAAATGATAGACTGTATCTCAGCCCTTGCTGTTGTAACTCAATCCCTATTCTTCAACTCGATGGCTGTTGACAGGCACAGAAGAAAGTATTTCAGAGCACATAAAATGCCTCTCATGAACGTTCTGCTAGAATCCCAGCAATCGTCTACTTGAATAATTTTTCACTGTTTTATTACAGATGGCAGGTCTGGGGTTACTGTGAAACAGACAGCAGCTCACCGCCTGCCCTCTTGCAAAGACAGTGCAGTAAGCGTAGCGTGCATGGAACAAATGTGAGGACACAAACTCCCCAGTGAAAAAGAATGTGTAAAAATTTTTGCATTATAGGTTGTCCATTGTGGTCTGGACACCTTTCACCAGTGCACAGAGGGAATAATAACTCCATGGAGATTTGTAGACTCAGTGCAGACTCACATTTTCACCATGTCAAGTGAGAACCAAGTCTGGCATTGTTTTTACAACTAAGCAATGTTATAAAAATATAATTCAGATTGCATTTATCCCATTGTGCGATTGTTATAACTTTATGTCAGTATGAACTGTATGACACTTCAAAATGAATATGACAGCTGTCTTTTTTATTCCAGTCACATTTTGGTCAGCTTGCTAGTTCCCCATTAAACTCACATATTGGTCAAAATGTATATAAATATTGTGAAGACCCGAGGTTCTATTGATTCCCTTTGTGTTTAAGCTTCCCTTTCAATCCTTAAAAAAGGAAATGTTATAAAAGATCCTTTTATTTGCACAGACATCTTAGCCCTTCCCTTCCATGAGGACCATTCTTTGATAGCTGCTTAGCCACAGGCTTATTTTGACTTCACTCAGGTGACTTTAAAAGCTAATGACAGAAACACTTGTTAAGAAAAGTGAGTGGCTCAGCCCCGTGGCACAGTAGAACATCTTGTTATCATAGTGAGAGAAAATTCAGTCACCTTTATTTAAGGGTTATATTGTGCAACCACTTGTGTTGAATTTAACAGTTATTCTTATTTACAGTTATTCCACTGACTCCGAGGAAATGTATACATCTGTAAGCCATCTCCTCCCTCTAATCCTTGCCATCACTTGCTCACTATGAGGAGTATTTCCAAGCTGCAGTTACACAGGTATGCTCTGATGTTGTTACGATCTTGGCCATGGTTTCAGGGAACTCATACTGCACTGTTGATATCTGCTCAGTGCCATCCTCCTGAGGCTCAACGGCCTCAGTTTAAATCATCTTGGTTTCATTATTCTCCACCGCAGGCAATTTAGGGACTATATCCTCTGTGATCTGTGGGTTTTCTGTGAACCTGTGGATTTTGGTGGAGCTACAGTGCCATAAAAAGGGAAACAGTGAAGCAAAACCTGTTTTATTTTTTCCCTGTAATTAAAAGCCAATGACAGAGCAAGAGGTCTCAACTAAAGTTTTATGAAAAATGTATTGCATGTTACAGTACAATGGAAGCTAAAGTTACAATAAGTTCAAATATGGATGTTCCTTTATTGTATTAACTTTTAGCTGCTTCAGTAGGATTTATTCTCTTGATTTCCTTCCTTTAATGTGTAGGATTGTGACTGCTTTTTTTTTAAACACGGCTTTATTCATGGACTATCTTTTGGTAACTTATGTATAAGTAGCAATCTGTGGCTAACAGATTGGGCAAAAAAGGGGGCAAAGATAGCTTATATAACATCAGTAAAAGCATTAGGAGAGTCTAGAATAAAGCTTACAGGAAAACCCAAGGAAGGCCTAGTAAGTAATCAGAGGTCAGTATCTCACTCTATGATTTCTAGTGTTCTGCTCTTAAGAGTGGGTGAGCCCTTCTTCTTAATAATTAAGAAGCTATTCAGGCATCTATTTGAATCTCTTTGATAGCTGATATATCACATAGATCACATATTTAGTCACGCAGATCTAGGTGATTAAGTAACTCAGCTTTGTCAGGTTCCTTATTGCTCACCTTTGTAGCGCATACATGAGGTACGCTACTGAATCACATCATTACATCAATGTAATTCAAAGTCTTCTCCTACCTGACATTCCTGTAACAAAACACAATGATCAAAATATTACCCTTGGCGTTTCTGAGTAGCTGAAAGCTGTTTGAGGGATATTTTTAGCTAATTGGTCCAAAAGATTCCCAAACGCTGTTAACCAGATTAAACTCTTATATTAAAAACTTGTCTTTTAAACTATCACAAAACTGTTGCTCTGAACTAGATTATTTGAGTTAACAGCTTGTAATTAAATGGATTTCACATGTACTTCCCCCACCCTCTGTCTTAAAGTGCTGCAGAAAAAGGAGCAAACTGAAAGCAAAATAACAGCAGTTCTTTCAACTTTGAGCTCCATGTTTTTTGTCTGCAGAGGTGTTTATAACTCTGCAGATATCCTAGAAAAATAAAGCAAGGTCTAAGAGTGAATTAAGCCTGCACATATGTGAAAGGGCAAGGAGGAGAGACAGCAAGCACTTCTTGTGCAGGATTAGCCACAGTAGAAGATGGTGAGCTCATCTCAGGTCAGAGACTTCACACAGTTCAAAGCCTGGCAGCCACCTCAAAGTCATATTATTGGCATGCAGAAAGTTAGCAGGGAAGGGAGATGTTGAATTCCCTGACAAACATGTAATGTTATGTTCTTCCTGCAGGATGAAATTAGTGAAACTTCTCATGGCCCTTCTGTGTAGAACCACCACTTAGGGCTTTTGAAGGTATTATGATTTAGGACCAGAAGTATGCCAGCTTGTGTTTGGAAGGTCTAACTGCTGTCTAAAACCCAGGACAAAAAGAACCATTTAGAACTCCAATTCATTAATTTTCTCTAATCCTTTAAATCCAACCTGAGGATCCTTATAAGACACTAAGGTGTAACTCATCAGCTCTCCTAAGCAGAAACATATGAATAGAAGTGAATCTCATTATGCAAATATCTTGAAGGTGAAAGAACTGGTGGTTCCAGAAATATTCTCCATAGGAAGTGCTGTGACACCTGATGAGAGCTTGATATCAAGGGGAGAACTGAGATATGCATCTAATTGTAACCTTCTAGCTTCTGCAAAATTATTTGAGTGGATTACCATTTACCAGCTTTGCAGGTCAACTTTTCCTAACCACCAAATACAGTTTTGATCTTAGGCAGGAATGGACTGTAATCTTGAACTCGTTATTTTTACTTCCATAAAAAATGGATGTGCATATGAACTTGCACTGATTTCTTGTGAAAACTGCAATCTGCAATCCAACCTGTACAAACACATTGACTTCCTGTTGCTTATGTGTGTGTGTCTTAGAGTAGAATCTGGTTCAGTGAGTTCATCTGCTGTCACATAAAGTAACTAGAGTATTTTGACAGGAAAATCCACAGGGGGAAAAATTTATATATCTGTATGAATTAATTTGATTTAAATACTGCAGGATGGGATTTAATGATTAGACACACTCTATTCTCTGGTAAGAAACAGGTACCAGATGGTATGCATAAGAAAATATATTTGCTCTATACCTGTGGGTTTTGAAGTAAAATACAACCTTCCTAACATCTGGCACACCACCTCAGGACATCTGAAAGTGCACAAACTGTGCAGATATTATCAGATTACAGAAGGCTATGCTGAGTAGATTTAATCTGAATTTTATATATACAGTGGCATGAAATAGTTAGGAACACCAACAACATACAAAAAAATATTACTTCCATGCAAGCATTTTATATCTAATTTGTAGATTGCTGGCTGTGCAATACCAACTTTCTTAGAATAGCTACAAATGTCATATATAATTTATTCTGTAGTTTCCTGTACACTGAGCGTTATCTAAAAATGTGTTGACATGCTGGCTTATATATAAATAATAAATACTTTTGTACTATCTCCTTAGGGAGCTGTCAGAGAAGAAATCCAACAACAACCTACAGTATCTTTTCTTTTTCAGTAGGGTTGATATATACAACATTATTGTCCCAGCCCAACACAGGATCTGAATAAGTCTATATGCATCAGTAACTTAATAGAGTTACCTTATGGGATCATATATATACATAAATTTGTGTTTGAATTATTGGAGACTTTAGAGTGCCATGAATATTTATTTCCAAATAGGTCAGTTCCACAGGATATTGAGTGCTCAATTTAAAGTTCCTAGAATATCCAGATTCCATGTTATATAGAATAATGTGGTTCTAATAATGTGATATATAGAATCATATAGAATATGAATTGACATTTTTCATATCTAACAGCTGCCTGAAATCTGTAAAATCTGGATTTTCCTTTTTTTTTTTTTTCCCCCTTTAAATTTGGTGAAGCATTTCTTCTGAATGGGGAAAGTAGGAAAAATACACCTTTCTTCTATTCTATCTGAGCTGGAATATTGGACTGCCTGGTTAGATATTATGGATCTGAAAGTGTGAGAGAAGTAAGGAGGCAGATATCCATGCTGGATTGATTTTGACTCCCCATTTCAAGCAAACAGCTGAGGAGCCTGAAGCTGAGGCTTCAGGGACAGAAGGCAGTAGTAGCTCTGATGGCATGCTGAACAGCCTGGAGGAGCTGGTAGAATCTCTTCACGCAACTGGTGTTTACCATGTATTCCACCCACCATTCAGGCGGCTTGTTGTCTGGTGGTGGGTTGTAGTTTGAACACCCACAAAAGAGCCTGACAAGGCCTGACAGAGATATGTCCAGGATAGCTGATGCCTTTATCGTATAAAAGTGTCTTAGGCATTCTAAAGAAAACTGGCTGAGATAACTCTGTGCTTTCATGTTTTCAGACACTGAAAATAATGAGAGAAAATTCTGAAGGAGAATCACCAGACCATGTATATCTCAAGTTGATCAAATACTTTTAAATGACAGCCTGAATACAAATTATTTCTTCAAAGAGTGTGGTTAAACACTTTACAATACTGCAGCCTATGAGTTTAGATATTTATTTATCCAGTTTGATTACGCTCAATAGGAACTAAAGGCTGCAGTGTATTTCATTTAGCAGTTTTATTCAATGGAAATATTTTGAGCAACATTCTGATATTTACAGGAATTACTGCTTTGCAAAAATATTTTTCCAATGTTCAGTCTGAAAATCAAAAGCCTGAAAACAATCTCAGCTTTAGGTATGCATTTCCTATAAATATACACAGATTAGTTGATTTTTGCTCCTCTGTCACCAGCTCCTGAAATTATCTTTGATGAGAAACAAAACTATATTGCAGAAGCTTTTTCCCTCTGTCTTGTATTCTCAGAGGCTGACACTTGAGTAGTTTTATTGACAGCATCTGTTCCAGATATTATAAAATATCTGTGTTTCTAAGAATGACCATCCAACATTTGCAATAAATAAATGATATGCCGTTCTCAAAAGAATTGTAATAGTTTAGTTCAGTACAGAGCCTAATTAATACAGGAATAAATTGTCCTGTGTTCAGGCTTTAAATGAAGCAGCAGTCTTTCCTTTTCCTTTATAGTAATAGGTAAAACTGGATAGCTAAAATTCACTATGTGAACACCTCCAGTCTTTGTAGGTTCTCCCAGATCCAGTCTGCAGAAGAGTTTGTAGCAGTTATGAAATTTTATGGTTAAAATCCAGGCTGTTCAGTCTGAAGCCTGGTTCTGCTGAGTGCAGTTATTTAAATTCCAGTCTCGTTTCAGTTTAGTGTAAAAGCAGAGGGAGTGACATGAGCATTTTCTGTCCTTCACCACAGCTGGGAGAATAGGCATTGTCAGCTGCAGCACACTGTCGATCTGGAAACCTGCCATTCTGCTGAGAAAAAGTTTCTGGTTGGTCTAACTTTGCTGTTTCTTGGGGGCAGGTGGACTTGCAGGCCAGAGCACTGGCTCACTGAATCACGTACATTAGTTCCCTGTGAGCCATTTAAAAGGCTCTGTTTTAAACCACTGCTTATTCAAGCAAGTTATGTAAATAATTAACAAAAAAAATGATGGATGGATGAGGGCATGGGCGGGTTAGTAGACTGAGTTATTTTGCTTTCTTGACAGGCAGTAAAAACCTAGTGGAACACAGAGAGGCAGTCTGACTCTTACTCTGTATTGCTCTTTGAAGCCTCCTATCTTCCTCCTTTCTCAGGGAAAGATTGCTGCTTGCCTAGCCAAGTGAGCTGCTTCTTTGGGATGATAAAAATTGGACCCTCAGAAGCAATATTTTCAGCCTGGCAAGAGTGAAATGCTAGTGCCTTGCACCTCTCAAATGCACTTTTGTTTCTGCTCCCATTTGAAGACTATGAGAGGTATTAAGCTCATCAGAGATTGCAAGTTGTCCTGTTTCCTCTGAACTGTGGACCAGACCTTGTGGGTATGTAACAGACCTGGTCTGATGACCTCATGTGATTGAAGGAGGGCAACTGAAGAGGTAACGACAGCCTCTGCTGAAAAATATCCACCTTTCTAGTGGGAAAATGTCTATTTGGGGAGGAAGTGTTAACTTAAACTGTTGTAACTTTTTCACTGTAATTGTGAGACCACAGACTAAGATTTACAGCATCTGTGTTTTATTGTTATCTGGAAAAAAATACTATGAGAGTGATAACATAAAACTGATTGTTACCTTCAACTTGCCTCCATTAGGATGCCAGAAAAGGTGAAATGCAGTGGGCGGGGGGGGGAGGTGGGGAAAACCTGGCCTATTTTTTGAAGACAATGAAATTTCTGTCCTTCTACTTCATTTCAGTGTAAATAACAAGAATGCTGTGCCTAATTATTGAGCTAACGTGCTCATAGTAGGCCAAAGAATGAAGGTATGACAGGCGCACTTGGTAGGTTAGGCTTTCCACCTCTCCTATGGTTAAAAATTGATAAATTCTTAATTGTTATCTTAATTGTTAGCCATTCTTCTAGACAGAAATAAACTGGTGCATCTGTGAATTGTTAATAATTGATGACATGAGTGCATATTTACTAGGAAATTCCCACCTCATCCATTATCTAAAAGACATAAAAATATCTTAAAATAAGAGTGCACTAATGTAGGTCTGGGGAAATTCTGCTTCTTTTTAATAAAAATAGCAAGGCCAAGTGCAGATGTATGGGTTTAGTTGTCCTTATAGGGAGAGGTACCCTCTCAACTTGTTTTAAGACACCTTTTATAATGAGCTGGACTGGAGGAGAAATTCTACCACAAGTATCATACTCAAACTAACCAACAATGGCTAACATTAACAAAAAGGTTATAGTGGAAGCAGAACTGTAAGAACACTTGACAGTGAATGGTCACACATATGAAGAATGATATTATCAACTGTATAGCTCTGTTTGAATTGGAGATACAGGAAGAGTATCTGAAATTTTCTGGATTTATCAATTTTCCTCCTGTAATCCTGAAAGCTCAGCTGAAAATAGTTACCCAACTTCCCTTTTATTCCAGTTATTCTGCCTGTGGGAATAGAAAAGCCATATACTGAAGCTTGAAGAGCTTTGTTTGAACTCTAGTGTGAGCAAATACATACATTGAATGAACTCTCCACACTTTGCTGTGTCCCTTTGTTGAAGGAGGTATTGATTCTCTCTCTTTGTAGACTTGTGGCAATTTTCCTCTATTTTCCAATTCCCTTTCCTGACCATCTTTTCCTTAACTATGGGCAATTGAGCTAGATCAGAATATACACTTTAATATCTATAAATTCCTCTGAAGCCTTCTTTAGCATAGAAAAAATTTTGCATTCTTGGGTAGTTGTTTTTGCTTCTTTCCCCATGCCAGTACCTGGAATCAACAAGGAGACCTGGAATCAACATGGAGACCTTGAATCACTGAATTAGTTTCTTGATAGCACCTTCATGAATCTATTTCTTTTCCCACAACAACCCAAAGCTGGAGTTATGAAATACTTCAACTAAGATATTCCTCTGATCACAGGAAAACAGGAAGTACACTGACAGCCGAAGGAATTATTTTCTGTGGAAAGAGTTTCCTTCTCAGTGTAGCAGCAGTCAGATATCTGAAACACTGAAGGTCTAAATAAAACATTTTGGATTTATATAGTTCTGTGTAGAACTATGTAGAAGAAGTTGAGGTACTTTCCCAGACCATGTGAAAAATGTAAGTTTTCAAAGGAATATATTTGTCAGCATCCTGAATTTGGCATCTAGACTAAAAACCATAAAAGCAAGCTATTTATACAGATCCAGAGCTTAAGGAAATCAGTGGCTTCTAGAGGTTTGAAAGAGGTTACATACATAAATAAAGAATAAAGTAGAAAGTAAATTGCTACTAATTATTCTCATTGAGAAGACAAGAAATTGCAGATTATGAAAATCAGGTTCTAACTGTGATTTCATGAAAGATCAGAGGCAAGGGACCTTGGTAGCTGGCACACTGGGGGGCTCAGCTTAGATACAAAGAACAAGGAAAAAAAATAGAAAATGGGTATTTCCACATGTGAGCCACATTAACAGACTGTGTAAAATCACATAGTCAAAAATCTGCTTAATCTCTTAGTAGCCAAAACATGAAGAAATTGAATATTGATGAAATACAAGAGTCTGTTGAGAGAGACGTTTTCATTCTTCCTTTCCATAATATTTTAAAGGAAGGAAAGAACAAAAGAGAAATATTTTAAATTTATTTGTTGTGTTAATTATGATTTAATATTTCTGTTTAATATTTAACACTGAGAAATAATGAGAGGCTAAACTGAATACAGTAAATTAATCAGAAAGCAAAGGGACAAGGAATATATAAAACCTAGGCTTAGCATAACAGATAGTCTAGGGTCAAAAGAGGTTAGTATAAGCTTCTTAAAATCCCTGGATTACACAATAAACTTCTTATTTTCTCCTTTAAAAAATGCTGATTCACAAAAGCAAGAGCATAATGTCTTTTCTATAGTTTAAAATTATTTTATGTGCTATTTGACAATTTCAACTAACTCTTGAAACCTCTATAAACCACCCTGACTGAAACAGATGGATGTGTAATTCAAATAATGAGCTGGATCCTCTCCCTGTAGCAGTCAATTATACAGTTGGGTTTTTTTCAGTATAGTATTCAAGAGAGTAAGATCTTTCTCTATATATAGATCACCTGAAATGACCTTGCTTATGCAGTGTCAGAGCCAAAATGGAACAGTAGGATATGTATCTTGCTGCATTTCTAAAAGCACAAACTGGTAGATTAAGAACTTTAGTATCTGACAACATTTGCACTTAAATTGTCCCCAACACTTACCACTCTCATCTTTTAATATGATAATTTCTCTAGGTAAACTGCTCAGAGACATCTGATGTCTGAACATGAGTGTCATGCAAAGAATACTAGTAGCATTGTATTTTGCTGGGAGAATAATGACAATAAGGGAATACAAGCTCACTTCATTAACAATAAATGACATTCTCTAAAAGGTGAGGACTCATAGCAGTATTTATTTTGCACCTAGCACTGAATATGAACTCATCTAAGGTCCTGTCAAGTGGTGTGTGTACAGTGTTCATCAAAGGTATTAGATAGGAAATTCTCTTCCTCTGTGCTTGTCAACACACACTCTGAAATATATTTGGGACAGGACCAGGTAATACTGTAAGAACCTTTACTTGTAAAAGCATTTGAGTGGGTGCTGTGGAAATTTCCCTGGTCCATAGTAAGGTACCAATGACAAAACTCTAGTGAACTGTATTGAAGGATTTTAATACCTCATCAACAAGTGAAGCAAACTTGCTGAGATTGGATAGGGGCCTCAGTGATGTTCATACACATTAGACTCACCAGGAATCATCAAGAGGAAAGATAAGCTGCTTGTCTTTGGCTTCCTAAGCTCTGCCAAGGGTGCAATTTACGTAGCTTGTGGGGCAAAACCTAGAAAGCCTCATAAGGATGTGTGATGGGCTGGATATACTCATGAAATGGTTTGCCTGCAGCTCAAAAGAAAACTTCTCACCCATTGTAGAGCAGCTCAAAAAGTGAGGAGCACAGTAATTTCTGTTCTATTTTATATGACCTGTTGATATGTGAATACAAACATTAATTGTGTGTGGCTGCAGTCAAAATGATGTGGAACTCAAGAATGAGAGGGAGCTAAAACTTGGATCTGCAGTTAAAAACAAACTTAGAGTGCTCTTTTTGCAAAGAGATAGGTTATAAGATGCTAGAATTCATAATCTGTTGAGTTTACATCTTTTATTTTCTTCATGAAGAGACATAGAAAGTCTTTAGAATTCCTGGGTCACATGATATCCACGAAATAACTTGTTTCTCTAACTTACATTTTTGAGATAGTTTTCTGTATATGAAGCATTCAAATGTATTGTGTTGACTAAACAAAGATACCGTTATGTTCTGACTTATCATATAATACAATTGACAATCATATTAGTGCACTCTGAAAATACTATAATTTTTAGAGTGTTTACATGTTCAAAAGAACTTTTACAATGAATGGAATCAAAAGCATTGCAAATAACAGAAAATATTGTTACTCCTTTTTGTTTTGGAATGAGGCATCATTTTAATTTTTGGCTTACTGGAGAACTATTATTTTTTTTTTTCTCTAAATATTATTCCATCTTTCTGAGCAATTAACACTTCTGGAGCATTTTAAGTGTTCCAATTAATTTCAAGTTGTGTTTCTCACTTCTTGGAGTGCGACCTGGGATATCTCAAGGCATCAAGAAATGGAAAAAAATTCAGTACTTACCCATAAAAAAAGTGGGTTAGTCCCTTTTTCCTCTCCCTGCACTATACTGCACTAGAAAGACTATTCATTGTGAATAGTAAATTTCACCTACACGAAGAAAAGTCATTTGAAGGAGGTCACTTCATCCCTCCCTACTCCACAGTTTCTGCTCTGGAGATGGACAAGAAGTTTAATGTAGAAGAAAACAGGGAACTTGGTGTGTGTGTGTGAGTGATTTAAGAGGGGGGCATAAAAAGACCAATGTTTGGGACATCTAATTAGGAAGATACAAATTCTTGTTGCTGTTACACTTCTGACAGTTTTAATGTACTTGTTCTGAAGTACAGATTAATTATTCACTATCTGCTCTTAGTTAGCAGTTATGACAACCAGTGGGAAAAAAAGCAAAGCTTTAAATGTAATGTCTAGCTTGGTTTACAGTAAACTGTATAAACTATAATAATTTCTGTTCTGTTTTGATTCTGACAATGTATTTACTTTTCCTAGAGAAGATAGAGACTTATGTACTAACAACGTGAACCTTCTGTGATCTCTGCCAGAAGGAGAAATGTATGTAGTAAGTATATGAAATAGTCTATTTGAGTTATTATGTATTATAGATGGCCATTTATACAGAAATTATGTGCCTAGAATAACTTTAACTTTGTTCAGTGGCCATGGGGCTGAAGCTGATTAAATGAGAAGTGACAAAAATTCAGAATTTTTTTTTACCAACATCTTTCTTGAAAAGACTATAGTGTTGCAGGAGGTGTTAAACGTACATTTGCTCACCATTTCATCATGTGTCGAGTCTGCTTTCAGTTATATACAACATCTACACTAAGGGTCTGCATTTCTTGTATGCTGATGGTGACACTTTCAGGTTTCTTTTAGTTAGGATGTGGTGCAGCTGCTCCCACAGTCAATGATATGAAACTTGATGATGTGCCACCCTCCTTTTACAGTTGTACTACATAAATAGAACAACACAGACGGGTGTATGCTGCCTTATGATATGGTCTCTTTCCTAACAATAGATTTTTCTTTAGCAGCAGGTAAAGCAAGAGTTTCATTGTCATATCTGCTCATGTTCATTTATGTAGAGTGGCACAACTGAGGTCTGCTGGGAACTGAGCTATTTAAATGTTAGTTAAATCACATTTCCTGTATGTTCTCCATGACACTGAACTACAGTGTGCAGATACCCATCTCAGTAGACCAGGCTGTAAGGCTTGAACAGTCAACCTGTTGTCAAAAAATGACCAGTATAAGCAGAAATAATTTATTCCAGGTATAAAATACATGATTTGGGCCTTTGTTCTCATACTAGCCTATGCTTTTGAAAATTAAAAATAAAAATCTGTCAGTATTTTATTTTTAATTTTCACTTTTGTGTAGACTTCTGTCATTGTCAGAAGAAGAAATAATTAATGCATCCCAATTCCACCATTGCCTTTGCTTATGAAAGGAGACAAGTCATCCCTTTTAGAGCTTAGGACATTTTTACAAGGTAAAAGAAAGTTCTGTTACTGAGTTCAGTGAGGTTAGTCATAAAACATAAATTATTGCTTTCTGTTTATTCTTTATTGTTCCATACCTGCACATTTTTCTGGGATTTGCTGAAACTGGGGTGAAGGTTTTGGATTACATTTAGTGCTTCACAGTCATCATATCCTTGATTGACCCCTTCTATTCACAGCTCTTGAATTTCCTTTTCAAAGCAATTGACTCTCAAATTCTGCCCTCCATCTGGTTTTATGGCTGCAACTGTCCCTTGGGCATCCCTTAAGAAGCTGCTGGTGTCATTTTTTCCATATTCTTCCTCTCATTCATAGCTAAGAATTCCATGCATGCAGGAGTGTATGCTCCCAACACCTCTTGGCTTGAGATGTTATTTTGCTGTTCTGACTTGTAAGTTACCACAGCTGGATTCTAGATGTAAAAATATTATAAACATTTGAACATCATAGAATCATAGAACGGTTTTGTTTGGAAGGGACCTTTAAAGGTCATCTAGTCCAACCCCCCTGCAGTGAGCAGGGACATCTTCAACTGGATCAGGTTGCTCAGAGCCCAGTACAATCTGACCTTGAATATTTACAGGAATGGGGCTTCTACCACATCTCTGGGCAACCTGTGCCAGTGTTTCACCACCCCCATTGTAAAAATTTTTTCCCTCACATGTAGTCTAAATTTAGGTTCTATTTTCTTTTTTTTTGTAAACACTTTTCCATGTCTAGAAAATTTGATTCTCAGAATGGAGTTTTCTGTGTACTGAAATAAAGCACTTCTGAAAATAAGAAAAAAATATTCTTGAAAGTATGTATCCCCAGGTCATGAGAGCTACTAAAAATGGAAAAGTTCCCTCATTTCAGGCAGAAAGAACTTAAGAATAGTAAGTGAAATCATAAAGGAAACACTGACAGAACATAGCAAAAAGGAAACTGTTTTAAAATATTTTTTTATTTAATTGGAATGTATTGTTTATTAATATCAACAGCACATCAAAGAGCATTAAATGAAAGAGCAACATAGTTAAACTAATCACATGAAACAATTGTTTGTATATTTCTCCATGAAATTGTAGATTTTTTCATTGAGAAACATTTTTATACCCTAAGTGAAAAAAACTTAATTTGACAGATTCATGGAAACAAAGTTGTTTAGGACTTTGCATACAACAATCTTGGTCCAACCTTTGCTTTAGAACATCTTTAAACTTCAGACTGCTGGAAGCTGAGATGACACACCGGGGTAGTGTAGCTTTTGTATTCATGCCTTGTACATCTCGTAAAGGTCATGTATTTAGGTTAACAAAGTTTTATGTGCAGAGTACAACAGCATTTATTCTACTAAGAATTATCCTTTACATATACATGTATGTATTTTTGTAAAATCTGGTTCCAATAAAATACTTTGAGATGCAAACCAATATCAACAATAATTTCCCACAATTTATTCTCTCTCCATTCCTGTCATTGTCTTTGTCAAAAACTCAGTGTCCTATGCTATAAATTATGTGATACATGATAAGACTTGCACTTCTCTCTTTAAGTATTTCCAGCTCCTTGGAACTAAAGTCATCTTCATGTCACACTAACTTGAAATTTTTTAGACTACTCTTCATGCTTCCCTGCTATTTCAACTTCTCCTTCCTCCAGTTACTAGGTCTTCTCCTCATTCTTCGAAGTCCTAAACTTTTCTGGCTTCAGTTTGTCTTTCATCAGAGCACATTTAGATTCCATCTCTTTCAACACCCATTTCCACAACTGTCTCCACTCCATATGGTGATCTGCTCCTAGAATTACTTTAGAGTCTGACTATGTTATTCAGTTACTTGCATCTGCCAAATCACTGCCTACTATATTTGACCAATTTTTGGCATTGAAGTAAATTTCTGATATCTTTTGATGAGAGAAAGAGGAAGACAGTGAAATGGAGCTGATACAAGGTATGTATCTCAACCTTACACAGTGTAAACTACTTTTCAGTCAATGCACAACCTTGGCTTCTCCTGGGCCATGACTATGACTTTAAGTGGATCTTTCTTGCTCTAGAGCATGACACAACTTTGACAACAGAAGTAGAGTTCATGCTGTCTGCAAGAAGAGTGATGAATGTCAAGCTATATCAGAGGAGTAAAATGTGCCCTTTTCTTAAAGAGAGGAATGGATTATGTTTGGTTCTACCATCAGTCTATCCAGCTTGTGCATGTCCTCTGCTGGAAAATCAGGAGAAACAAGTCACTCTCACTTCTTTTGTGGAAGGTAATAATCCTTCAGTTCTACTGGTGACCTGGGGCACCATCCGCTTCTCTTTACTGTATTATTCATCTTTATTTTATCCTGTGCTATTATTCTCAAACAGAAGACTGCCACTTTTTTAAGATTCCCATTGAAGTCCTAGTACTTTCTGGCTCTGCTTATATGAATAAATTAAATTCCTTAGACTAGTACTTATCTCTGTACTCTTCAAAATACTCTAGCTACATGCTAGATGACTATTGAAAATGGTTCTTGGAAAGTTTAACCTCTGAAGTATTCCAGTTTAACAGTGGCATAGCTGTCTTGCCAAGAGAAAAGTAATATTTCTTAACCTGGCTTCCTAATGACAATAGGCTTATGCAGCCAAGCTATCTATCTGCTATTGAGCCACCTATTCCTCACCTGACAGGTTTTGAACCCTGAGAGTGATTTCAAAGAAGCCTAAAAGATAAGTAAACTCCAAAGAGAATTAAGGGCCTAGGAGTATTCAGAAAATTAACAGAGGGGAAGACCAAATAAGAGCTCTCACTGAAGATGAGCTCGGCTGCCTTACTATCTATTTAAGAATAACTCGATGGCCAATCAGTGCAAATGTAACTGCTAACAAGCCACAGCTCATGCTGTCTCTCTCTCAGTGGAGATTTCAAAGGGAGAAAGAAGGAACTGTAATTATTATAATGAGGTAAGCAGCTGGGAGAGAGATTGGGATAAAGGTTACAAATTTACTGGAAACCATGCTTTTGCAGTTCTGCTGCTCCTGGGCAAATTGTCTTCCTACTTTTTAGGTTCTTTTCTTTCACAAGAAATGGATTATTTCAGTGACTTGAATCTATTACAGTTTTTCTTACAATTCTAGGTGTCAAATTTTTAGGTGTCAGTATCTATTTCACTCATCAGCATTTTCATGCAGATATTTTCATTCTGACAGATAGCTCTAATATATCCACAGCTACAAATAGAGAAAACATTCTGATGATACCATGGCATAATAATCAGTGCAATCCTGGACTGCAAGCAGCTGCTGTCATGATTCTTAGCTGTAAACAAATGACACTGTTTCTTGAGGACACAAGATGGTGTTTTAAAGCTATTTTTATTTATTGCTTTAAAGTAAATCCTAAGAAAGTAAATCAAGAAGTTTTGCAGTGTAAAGTGGACATGCTGCAGATAATGCAATCAGTTAATGAAAATGCAAATAACATAAAGAAGGAGTTCAATCTTGCTTATAAAAGACTCAGATGCACTAATGGTTTTAAATTAATTTAGTAGGAGATTTCCTCAAACTAGAGACAAACACAGAGAGCAAAGAAATACAAAAAGTATCAGTGGAGCAAATATTGCAGAATACACAAAAGAATTGCTACTGAAGGTGAAAATAAAACAGGACTATTGAGGTTTTCTGGGTAAAAAACCCCAGCAAAATCCAGCATGGACTAAATAATGTGCAGGAGACTCCACGCAGACAAGCACCAGAGCGCTCATTCATTCTGCAGAGCTGCCTCCTGCAGCCACAACCCCTGGCAACTGTGACACTACAGAGCTAGGCTGCCTTTATCTGGTTTGATATTTTAAGTCATCTGTGTATTAATTTTGTGATTGAGGGTAATGATAATTTGAGGGTAGCAGTGATTTTGAGAGCATGCCAGGCTACTTATTTACTATTTCTTCACTATATGCAGAAGAAATGACACAGTCATTCTCTTTGGCTTAGAGCAAGGGAAAATGACTGTCAAATGCACAAGTATTTTCAAGTATTGTCTGCCTTCAGCTATGGAAAGGGTGATTGGAGACTTGGGATACATTTTTTAAAATTGTTTTAGGTATTTTTAGAAGCTTTCAGAGAGGCCAAAACCTCATATCTTTTTTGAAGATTATGTTAAAGACTTGGATATCTGGCTAGAAAGCAAAGTGTAGTTTTGAGTCATGATAGTTACACCTGGTATATCTCTCATTTTGGATAGAGTGCATTTCTGTAGGTAACTTGTACCCCTGTGGAAAAAAGCTAGGCTAAGCCAAACGACTTCTACTTTTAAATACTATGTTCTGCATTAGTTGTAATTAGCAACTTTATTTTCAGAAATACAGAACTATAAAATCCTAGACAATTTTAGCTGTTAGAAAGACTGCTAGGAGTCACAGTTACAGTAGTAGCATGTTGTGGTCACTGCTATTCATTGTCCCACTTGATCTTGGAGAGAAAGCAAAAACTTGGATGTGTAGTCATGTACTGCTAGGCAGCAATTCAGCTTAGTGGCTGTTCAATAAATGGCTGAAAAGCAAATTGTTTTTATAAAGAGGATTTAAAGACATATAGCAGTTTATATGATGCTATATATATAGCAGTTTATATGATGATTAGTAAATACACCTCTCCCCATCTGCTCTGAAGGAATGGTTGGCATGGCATTTTCTGTGCACTTTGCCACACAGACTCACAGGAGCAGCTGAAAGCCGCAAATCTTGGCTCTGCTAAGCAATCCACTGGAATCCATGCAGAGTTGTGGAATGCTTTTTTTTAGCTACCACAGGCAGCTTGGCCTGGTGTATTGATAGCAGGTGGGAAAATAATTTATCTTCTTTCATCTATGAAAAAAAAAAAAGGGTCTCATTTTTATTTTAAATGATTGCATTTAAAAGATCTTCAACAAGGATAACAAGGGCAATAACAAGGATTTGGGTTCCTAGGATGTGTGTCAAAATATAGCAAGCTGTGACCAAAAATATTGGACTGCTAGGATTTCTGTCTCTGTATCTTCCCACCGACACAATGACATTTTGTATATTTTTTACAACTTTGCAGCTGCTGTCGTCATGAATATCCCTTAGTTGTTGTTC
This sequence comes from Caprimulgus europaeus, assembly GCA_907165065.1. Next base: position 32,746,170 of record OU015532.1, on the reverse strand, counting down.
AGCGTCAAATCTGCTTATAAACATATTGAAAGAGGAGGGGCAGTGTTAGACTCGTGGAGCCTAAGGAGGAAGAAAGGCATGGACCTCTCCCTCCTTTCACCCACACACTGAATGGTTTGGATTTCTTCGTAACTCAACCCAGCAGGACACAACCATGTATGGGTCTTGGGGCTCAGACTGGCTGCTTTTTTTTCTAACACCTGCTCTGCCCAAGGAGATGCTTCTCTTTTCATTATCAGTAGGCAGTGAGATTAGAATGGCATGGCAGATGGTTTTATTTATTGGGAGTTTATGACCCAGGTTTTGATTTGAAACACAAACAAAATCTCAGCCCAAACTGTTGAGTTTGCCTGATTTTGAGTCAGATTTTATGGACTAGCTTGTCTTTTTTCAATGGTGTATTAAACTATCAAGCATCTTGTCATCTTCCATATATAGAAAAATAGAGACATTTTGGCTGAGAGGTACAGCAGGTAAACCAACAACACAATAAAGCAAGTAGTACCAGATTTCAGGTTATGAATTCATGCAATAGAATCCTTAGAGTGATTTAACAGATAAGAGAGTCCTATCAAATCTATTTACTGCTTTATGTAAAAAACATACTTGATGGCAATCCAGCTGGGAAACATGGCATTCTGTTAAAGCAGTGTATTTTCTATTCTAGATAATGAATTAAGATATTGTCACTGTTCTAAAAACCTATCACTGTGTCAGCTTTGCTTTCTTCCTTGTGCGGCTCAGCTGTAGCCCTTGTGTGTTCAAGCATTTCTCTGTAGGACGCAGTTGGAGTTGAGGATCACGTTGACAGAAACATATGTGGAACCGTCAGCCATTAAATCTCTCAGTCAGAATTTTCTGGCAGACACAGACAAAAGTTGTAGCAGGCTCTCTGCATTCTTCATAGAAACAGATTTCCAGTTTCGTATGGGGCTGCGAGTGCTGAGTGGCACACCACAAACTGCAACAAAAAGTACTTGGATTTCAGTTGTTTTCCAGACTTATATTGTTGTCATTTTTTCTGTAGTGGCTATATATATTTAGGGAACTAAATCTCTATATTTAAATGCTCAATGAGAAACTCTCCTGTGTGCAAAATACTGTTTCATGTGCTAGTTAAAGCTTCCTTAAAGCTTTATGCTTATGCTTGCATCTCTCTATGGTATTTCTGAGAGTCCTAAGGGTGAGACTTCTCTTGCTGACCCTGAAAAATCATTAAGACCATGGCACAGTGATTTTGCTCTAAGAAAGGACTTTGCATGCTTGCTTCCCACTTAAATGGCTGAAATGTATTTATGGTGAGATCGTGGCCTTATTTGGTGTGGTAGGGTGCTTTTGGCCATTGACAGCAACAGAATGATATTTGATCATTTCATCAGGTTATGTTTACATGGCATAATGTAGCTCTGTCAGCTAACTGAATACCAGCCAGATACTCTGTGTGAGCTAATGGACTCTGCTTCTTTGTGAGCTAAACCATGGTGTCTCTGAACAGTTGTGCATTATGTGATGTAGAAATACAGATTTACAGGTGTGCAGTCACACTAGGAAGCTCGGTGGTTGTTAACAGTGTGCAAGATCAAGTGCAGAATGGTACTCTGCTGAAAACTCAGGAATGGACCATGAATCAGAAAGGCAGAGTGTCCCTCAGAACTGTTGAGCCGGAAGACAGTTTGGATTTACACTGTGGATAGGGTTTTGTGAGCTGCTGCAGAGGGAGGTCACTTGGTCCGCACCTGTCTCTTTGCTCTCATCTGTGCTGCAAATGTAAAAATCCAAGCAGAGATGTTTTCAAGATATTAGCAGCCGAGCAGGACTGGGCAAATTTCACTGTGACATTGCACACTAAGACAATTCTGGTATTTACTTTAAATGAAGCAAGAAGAGGCTGGGAGCTGGATGCTCTGATTAATGAATGTTATGCATTCTCAGACTGAAAGTGGGATAGCAAAGTAATATCTTGAAGTGGAAGGGCTTGTCATTTGTTAATCAGAAAGGAGAATTTAGCTTTTGATGGACACTTAGCACCGGGCAGCGTGGAGGTAATGCTGGTTACAAAGCAGAGCAGAAATGTGTATTTCTTGCTTTATAGAATGTTTAAATGGCTTCTGTTTGTGGTGAGTGACAGTGTTCAGAACTGGACACCCTTCATATAAATAAAGCAGCATGTACTGAGACATATTTCAAAGAAAATATTTTTCGTGGGGGGGGGGGAACTCACTGTACTACAGATAACAGGTGGTTCTTATCTTTAGGGTTTTTTTCCCCCTCTCTTTTTTAGGGTGTCTTTAAAGACTTCTACACAGTCTCCAAAACAGCTATTCAAAGAGGAAGAACTTTTAACAGAGTGCCATGTCAGTCATATCAACACAAAGAGAAGCAAAAGAGGGCTCCAAGCCAACCAGTTGCCACTGCAGTTGGTCCAGCAACTGGATTTTAAGAGTGAAGTTAAAAACAGGACTGAGGCTTAACTTTCTCTCCACACATTCAACCTTGTTTTCATGCTAAAATTGTTTCTTCCATTGCAGATTGACATTAAGATGTTGTGATAATCTGGATTTAGTTTTTAAAAAACAGTAATTATGCATTTTACATGTTTACACTGTAAGTACACTTAAGACATATTTACTCCACTTTACATTCAATGTAGAGTCAGACTACTGTGTGTCTAGAGATACATGCAAATATTTTGCACGTGCCATTTAATTTATACATTTTTGATCGGTGAATATAAATATATGTACATTTACTCTGAAACTTTTTGAAAGTTTCCAATATTCTGAAAGTGCTGAAATTCAGCTGAATTCAGAGGAAATCTTCCTATATCTCAGTTCAGAGTGCATACTTATTTTTCTCTCACAGAAGTCAAATCTTTGATTTCAACAGGGTAAGAGTGTATGCCTATGGCTCTGATTCAGAAAAGTACATAGTTAAAAGTATCACTTTTCATCAAAACCTGTCTTTAAATACTACTGTTACCAGTGTTTTATCTGGGCCAGTGTTCACTGTTTCTAGCTGAGCAAGAAAAGGAATAATACACCACCAGATTGTAATAACTTGTGATGTGTGATTCTCCCAAAGTCCAATGGCTCTGTACACAATATTAGCTTCACAGCGCCTGTCCCTTTAGAATCTAAATGTTCTGTGAATTTGCTAAAACACAGTCAAAACTGCACAGAAAGCTGCCATATTGCTGTGCCATTTTTGAAATACTAAGTCTGAGAGCTAAACTTGAGCTTTATTCCTTCATTTTCTGAATTTTATTAACATGCATTTGGGTTTCCATTAGAAATGGGATACAATACAGTTTTTATTTGAATTGAGTAAAGTTATGGTGAAAAGGAATATCTAGAGCAAAACCTGAGACAAGGCAAGTATCAAGATGAGATAAAGCATGAAAAAAATATCAGCACTTTTACAAATTATCTGATTCCATGGGGCTGAGTGTAATAATGTCATGGAATATCATAATAGCACTCTTGCTCTTAGCTTCTAGCTTTAGCAGGCCACTAATATAAAAAAAATCAGCTTACATGATTCAGACATTCCATACCAGGTGCCATAGAGGAAGAATCCAGTGTTACAAAAAAACCCCCTGTAACACAGAAAAAACCCCACTAACCCCTAGAAAAAGCTTAATCTAAACTGGTTGTCATGTTGCTCAGGAACCAAAGCTAATTTTTGTGTATTGTGCTCAGATGAGCTGCCAGCATCAGTGATAACAGTGACTTTTACACGCATGCTAGGGTGATTGGAAAACAGCTAAGACCCTGGTCTTCATTTAAGATCTGTGTGGATGGATGGCCCCCTAAGCTTGCAGTATACAGCTTCACGCACACTGTGCTATTAAGGGATTTGTGAGTCAGGAACAAATATTAGCTTTAAAAATTCACTTACTGATGGTAAAACCATTATTCATTTGGATTAAAAAATGAATGTTTTATCTTATAACAGAGATGTAAAATACATTTTTGCTTGGTTCCAAATAAGGTTTTTCTGTATGTTGCTAACCATTGATTCTCTGAATATTGAATGTCAAATTCATTAGCATGGGCTTATCCACTGGAAATGGGTGAGGAGGAGGAAATATGCTGTCCCTAATAGAATTAGTAACTACACAGTGGATTGCAACATGAGCTCAGAATACATAATGCTGCTATTTTGCCTAATCTTTTGGGACATGGCAAGTTCCAGGGTATTGATCATTTCAGATTAAATTTAGCTCTTAAATTTGAATTGGTCCCTCTAGCTCTGCTGTCAGAATAATAGCAGCAATAAGAAAGATCTCTTCCCATCTTAGGTAAGAAACATTCAGGCAGGGCTTTAGCCCATCCCCCAGGCATAGCACTGTTACTTTCACAGCATTAACTGCATGATGACTGTGGGTAAAATTATATTTGAAGTACTATGGGGTTTATACTGGCCATTTCCATTTGATTTCGCAAATCAAATCTATGTAGTTGGGATCAAACTTCTTGGCTGATTGGATTAAAAGATGAGACATTTGGATGAGGCAAATAGATTATGCACATTCCCAGACCTGGAAAATGTCAAACTTCAATTCCAACTGTATTGGAATAAGGGTTACAAAGATGATTAGGGGATTGGAGCAACTCTCTTATGAAGAAAGTCTGAGAGACGTGGGTCTGTTTAGCCTAGAGAAGAGAAGACTGAGAGGGGATCTTATCAATGCTTACACATTCCTAAAGGGCAGGTGTCAAGAGGATGGAGCCAGACTCTTTTCAGTGGTGCTCAGTGACAGGACAAGGGGCAACAGGAACAATCTGGAACACAGGAAGTTTCATCTGAAGATGAGGAAGAACTTTACTGTGAGGGTGCCAGAACACTGGAACAGGATACCCAGAGAGTATGTGGAGTCTCCTTCTCTGGAGATGTTCAAAACCTGCCTGGATGCAGTCCTGTGCAACCTGCTCTAGGTGAACCTGCCTTGGCAGGGGGGTTGGACTAGATGATCTCCAGATGTCTCTTCCAACCTCTACCATTCTGTGATTCAAGTATGCAGGATTTGGCCCACAACTGCAAGCTTTTAATATTGTTACCATACTTTCTATGTATGTCCTTATTTATAAAGTCAGACACCTAGAGGCAAAAACATTGTCTATGGCAACTAGTCCCCTGAGGACCGCAGGAACAGGGCTGTGAGACTGACCAAATCTGGGGATCAGTGCACACACTGTGTGTCGTACAGCCTGGCATCCAGGGCAGGGAGGCCGGTGAGGGTGTGGGAAGGCAGCAGAGGCTGGTGATCTGCTGCTTCCCGTGTTCCTAAGCGTTGCCTTCAGGTGAAGGAAATTCAGCAGATCTACTCTTTCAGCTGATGTGGGAAGCAGAAGGGATTCCTTCTGCTGTTTGCTGAGTGCTCAATCCACTCTATTCTGACCCGGCACTGACAGAGAGTTTTGATATTTAATACATAAGAAGAGATTGCCAAGTTTTACTGCTCATTAGTTGCAAACTATCAACAGGGAAACAGTCTGTCTATCAGATATCTCCTTAGGTGAAGCAAACTGTAACACTGCACTTGTAAATGACACAGTTGTGTGGGTGTTTGCCATTAAAATGGGGAAGTGACTTAGAAACAGTACTTAGTTTATAAGTAAATAAAATAGCAAGATAGTTATGGAGGTGGGCATTGTTCCAAGGAACATGTCACTGACTGAGGACACAGTAACTATGGCATGCAGAGAATAAGGAATAATAAATCCCCCTCTGCTTCTGTCCCAGATCCCTCTTCTCCAGCTGTAAACACAGTCCCTATCCAGCCCCCAACCTCCTTCAGTGCCTCACAAATGGCACGTCTTCATCTATGGTGCTAGTGCAGCCTCCCTCCCTCGGCATCTATCGTGGTAAGACAACATGGTCACTTCACCGGCACACTACAAAGCCAGTACTTTACACACCCCAGAGGGAAGGAAATTGGATCAGAAGGATATTTATAGATTATTCTGATGGCATTTCTGATAGCTTTGGAAAAACAGCAACTAGGAATTAAGCATGAAACAGTTGTACCATTCTTCCTCTGTTGAAAAAAATCTACATTGCCAAAAGAGGTATTCAAAATTGTGAACTGTTAAAACAGAAAGGTGCCTGCACATTTTTAATTCTGTACTTATGTGTTATGAATGGAGAATTCATTCTGGGCTGTTTCCATGACCTGTTCCTATAAAGATTGTCAGACTAGATGATCAAGATGAGCCTTTCTAGTTTTGTAACCTATGGAGTTCTGATCTGAAATGACATGATCGCACACCATTTCCCTCTCAGCCATGCCTACTGCAGAGCACCAGGTAGATCTGTACTGTGGCTGAATTAGTTTGCTGTCTCTGAGACAACTGTTCCATTTGTTGGAGAATTTGTGAGATATACAGGGTGGAATGAGTTAGCTTTAAAAAAAACCCCAAAATACTCTATAGAATTGGACGCTTGACTCTGTCACAGATTTTCTGTGTAATGTAAATTCAGACTGGGTTTCCACATGCAATCATTCGTTTCTAAAGTTGTAAATTGAGTTGCTGAGTATTTAACTGGAAACTATGAGCATTTAAAGCTGAAATTAAAAGCAAAACCCAGGGTTTTGCACACAGATGATAGCACAGAATGATAAATTCTTTGCAGAAGTGTTTGAAACTGGGTATCCAAATTATTGCAATATTCTGCTATTTATGTAACTGTCAATAAAAATACCAGCTCACCACAGTGGTACAAAGATAAGTTTGATAATGATTGTGAAGAGCTATAAATGCTGAACAAATAGAAGAATTATGTAAGGAGGTAACTAACTCTGTTCAGAACAGAGACCAATTCATGTGCAGAAAATAAGAGAGTACCACACATTCATTCATGAAGATAAAGCAAAATATGAAATAGATGTTCATTCCTCTACTGTACAAAATGAGAAATGCTTCTATAGAAAAGATGAAATATAAAAAATATGAAAGAATATTTAAAAGTATATGAAAATGGGCCTATTAATTTCCATACACATTTTAATGATGTACAAAGCTAGATAAAGGCTCAAGTTTTTGGCTTATTTAAATTGTCAACTCCTTTCACATAACTTATATCAGACAGAGATCTTGTCTGATTACTCAAATGCCAGAGAACACTCTTCATTACACTTTAAAATCAATAGTAGCAAAGTACATCGAGAATAAATTGAGAGGGATTAATGTACAGTATACAAAGTAATATTTATTCTCAAGGTGACTTTTGGGTCTATGAATAGTATGCCTTGGTCTGTCATCTGGGGAATGCTGATCAAAAATGCTGTTAAGGTAACATACAAAGAATTTGAGAGTTATAAATTTCCCCCTTCACTCTGAACATTTCCCTCAGTGGCTGAGTAGCTTTTTTGAACCTCTACAGTGTTATGTCAAACCCTTTGGCACAGGCAGATGTGAAGTGTTCCGAGGAAATGACTGCAGTCATACAGTACATAGGCATGTGTTGTGATCCTGGGATCCATGGTTTTGAGTCAGCCATACTACTGATGAGTAAAAGGGAAAACTACAGCTGGTTAAATGAACCCTTAAACTGGAATGGTGGGAGATACCTGAGGGAAAGTTTAATGTTTTCAATTTTTAAATCTGCTTTGCAAATAGAAACACTTGCGACCAGCAGCTCTAGGGTCTACAATGTTTTCAAAGGTAGTAGAAGAAGACTAGGCAGAAACATCCAGCCACCACTACAGACAATAGCTCAAAAGGGTGCACAAATATGCCTTGCACAGAAATATTTTCCAATCCCTGTATCAGATTCATTAATTCTAGTGCAAGGAATAAAGCGTATTTCTCTAGGAAGTAAGGCCACTTGTATCAATGGCTAAATAGTCAATTTAGTAAAGGAACAAAGAATTCAATCAGTTAATAAACCTAGATTCTCTGTTCTAAACATATGAAACTTCTGAGACAGTAGGAAGAATCTAATTCTTTCTGCACTGACAAAAATGTTACTGTTAAGCTGTAGCCAGGTTTTTAAACTGTAAGTGTCACCAAAGATGTTTTTTGGAAGATGCATCTGATTTACCAGTTTACTATGCTAACATCAATTTGACAGGTGTGATGTATCAACACAATATTATGAGCTTAAGGTAAATTATGGCATTCTTTTTCATCAAGCAGCAAACTGCAGTGGCATATTGCACAAAGCTTAGTGTGTTCAGTCACTAGACATTTGTGCCTGCTGCCTAAAATAGAATGTCTTTCTGTGGTGGGTTAATCCCTCTTTGGCTCTGATCCTGGGTAGATTACTAGTTATAGCGTGCTATGAAAGACTGCTGTGTAAGGCAAGTATTTCACTTAAGTCACTTACCACATTGTCTGGACAGTAGAAGTTTCTTGTGCATCTTCTAGCAATGTGGGAAACAATTTCATTGTCTTTGCTAAATTTTCCAATGTATATTTTAATAATTATTTTTTTTAATTAGGTATTAGAATGTTCTTACTCCTGGCACATTTGGAATGGTAGGGAAGAAATCAGTATTTTATTTTGTCTAGGAGTTTTAATCAACGTGTGTTCATAATTTAGAACACAAAATGTGTTTGGTCATACTGTATCACTTGTTTTTTTAAATTCTGTGGGTCTAAACTTTGTGACAAGACTGCAGTTATCACTGCAGTCTACTTTACATTCACCTGAAGGTCAATAAATATCAGGACTTGGCAAAGAAAAAAAGACTATTCCTCAAACGTTTCCCCATAAGGAAAATGAATTTATTTCAGCTGAGTTTATGTCTCCATTTGAAGGAGCTTTTCACTGACATTCAATTAATTGAATTTTCCTGAAATTAATGTGTGTAGAAGCCAAGATAAATTTTAGGAAGTGTACACTTATCTGTCCCTTAGATTTAGTGCTAAATATAGATACATTTAAAGTGCTTGGTTTTTAAGCACTGATCTTTATCAAGCCAGCCCATTTTGAGATGCTCTAGCTTGGTGTCCAAATCACTATCCTCATGTAAGTCAGCAAAATTTTGTTGATTACAAGTATTTTAGCTGCCAGGGTTTGACACTTGGCCAGAGAATGGAAATGGCATTGTGCAATAACCATGAAGAAACAGCGCTCCCAGATGTTATGTAGGTGCTTCATGAGGAAATATTGAGACATCAAAACAATTGGACATTGATCAACGGAAATGAAAGTGTTGCCCCAAAAGTCCTAAGTTACTATGAATAAAGACCATTCTTGTGGAAATTAACGTTTGTGAACAAAAAGGAGAAATGTCTGTGAAAGGAATCCTCCAATGCCTGCAATAAATATGGATGACTAAAAGGAGTGGGAAGTGTTTATATTTATTGGATGCTAATGTCATTGTTATATTTTCTTATTTTCCATTCTGTTGTGTTTTGTATTTTAGCACAAAATGGGTGTGGACTGATCTAGAATATTTGTAAAAAATACATAAACATAATAAGAACCCAAATCCATTTGTAAACTTAAGTTGGCTGGTCAATGTGTGTCTTTTGTACATAGATCCAAGCTTACTGTACCAGAAAAATTTTCAAGTCAGACAAAAGTGAGCTTTGACCTTGAAGGGGTATGATCCTGCTTCTGCAGATTAGACTGCAGGAGTAAGTCCTGCTGAAAGACGGAGTGTAAAGCCTGGAGGAATTTCAGCCTGAACAGGCTCATATGGGAGCAGCTCAGACTTTTGGTATGGCAACCTCAGCTTTGTGAAAGGAAGTAAATGAATCATTAAAGTAATGCTCAAATTTCATTCCCTTATCTTTGGGGTGAGGAATTGGGAGATACTTTACATGGATGATTAACTGTAGTGTACAGATCTCTTTTCAGGTAAACCCCAGGTCTCTTTCAGACATCAGAAAAGGGGTTATAAAGCAAGGTAGTCTACAAAATTTTGTATGAATAATCATTCTGGGGAAGATGCAAACAAAACCTATCAATTAAGAGATTTATTTGGAATAGTTAGCAAAAGGATTAAAGTTCAGTTTCTCAGGGAAGAGCGGGGAATATGTGAAGGGTCAGTATCAATGCTCCAGTAGTGAATGCTGACATCAGACTTTTCAAGGTCAACCACAGTAACTGTACTAGAGATATCTGCCAAAATCAACAATGCCATATCACGCCTGTCAGAAGCTACAACATAATTACCCTGGAGAGAGTTGTGTTAACATCCATGTACTCAGCAAACCGAGCAGCTCTAAACAGGTCTCTGCTCTCCCTGTTGGTCATTATAGTTATTTGTTCAATTTGTTGCTTTGCCTCAATTCTAGTTAATGTGACTTATGAGCACTTAGTACATACTGGAAAGACAAAGGAGAGAATCGACTCTGCTGAGGGCCTGGGCAGCAGTCCAAAAATTCTAACTCTATATAGACAGACAAAATCGGGTCTGATTCACAGGAAAGAGTATGGGGACTCACTGCAGGAGTATGGGGATGGATGCAGCTAGCTGGCATGGAAACAACAACAGATAAAATAAATTAAAAAAATAAGATTATAAAGGAACCGAACTTTACCTTTTCTAGGGTATGACAGTAAAAGTTTCTGTAACAGCTTCAGACATTGCTGACTGTGCAGGTACTTTTACATGATCAAAAAAGCTCACTTTCAGTAGTTGCATTTTGCAATGCGCACTACTACAGAAATTAGAATAATACATACTACCCTCAATATATTACATGGGAAATGAGGCAAATTATGGTCTTATGAACCTGATTACCTTTCAGTTCATCCAATATACAGATTTTCTGAAGAGCAGATGTTCAGAAATTGGGAGACAGAAGCTGGCCAAGAAAGCTGCCTCAATAACAGTGCAGGTTATAAATTTGTCATGGACAATCTGTTCTCCAAAACAGTGCTAAAGTGATTTTAAAAGTTCATCAAGGTCACTGAAGAATATTATACAGGAGTTCTCCAAAGCTCCAGCTGTCTGGACTGTCAAGTCTTGCTAATGGACTGTGGAATCTGTAGAAAATAATACTAATGCTAATTGAAACCTGAATAGCTTGAAAGCCTAGTAGGTGGTAGCTACTGATTTATTTCCTATGATAAAATCAACTACGCAGCATGGGACAATGCCTGCCTGCCTATAGTAGTAGCTAATCCATTGCTGATGCCATTAATACAAATATTTAGTAGGTTTGAAGCCCTGTTCATGCAATGGGGAGTTCAGTTACATACTTTGCACATGATGGATCACTTTTTACTTTTCTAACAAATCCTGAAAAGTGCCTTAGCACTAGAATACTGTGTCCAGTTCTGGGCTCCCCAGTTCAAGAAAGACAGAGATCTTCTAGAGAGTCCAGCGGAGGGCCACAAAGATGATCATGGGCCTGGAGCATCTCCCATATGAGAAGAGGCTGGGAGAGCTGGGACTCTTCAGCCTGGAGAAGAGAAGACTGAGGAGGGATCTGATCAATGTCTATAAATATCTGAAATGTGGGGGCCAAATGGATGGGGCTGGGCTCTTTTCAGTGGTGCCCAGTGACAGGACAAGGGGAAATGGGCAAAAACTGGATCACCAGAAGTTCCAGACAAACTTAAGGAAAAACTTCTTTACGGTGAAGGTGACAGAGCACTGGAACAAGCTGCCCAGAGAGGTTGTGGAGCTTCTATCTCTGGAGATGTTCAGAACCCTCCTGGACGCTTTCCTGTGTGCAACCTGGTGTAGGGAACCTGCTTTGGCAGGGCGGCTGGACTAGATGATCTCCTGAGGTCCCTTCCAACACCTGTGATTCTGTGATTCTGTGATTCTGTGAGTTGCAATTACTTTAAGCTAGCAAGAAATTAAATAAAATACTGTCTGGTGAGGGTCCCAACTGCATTTATGGTCTTAAGGTTTAATTTCACACTGTGAAGACTGTAAGGTTTGTTTGCCAACCACATCCTGAAGTTGCAGCTGGAGTTGTTTTAACTGAGGTCTGCAGTTTGTGCTTTCTCTGTGTCAGGGCAAAACTTTACTAATGTGTCAATAACAAACTTACAATCTGAAACTCTCTGAGAATTGTTATCATGAGCTGTTGTTTATAGATAAGCAACAGATATGTCTCACTGACATATGGCTGATTCTGAGCAAAGTAAAAATAACATTTCAAGTCTCAAGGAACATAGTATTTTAATAAATACTAAATGCACTGAATGATCCAGGCGTGACCAGTGTAAGATCTTGTCTCCTTCCACATTCACAACCATATTTTCAAGCTAACATGAAGCAATTTATCATTCTTTAATACAAATGAGATGATGAAAATGATCTTTCTCTGACAAATATTGAAGCTTTCAGTAACTCTTTTAGACTACCTAGAAAGCTTTCTTTTTTACAATGCATGGCTGTAAAAAATACAATGCAAGTTGGCTTTTCTTCAATTATTTTTTTAGAATTGGCTCAAAGATTCCAATTATAATCTGAACTTTTAATATTTAATTTCCCTAATTCGCTAGAGAAACACCTTCCTTTCAGCCATGAGAAAGCCTAAGGTGGCCATCACAACTGATTTAACTTCTAACTTCAGCCACCATTATTGGCTTTTCTCCCCAAAACACCTGATTTGTAGCAAGCAGTTGGTAACACTGTCAAGACAGTTGCTCCAAAGCCTAGCTTTCTGTTCAAGCGAGAATGCTGCAGAAGCTGGAGATCTGTGTAGCTGAAAAATCTCGATATACAGGATAAAAATATGTGATGTATCAAATGGGTCTGTTTTCATATGGACCTTTTATGGTTAAGAGACTGAATCTGACTGTTGAAGTTTATATTCCTACAAAATTAACTATCTGGGAGCTTGGCCCTAATCATCAATTCCTATTGCAGAGGTGGGACGCATACAGAAACTATCCAGTGACTAGTGAACCAGGAGTGCTGACAAGTTGCTTTCCTCTCTTAAAAATGATTACACGATTACAGATTTTGATGCAAAAAGCCTTTAGGTGTTTAATGAGGTGTCAGGTGCTATATGTACTACATGCACTACATAAAAAGTACATAAAAAAACTGTGTGAAAGTGAGTGATTGCCCACAACAAAAAAATCATCAACTTAATAACACAGACTTGCACATAAACCAGTAAATTTAGTATGAAAAATTTCTTACACGATGCTATATGGCCTTGGCTGTCTTTACTGTTTTCAATGGTTTGACAGAACACATATATTGCGTAAATGCAGTGCTTTGAAATATTTAAATTTTGCTTCATTTTCTATTAAAAAATAAACAAATATAATCAAGTGATTTTGAGAAAATATGGCTTGCAAATACAAGGATATTTGTTTCCCACTTAGGAGTTTTAAAAATTCAATATAAAATAGTGAATGCTTAAAAAAATAATAAAATGTTTGTGATTCTTAATAATGAAAAATTATATATATATATATATAACATAAGAATTCTTATTATATATGCATGAAGAATAAAGAAATGTGAGAACAGCAGAGTGATCATTATATTGTTTTTCTAGAAGTGAAATAAACATTGATGAAGGAAATGAAGCACAAAAGAAAATGAAGAAAAGGAGTCTATCTAGATATACACACTCATTTTGCTGGTCATGTATTCTGAGCACAGCTTAAAAAAATCATTATAATACATCCGTAACTTACAGTAAATGCTTAACTTGACTTAGATGGAATTTAAACACACACCTAAGTCCTTTATGAAGTATGAATGTGATAACTTCTGCTTAAAATAAAGCAAGTTTTTCATCAGGACTAATGAGTGAATGTTTATGAGGGCAGCAGTTACTAGTACATCACCTTATGTGTCAGCCATGACTAAATTTTTTTTATTTGCTGTAGTGTGTTCTATAAGACAAATATGTTTTAGGAATATATTCTCAGTTAAACTTTCACAGTGGGAAGCAAAATTACTTGATCTTTCAGATATGAAGATCCTCAAAGATATTCTGGCCATATCTGAACAGGGAAGAAATCCTGTTAAACTGTTGAAGTAAAATCCTAAATTATACCTAATGTGAACTCTTTTCCTTACTATTTTCAAATGAGTTCAATGTCTCATTTGATGGTACAGTGGTATCCTACCCTACTTCTTGCAGAAGGAAAACACTACAAACATAAGAGGATTATAGTATCATAAGGATTCCTTCTGCATTAATAAGCTTAAAAGGAACTTGAATTACAATAGCAGAAGATGAGTTACAGTAGAATATTCTGCACTGTACCTTGAGTCTAGTTTGGGATCCCTCCCTGAAACCAGCTCAGATGATCTGTTTAGTAGACTCCCTTTTGTCATTAAAGCAAATTAGGCAAGGCTCCATTTAGACAAATTTAATACTGTTACTTATGAATGAAGTTCATAATATCTGGCGTGCAGTAGCTGATAAGAATATCTTATTCAATCAGCATTTACACTCTCCTTAAATTCTAATACTATTCAGTGTTGTGTATGGGTATATTGTCCCCAAAATAACTATTTATAGTGATAGTAGATATGAGGGCAAGAGAAGAGTACTCAGTACAGAGACCTGCTTTGTAATGGCTGTAGCAAGTCCCTCAGTTATCCACACACAGAGCTCTGCAGTTGGTATTTGTCTGCAGCGTGTCTCTCAAAGAAGGGCATGTAAGTGTTAATGACGTTCCACAATTCCTTCCTAGTGAAAGAAAATTCAGAACGGATATTCATCCAGCCTGCATGCATGAATGGAGAAGGGTTTTTATGAATAAACAGAGTTCTGTCTTGGTTGGGATTTTAAGTTTGATCATTCTAGGGAAATGGACAAGAAATATTAACTTGTCAGACAAGCAGCTTTCCACCATAGGCAAAGAATATTGAAACCAACGCCTGAATCTCTTATTTTCACTTGAGCAGAAGAATCTTAAGAGCTGCAGTGTTATTTATATTATTTTGAAAACAGCTCACCTGAAAAAAACAGTGGAGGTGCCACTTCTCATTTACCACATTTTGAAATTTGCCAAACACCATAACTGAACATCTGAGCAGAAGAGAAAAAAATCAGAGCTCTTTAACACACCAGCAGAAAAAATATTTGTTTTACAAAAGTATGGCAAAGAAAATGACTTGTCTGGTGTTTAAGAATATGACACTTAAATATATAGATAAAGAAATACCTAAAAACATTTCAGTAGGCTACAAATAGAAGCTAAAACATTATCGTTTAATGAATAATTAATTACTAATACTTTATCAATGATTTAAAGATCATGTCACAGTCATTACAGGGCAAGTCTTTGTTTTGTAAGGCATTACTGCATCTAATATGTGAATTAAATAAACGTACAGTATTCTAGATACTTTCATTCAGGTTCATACCTGGTTTTCTAGATATCAATATATTGCTTCTCATGGGTGTATTCTATATCTCATAATTATAGAGGGATGAACTTGGGGTGAGGGGAAAGAGTAATATTTTCAAAAGTAGCACCCAAATATGATCTTCTGCAACCTCCTAAACAAAAATATATTTGGTGTTTAGATTCTGCTTTATGTTAAAAGTAAGATTTCCAAAATTATCTACCTGGCTCAAGATCTCATATTTCATTTCAAGGTGCAATTAACTGAGAAGCACATGTATTATTGAATTTCAATGAGATTTTAACTTCCATGTAATTTCTCATGTGTAAATTACTTGTAAAAATGCATTAGGTCTTTTGGAAATTTTACCCATAGGTGCAATAATTTGAAAACATCTTCCTAAGTGATTTTTTTCAGGACTCCTAGCTTCGCAGGGACAGAACTTAACTATCAGGTAATTTCATTCTCAGTAACAAGTTCCTTGCTTTACACGAAAAGTAGGTGCACAGAGGATTTGGTTGCTGTTACTATCTTTTATAGAGTGCCATATACTCTAACTTCTCCCTATTCATAGAGTCAATAATTGTAAAATTCTTACCATCAGTTTGAACAGCAATAAACTCAAGGTGACTGCTGCAAACAACTGAATAGATCCTGCTAACTCATACTTTAAAAGCCATTAATGGTTAGAATAGTAAAGAATATAATAGTATAGTCACTAGAATTGAAGGGTCCAAAACCTCATCTTTTTATGTCTGTCTAGAAAGTAATGAACAGACAGTAAGGAATTCCTCAAAGAGGGAATTAGGTTGGTTGTCACATCAGAAAAAAAAAAGAGCCAATCTCTCCTGTTACTTAGATTAATCAGTTCTTAATTAATGAACATAGATGCTAGTGCATTTGACTTAAAATAAGTGAGTTACAGTTATTCCTTATATTGTAGAAGAAAAAAATCTCTGTTAGAATCATTAGGCGTGAAATTTTGTCTCAAGACTGTGAATAATTTAGTTTTTTGTTGCTTGACCTTGCTTTTCTGCCTGCTTGCGTGTCTGAAACTGTGTGTTGATCTTAGGGGGGTTATTTCAGCTGAAGTGAGCTTGCTAGGCTCCCCGTTGAGCAAGGCTGTTAGGCAAGACAGCTGCATGGCATTTGGTTTGATTTGTTGATACTAAAAATCCCTGAGTTCAGCTCTAATGGAAGACAGACCACGTAATACCCCAGCGAAGGACTTGGAGCGTTCTTCTCATAGAGGCTTCAGACCAGAGGACAGTGTGCTAATGCTAAACTAACAAGAAGCCAGAGAGCTTTGGCATTCCTTGTGTTAATGGAAATCTAAGTTTTTACCTTATGGCTTAACACTTTTTTAAATGCCCTGTAAGCAGCTGAAAAAATGCTTAAATTTTAAGATTTTATTTCATTAATCAAAACAGAGATTACAGTAAGTTGTACATCTGAAAAAAGTGTTTATCATGCCTGTCTGCCCAAAAGGCATTGAACAATCCTCGGATTTACTTTTGCATTGCTAGCAGTTATAAAAGCAATACAGAAATTAGAGCAGTACCTACCAGACATAAACATAATATTTCTGTCAGCGTTTTTTTAATTGAGAAAAGAGTGAATAAATCTTATGCTTTCTGAATTTTTTTCATTATTTGAGATTCCTAACAATCACCCTCTTCTTTCAATTCAAGGATTAATTCCTCAATCTCTGTTAAAAGAAGGGTATATTTCCAATAAAAATTAAAGGATGTTGCTATTTTTGGTATGCTACTTATAAATCAGTTGCATGAAAATATAGAAAATGCATTCCAGATAAAATCCCTTTTATTGTAGAATCTTTGTTCTTTTAACCTCATCTGTATGTGTTTTTACTGAAATTCTGGAGTTTCACCTGTAATTTGAGAGTTCCTCTATTTATGTTTTACGTGTTTAAAAACCTAATGGTATTTAATATGACAGAATGTTAGCACTATGAGATCTGACATACATAAATCTCAGTGAGTGTATTAACTAATAAGTAATAATTTTATGTTGTTTCAGAGGAACATCTGGAGCACTCCCATCTAGTTCCCATTGAAAAATCTAATAGAATGACAATGGGATTCCAAACCCTAAACAGGTGGATGTAACAAAGAGGTCACAGAAGGGCATGAAGGTGGTAAATTAGTAACAAGAACTCTAGAATTGGGAATTCCTGATCAAGCAAGAGCAGTAGGAATAAATATCTGCCTTTCTAGGCTCTGCCATCTAGTTTGCCTCTTTCTGTGTCCCACAGTAGAAGATAATTTGAGGAAGAGTTAAAAGGAGTAAAATAATTACACTTTTACAGAGTGAATTTAAAACATGCTTACTAGCCAGTGGACCTTTGTTAAGAAAGAATATCAGTGCATTATTTAATGACTGTAACAATTGGAGGGCTGTTTTAAAATTGTTGTGTCAAGGTTTTTTTTTTTGTGTGGTTTTTTTACATGCATTATTTTTCAGCAGGTTCTTACTGGTCCATACTAAACAAAAAATGAAAATGTTGAGTGTCCCAGATCCATCAGACCTCATGGTAACCGTCCTCTTTCAGCCATGTTTGAGTAGAGAAGGATTCCTTGAAAACCACATACCTTCTGTCCGTGCTCTGACAGCTGCTCTAATGCAATCAGCCAAGAGGGAACTCACGTGCCCAGGAGAGAGCTGCAGGCTCTGCCCCAGTGCTGACTGAGGCTGGCTGCTCAGAGGCCAGCCTGTGCCCTCACCTCAGCTGGCCAAGTGAAGGTGAAAGATAGAGGACTGAAAATACAAAAAATAGGGATGAAAAGACTAAAATTTCCTTCTACTCAACCCCCCCAAAAAGGAAAATGATGATGAAAATTAATTAAAATAACAAAGAAAAAGGAAAGACCTGAAGGGAGGAAGCTGCCTGGGTTCAGTCTTGTTCTGAATGGCCTAGATGTCAAGAGACTGGAGAAAACATGGTTCAGGAGCAGAAGTCTAATTCCACAGTCAGAATTCATGTCGTAATACAAGTGTTCCTAAATGTTTTCCTGAGGAATCATGGAATTACATCCAAATTGCATCCACACCAGGATTCTATGTGTAGAATACTGGCTGATTGCTCTTGAAAATCTTGCCTTGTTTGTTAGCTGACTGGGAGATGCTCAGACGTCATATATAGACCATCACTGTAACTTCCTAACATAGGCTCTGAAGGAAATGAGCAGAATGTCACAGTGTTCAATGTCCCATATTTCTTCTGTTAATTTGCCTGTGTGCCTTTTTAATCTAGGTAAATAAATCCATGAGGCAACTCAGAGTTACTCATAGCTACTCATTTTATGAAGAAGTACTGTCTTGTGAATCTGTAATCTGCTTGTTTCATTTATTTTTCCTTAATATCTTTGGGGTGATGTGCTCATTAAAATAAAATCAACTGAGCATATGGAAATACTTAATGACAAGCTTAAATAATATAGATTTTTTGAACCTTACCTGCCTTTGCAGATACAAAGTATAGACGAGCAGAATATGTTTTGTTTTAGGGCAGCAGTTGAAGGAGAAACAGAAGTAGAACTGAATGATTTGAATGAGATGCAACCAGAAGAGTTCCCACTAGCACCATTGTGTTGATTTGACAGCTACAGTCTGAAAACAAAGAGCGAGTAATAACTTGGGTGATGGTCAAAATAGATACGTTTTTCCATAAAATGCTACTGTTGTCTTTGATCCTAAAATATTATCAAGGCCTTTGGCACTGTCTCCTACAGCATTCTCCTAGAGAAGCTGTCAGCTCAAGGCTTAGACAGGTGGACTCTTTGCTGGGTAATTAAAGGACATGTAGATGTGGTACTTGGAGACATGGTTTAGCAGTGAACTTGGCAATGCCAGGTTTATGGTTAGACTAGATGACCGTAATGGTCTTTTCCAATCAAGCTACTCTATGATTCTATGATCTGCTAACACCCTCTGCATAATACATTTTCTGTAGTAATGTCTCACATAGACACTTAAATTGTAAATATTTTAAGACCGAGAAATGTATTTTGTTAATGAGTGAAAACGAGCTTGCCTGTCACTGCACAGATAGCTGTGAGACACAGTGCAGTGGCAGGAAGAAGTGGATTGTACCTGTGATCTGAAAGCTGCAGAGGGAGTTTTGCAGTTGTGGTTTCATTAGGTGTGTGGTAGAAAAGGTTCATTAGAAAAATGTGCTTTACCCACTGCCTTGTCACAGCCTTCCTCTGATCTCCAGGTTTCAAATAATCTCCTAGAGTGAAGTTTGTAATTCACTGGGTTTAAGTCACACACTTTGACATGAATTACACTGTTCACTGAACTGGGGTAACTTCATAAATATTCCTCATCCCCTGGGGAGTCCAGTCTATTTGTCACTCCCTTCAATGTTCTCTCCCATGCAGATTAGCACACTCAGGGTAAAAACAGAGCTGCAACCAATAAGGGACGTTAGCTCTTTGTAAAAGGTGATATCAGTGCTATTTCTTATAACACAGACTTGAGAAATTGAGCTGAATTATACATTACAGACATCCTACCCATCCTGCAGTGACTGTCTTGAAGGCCATTATCTTCAGTCCTTTGGGAACTACAAGGAACTAGAGACATGGAAGCTTAGAAGAAAGAAGAAGAAAAAAGAATTAAAACTTCTTTTGGCTAGAAGCAAATTTTAGTTTATTATTCAGCTTAGTTCCACTGTGTTCCACTTTCAAAGTTTCACTAGCTGTTCCAATTAAAAAGCAAATGATAGGATGAAAAAGAAATATTCCTTTAAAGTAATATTTCTTCAGGGGAACAGGTAAGGTCTTCAGACTTTTGACTCATATAAGGAAGCTGAATTTACAAAAATAGTTTAGAAAATTTTCACTTAGATTTTCTTTTATTTTTATTTATGAAAAAAACTTAGTTCATCACAGTTTGTAGTCATTTATGTTGACAAACACTGGTTATATCTAAACCAGGAGGCTACTTATTTTGGACTCATATTTCAACATGTTAGGAACATACTCCAGATCACTCTCTGTAAGAGCCTACGTGTTATTTTTTTCCATATATAATTTAGAGACATTAACATCCTTCCCTAGACACCTAAGGGAGATGTGTTAGCTTTTTTCCCTCTTTCCAAGGGGCATTCATGATGTGCTATTGACAAGCAGCACTATCTCCCCATGATGCAGGCTCTAATATGACTTGATCCAGACTTCTAGCAGTCTGCACCATCAGCTCATCTACAGTGAATGCCTGCTTGCTGAAATGCTGTCTGTGAGCTGGACTCCACTGTGACTGTGCACCCTTTAACGGGATGAGCACTGGGAAAAAAGCTTTGCTGTGTCTGATACAATTAGTGTTTAAAGGCAAAATAACAGCTGAATATTAAACATGAAAATTACAGACAGCTGAGAGAAGCAGAAAATATGATTTTCCTCTTGTAAGAAATTAAATAATTAAGAAAATTTTTAAAAAGTGTCATAGAGGACTTTTTTGTCCATTTGTAACAGCATTTTTTTTCAGTCTCAGAACAGGAAACTTCAGAAGGCTGCTTTGTCAGATGGAAAGCATGCATTTTTTTCTTTTGGTAAAAAACCCCACATGTCTGTGTGTGTGAATACAGTAATCACTGGCTTTTCTTGACTGCACCGTAATTGGAAAGGAAATTATGTAAGTTAACTAGAGCACTGGGGTTTTTGGTGCGGAGTAGAACAGGAGTTTACGTGCTTTTGTGGCTTGCTTCTGATCTTTTCACATCTGTACTTACAGAATGCAATGAAGATATTGCCTCCTGCTCAGAACTTCTTTTTGTCAAGTAAATAATAGAAACACTTCTGGTCTTTCTTCTTAAAAAAAAAGTTTAAAAAGAGATCTGTTCTACACTAATCATCCAATAAATCAGATTTTCCTGCAAACGAGGTCCCTTCTTTATTGGATAGTTTGCATGTAGACACTTTTGGAGGAATATCACAGAATTTCAAATCTAGATTATTCCATCAAGCCAAACTTCTTCAATCAAGATAAAGTTTTTCATAACTTTGTAGGAAACAAATTGTAAAAATTCTGTGATATAGATATTAGATATTTGAACTTGTAATTTTGCATAAAATAAAACAACAGCAACAGAAATCTAAACATACCTAAAGTTTACAACTGAACAGCTTGTATAATGATAACTTTTGCCACTTCACACTCCAGTGAAATAATACCTTGATAAAATGGTTCACTGGAAACAGATGCTAGCTGTTGGGAAAAAATGCCTGTAGCAAGTTTAAGCAACTTCAAATCTATCTCATCTACGCCCATGCCTGACAGGAAAAGTAGAAAGGCCCTCATATTCTTTCTGTTGCTTACAACAGCACAGGTAACATACGTTTTCTGATTAACTTCTGGTGTTGGCAGAAGCTGCTGCAACCTGAGAACCTGCTATGTATTGCAGGCAAGGGAAAGGGCATTTGAGGAAAAAAAATAGTGAAATATGTCAAATGTATTGTGTCTGACAGAACTTACTATAGCATCTGTCTAAAGAATGAATTGAAGAACAACACATATTGACATTTCAATTTCTTAATAACTATGTTCAGATCTTGAATTTCTGTCACAAGTTAAAAGGATTAAGTATCATCAGACAAAAAGAAGTGAATCTGGCAACATAGTGCCTTAAATAGGAAAATGCAGGATGAAAATAATCTTTGTTACCTTGGGGAATCCAACAATGCTTCTGCTTGACTAAAACCAATGCCCTAGTCCATCCGTCCACCATGTCTCTGCCCTCCTCCCCACTTTTTAATGGAAAATAAATATTTAAGAAAATAATACAAATAAATTCTAAAAATAGAACAGAGACCACACTGGAAATGAAAACCCATCTTCGTTTCATCTGTACCCTAACAGTTTATGAAAGTTAGCAGAGATTAATTAAAACCAATCATGAACAAATCTGAAACAAGATGTCTTGGATCAAGTAAAAGATTCATCTTTATTGTCAGATATTCAACCTCCTGTATTCACTTTGGTTCACCTCTGTGAACGAGCTGTAAATAAAACGTGTCCAGCTCAATTGTAGGCTGACTCTTTGAATCTTAGTTTTTGCTGACATCTTCAAAACACCAGCTGTTATATTTCTTTAAAGGATTAATACGTTTTGAACATGCCAAGAAAGAGGTTATATAAGACCTTTCCAGAGACCTTGACCGTAACTCTAGTCTAGGAAGTCATCCCTAAGAACAGCCCACTTCTCAGGAGGCCAAACCTTTTACTCAGATACCTCTTACTAGAAAACAGCTGAGAATTGTACCTCAATTAAATGTAATTGCAGAAAAAATGTTAGGATATTTTAAACGGATCTAAGCCACTCCAAATGAGGCCGGATAATTAATTTTTAGATAACATAGGCATCTTACCATTAATTTGTTGTCTCTATGAGTCTAGCAAAACTACGTCGAAAATTACGTGTTCAGTCCTTGGCCTCATCAGGAATATTCCACAATATCCTACAAGACACTTAAGGGCAAACTTCCTTTGTAAAGTAAACTTTGTCACCTATTAAATACACCCAGAGTGTACATATCTAGGCAAACTCCTGACCTCTTGAAATTAAATTATCCTCTTCCAGTGCATCAGATTTAAAATGATTTTACAAACTGGGATAAGCTCAATTTATCCTAGTTTTTCAGATTAAATATTATTAAAATCCTCCCTTTTTTGAGTCACCTTTCTGAAGCTTTCCTGTCTCAGTGTCCTTGAGAGTATTATTAACATTTGTTTAGCTTTGGGACATTACTAAACATTGAAGAACCATTTTTTAAAAATACCTAATTCTGTCATACTTTGATATTTTCTGATTTATTCCTTTATTATTTGTTTTTAGTGCCATATATTGCGCCAGAACACCCATGAATGGATTATTATGGAATAAATGCCTCATCCAGGGATAACTTTTAACTATATTCTACTTTAAATAGATTTAATTTAAATTCACAAATTTATAGAAATGATACTGCTTAATCTAGTTCAAAATACCATTTCATTTTAAAATATTGTTTACTTTGATGTTATTTTATAACACTGAAATCAATGCTATTTTTTCACTGGCATAAAAAAAGAACACCAGGATTGCTCTCTGCATCCCTTTTGTAAATTATTTTTCATTGCAAGTATCTTGTAATTTCAGAACTAGTAAAAGAATATTAAAGCAGTTTGTAAAATTTCAGGACAAAACTGAAACAAGACGACAGAAGCCAATTTAGAACTATACATATATCACATGCACGTATGGATATAGCCATCTATTTTTAAGTTCATAATTTTTTAATAAAAAGTGAAATCCTGAGACAGTGGCCTAAGAGAACTAACTATTGCTCCAAAATGGTATTCTAAATAATTTGGACTATGTAAAATAAAATAAAGTTATCTACAGTAAGAGTTGATCTCCCTACCTAAGCGTGGACAGAAAATTTTGGGAGTGAAAGAGAGAAAATGTGTTTGTCTGTTTTGAGGTTGGTGGATATTTTATTTTTTGCTTTTGTCCAGTTTTGTTTATTTATATAAAATGCTACATGGAGCTTATTGCACCAACAGCAAACCATTTTTTGGAAAAAGATGTTGAACTGATACTTCTTAAAACTTAATATACATTTAATTTCTTCAGAGACCAGAGCTATTAAAGAAACCCTTCAGTTTGGATTATATTTTCACAAAGAAAAATTGAAATGAAATAAATAATAACATGGAAGAGCTCTTATTGGTTACTATTTGTTATACAGAAGTGTTAAATTCCTGCTGCCAGATATATTTTACCTCTGAGGTCAGGTGAAAGGCCTATAATGGGGGTGGTACATGTATTGCATATGGATTTATGAAAGGAATCTTCTCCTCTCCCTGATATTTGACTTTCCATATTTGCTGATATAGCATATATTTTCATCAACAAACATCAGATAATCTACTGAAACATAAAAGTATTTTGCACCCCATTCCTAAATTTTGTATGATCCAAAAGCTTAAGTAATTACTCAAAAGTCAAGTCCTTGAAATTAATTTATTTTTATTTGCTATTCTTTAAATTTTTATATGAAAATCATAATTCCTTAAGATAAGGGGTTTTTTAAGTGTCTTAACATAAAAGTAAAACTCACTGTCAAAGAATATTATCATATTATTTTTACATAGTAGCCAGACAAAAGCTTTCAAATATGTTAGAAATCACACATTAAAGTTAAGCCCCATGAAAATCTAATTTGTTTTAACTACAGATAACAATTTCTTTCTGAAGTGATTATTCTCTCTTAGCTTCTTTAAAACTGTTTTTCAGGCCAGAGTCGTCATAGTTACCTTTAACTACACAGTTCGATCTAGACAAGGTTTTGCAGTACAACATAGATGACAGACATCTGTGCTACTTCAGTAAACTTAAGGTTAAATATTTCTATAAATTAATTATTATGTTCAAGCTAACAACAAATAATTTGTTTACAGTTATGCATAATTCAAAGCTTTTGTATGTTGGTGAGCTCAGCGGCTCAAATGAAGAAAGAGAAAAATTATTTTAAAAGCTTACTTAAACTGGAAAAAAAATTCCAGTAACTGGTAGAGAAGGACGTGCAGGGACATGTTTAACTACTGTATGACTGTGTGTGTGTGTATACATGTATGTGCATATGCATATACACAGGCACCCACCCACCAATATCATGTTAACATGGACTTTAAGAAGTCTTATTTGTCAGCTTCTTCAATTAACTTCCCAAATTAAACTTTGGAAAGACACTTTGACACATAAAATTTTTCTTCTACACCTCAGAAGATCCTCACTGTTTATCTGAAATAAAAAGATTTTGTTTTTACAAAGTAATGCCAGAATAAGTAACAGATAATTCAAGAGAGAACAAATGAACATAGCGACTGTCCTTTATGCTGGCATCATTATGGGTTCGCAGATATGTTCTAAATGACTCCTAATAAAATCATCTCAGAATGCTGCATTGTACAATGGACACCTGAAACTAGTAAAATCTTTTTAATAGATGCAGCTACGTAGAGCTGGAAAGCAAATGCGTGCTGTTTAGGATATGTTCTCCAGTCTTTTTTGAGAGAATGTTTGAGGTCGATGTACTAAAGGATTTGTTCAGATTTATTCAGAAATTAATTTTTCCATATAATTCTGGCATAGGCCCTTTCCTATTGGCCAGGACAGGTTTGACTCGTTCTGTCAAAGTAGATTTGGTCAAAGTCTCCATCAGTTGGTAGGACCAGTGTTTCTTCCCCTTCCAACTCAAATCAGTCAACTATTGTCTCTTCTCATTATACTGAAAAACTAAACAAGTGAAAGAATGTATAGCTATTTTGTTTAGAAGTGTATACTGAATTTGAGTTGGTCCTATTGGGTTAGTGCAGGTAGAGGCTATACATCAAAAGAGAGAAATGCAGAAAGATTACATTTGTTTACTCTCACATTAAGTTTTATATTTCAAAGGAGGACAAATAAGTTTTCCTTGGTGAACAAATAAGGTAAAAAGAAAACAGGAGATATGTACTTGACTTTGTTCATTTACTTACATAATTTTTTACCCTTAATTATTTCTGATAATTTTGCAATTTAATCTAGCAAATGGTTTGTAATCGGATTGAAATCTTTGTACTAGAGCATTCTGTTCTATCTTTATTGAGAGGTGAGGTGGTTTCTTCTGTGCCTAAAACTGATCAAATGTCCACAACAGCAATGTTACCTACACAAATGGATGTGAGTGAAACATAGGTTAGGAGTTTCAGAAGCAAAATTACTTTTGCCTTTTCCTGACGTGCCCATGAAACTGACATCACCGTCGTTGTTAGTTTTCTGCAGAAATATTAAGATGTCTCAAACATCTCAGTTTAGTCATTGACTTCAACCAAGCTGATTGCTTCTGCCTCTGGAGTCATCATACTTGCTCTGTTGGGATTTTTCCCATGTCTCATGCTTCCTCTGAAACAGTGCTTCAGTGTGTTCTTTTTCCCTGTGTCCTTTAGATTCTCATTATTGACTCCTTCGACATCCCTTTCTGCTACATCTGAGCCACTGGTTTTCAAGTTTTCACTTTTGACCAAATCTATTTTCTTCCTGCCATTTTTTACCCTCTTATATAACCTTCTTTGAAGTGAAAAAAACGATAGAAGAATTGCCTTTTAAACGTGAATGAAGCAATATCAACCACTGTGCTGTCCAAAGCAGAGAAATGAATTGATTTGGGGAAATTAAATATTGATACTATGCTCTCAGGGCCAGTACATAACTAGGCAATTTTGCAAATTTTGCATGGCCCTGTGAGAGCTAGTGTGAAAAGACATTCAAATATAAGTAGGACAAGTGGCTAAAAGAGAGGAGTCTGCAGCTGCCACAGTAGGATTGTAAGCGATGGTTCTTGTGAACATTCTTGCACAACTCCACTGAATGTAAAATGGCAAACAGCAGTGTTTTTTTGCACCATCTTTACTCAGACAACTTGATTCCATTTGAGTATGTGTGGTTGTACCTCCACAATGAGAATGTGGAACTGCATGGGAATTTCGCTTGAAATTGGTCCTCTACTTGTGTCAAACTGGAGGAGTTCCCTTCATAAACTGCATAAATAGCTAAAGGGTACAAAATTCTGGGTCAGTCATCAGTCAGAGAAAGTACTTCTATGAACAGTTTTGTTTTCTTATACACTATAAGACTGAATAATAATTTTCCTACTAGCAATATTTCTGTACTTTGAGTTATTAAATAATAAAAAGCTAGAAAATCCAAAACTTTTTAAAAGTACTCTCTAATTTATCAGCTATGATTTAAGTTGAGCACTAGCTTTTATCTCAAAAAATGAAGAGCCTTTTATTTTAGTGGCTACTTTTTTAGAAGAAAAAAATTGTGGCCACATTCCCTATTATACATTTGAAGAACACTTAGGCCAGTTAAATACACATCTCTTCAGAACAGTGACATTTCATCCAGTCTGTGCGTGGGTGTGGGCGCACATGCAAGCACAGAAAAGGACAGGTCATCAAGCTCTTACAGTCTAGACACTCTTATATGTATTACGAAGAGACACATTGAAAAGTAGGCCATAAGCTGATCATTCAAGGTCATAGATTTGTAACAGCCTTGGCAGCGGTGCATGATGCTCGGCAAGACTGCTTTTCCTAACCTTTATTGTGTGTCAAATTCAGAAGCATGCTTGCTACTCACGCTAATGAAAATATCTTGTACTTATTTCCAAAACAGGACTGATAAGAAAAACAGCACTGCAATTTGTATCTACTAAAGAGAGGTTCCTTTGCTTTCTTAAGAGAGTATAACGAACCCACTTAATCAGCTCACTAATTCAGCATCAGTGTTCACAGCACAGCTTGAGAACAAGAAAGTTCTCTCCTATTCTTCTTCTTCTTCTGTATTTTTTTTTACACTTCACTCTGTGAGCCAAACTCATTTGCATACTGAAAGAGATGATATGTTGCAACGGTAGAAGATAAGTTTATGTAACTATGCATGTGGTTCTGTAATCTTAAAGAAATACACTCTGAAGCAAGAGCATCATCTTTTATAGATGTTTTTAATTTGGAATAAACTGTATTTTCAGAAGCTTGAATTACTCAATTAAAAATTGTTCAAAATCAAGATAATCTAAAAAAGAAAAAACCCAAAACAAACTAAAGCTGTAAATATGTTTTAGACCTCATTCCCCTCCACTTAAATTTTCTGTGAAATATCAAACTTCTAAACTTTACTCAAACCTCATATAACTCTTTTTCAATACTATTTTTGTATTATCAGTTCTGTATTATCATTCTATGTCAGCTTTCTGTATTCTCTTCTTGTTGAGCTCTGGCTTTTTATTACTAAGTATATTTATTCTTTTAAATATAAAAATGACTTCAGCAAATGCATCATCTTATGAAACTGACTGTATTTCTGGTTCCTACTTCTAGTCAGCTACTAGTCATTGAGCCTTTTATTATTTATTTTAAAATGAGTATTCTGATGATTTACATGCATATACTGAGACATTATCTGTTGCAAGTTGCAATACAGCTTCTTGTTCTCTGTACTTTATAGTTCTTAAATCTTTCTCCTTCACAGACTCTCAATATTTTTTTTTCATTTTTAAAATCCTTCTGTTTATTGCTTCCACTAATCTTTAGATCTCTGCTTAACCTCATTGCCCACTATTGCCCTTTTCTACATTTAGATTTAACCAGCACGTCAGTTGCAGTCTCTCCAGAAGTTGTCTTATGTATTTTCCATTTTTTAATGAAAAAAAATCCTGAAAAAAATCCACATTTTTATGGTACTCCTGATATCACAGCTTTCCTCAAGTTACGTGTCCTGAGAAAGCTATACTCTTCCTCTTTCTATAGGAAATGTTAATAGAAGTGGAGAAAATATGAGAAGATTATTTTTTTTTAAATGTGCCTCCTTTTAAGAAAACCTCATTAATTTCATTAGTCATACCCCCCACATCATCCCTATCACTTCTGACACAGTTTGGAAAGAAATGCAAGTCACAAATAGCAAATGGGTCTAAGCCTGACACACAAAGACTGAAGCACCTGAAAGAAACCTGAGAGGAGTTAATAAGGATGTAACAGATGCATCTGAGATGATAGAAGAAAATATAAATGAATCCCTAAGTTTTAGACTAGGGACAATTATGCTCATCTTCTGAATGTCACTCATTGCTGGAGTTAGTTAGATTTTTTAGTAGTTTTAAAGTGTCATAGTCTAGGCAATCTTCAGTGCTTTCAGTAAACTCATTTTCTTTGCCTTTATAACCTACACTTAGGTACAGGCTTTCATTTTTAGCATTGACTAAAAGCAAGCAGAAAGTAATTGAAACACTGAAATTAGCATTCTAGTGTGTCTCTCATTTGAATATTGTCCATACTAACAGTAACTTGTGTGGGGCATCTTTCAGATACACCCAAGCCTGTTGGTTGGATCATAATGCATAATCTCAAGATTGTGACTTCCTTTCTTTAGTAATCTCCTTTACCTTGACAGCAGGTATAGCAAATCCCCATGCTGCATTAACTATCAGTAATTTACTCAACTTTTTGTAGCCTGAATGTTTCTTAATCACTACAAAGGAAGAATATTTTATATTGAAGATGCTGGAAGAGGTGCTGGAATTTATTGGTCAACAGCACTAATTTTATATGTAAGAAGGAATATGGTTCTCAGCTCTCTGGCTTTGGAAACTTCTAACAGTCAAATCAGTGTAGCTCAATTGAAAAAGAAGTGGAAATTTTGGAACATGAGGACATTGGCCAGTTCTTTGGGAGCAAGAGCTAGTCCTCTTCCAAAATGCAGAAAGAGTATTATGAGCAGATGGTGCTATAGCTGCATTTGGGTAATGTAACAGTTGTATAACCCATCTTTATTCTTATGCTTTAAACAACCATTTCCACTACCCTTGTGAATCATCCCACTTGAAAGTCTCTTGAGTCCCTGTATTTCATCAGTGATTTTCTGGCCTGCTTCCTTCAGCCTGCCTTTTTTTTTTTTATTTGCTCAGTACACTTACTTGAGTTCTTTCATTAGACAGTCAAAGAAAAAATCCTTCAGAGGGATTAGTAATAAGTCTTAAGGTTATGTCAAGCAAGCTTATGGTAAAAGGATTTCTTAAACATACCATGCATTAGTGAAAGTGACTGGCTAAAAAGGTGTGAACTTTCTACCTGATGCCTGCTTCTCCACTTCCTGCAAGTCCTCAGACAGTAAGCAGACTTATTTATCTGGCACCTAGAAAGTAGGCAGCTGAAGTTTTCAGATGCACAAATTGTAAGTGATAAGGTCTAATGCATTGCAAGGTACAAAAATATTAGAAACCAGAGAAAGAATTTTCCCTCCCCTCCTTCCCTGACACAGTGTACACTTAAAATCGAGAGGAATGCAGCTAAGACTAGTGGTGTTCTGGTATGCTTACTTTTGAGTAGCTTTATTTTACTGAAGTACCATGATCCTGCATGTGCCGTTGTGGCAGTCCTTGTCCATATCACCTGAACACTTGCTTACTTCTATTCCATGCTTATAACTCTAAGGCACACTGAAGCTAAGTTTATGTAACACTTTAATAATAACGGATTCATTTACAAATGCATAATAATTACATCTGACTTCCTTGATTTTTTAAAACAGTGAATAATTATGAAAAGGGGATTTCAATTAAACAGCAAAAATCCAAAAGCTCAAAATTATGATTCAGTTTCTGCCATGTGTAATGTGACCACAGAACATAACTACTCCACTCTCTAGCTTGAGAGCATTCATATTTTTAACACAGAGTACATACTGTGATAAAGAACATTGTACGCTTGGATAATTTCTACAAGTTATCAGGCAGTATTAGCCAGGGTGCCCATATCTGACTTTTGAAAGGGAAGAATATGTGTTTACAGCTTCTAGTCACTCTGACTGAAGGAAGGGACAGACTGAAAGCAGCAGGGCTCTGATTGATAGCAGCTTGAATAAACAAACTGATGTTTATGTCTCTCCTTCTCTCTTTTTACACTGTTAAGGAGAAGCCGTGAACATTTTCCAGCTGTGTTGTAATGGTAATATCTTGGTCTAGATATGAAGCTAGATGAGGACAAGATACGTAGGTAAAAACCACTGTCCTGGAAAGGGCCTTTCCTCAACTCTGTAAAGGGACTACTACAGTCCTTGTAGTATTATTTTTGCATTTGCTAAAAGAATACTCTGAATGTCTGGAGATGAACTGTAGCAGCAACTGCTATAGAAACTTCAGCAGCTTTCCATGGTAATTCATGAGTCTGAATTGCATTTAACAAAAGTTTTATCTCATTCTCTGTGAGGGATTTCTTGCTTTCAGAGAGGAGTTGTGTTGCAATGAAACACAATTCTTAAAAAGATGATGATACTAATTATATTAACTCATGATACTATGTTTGATTCCAGTAGGGATCACAGTCTAAGTCCCAAAACAAAGATTAATTTGAATGTAGAGCCAGTTTAAAGTCACAGCCTCAGCTAGACCTAGTGAGAACAGCTGAACAATAAGAGATACCAATTAGAGTAAACATTTTTCTCTATTGTGAGACTATAAATAAAAATCTGAATGTGGCCTTACGGTCAAGTGATTTATTCATTGCTAGTACATTATTTAGATAATTGAGAAATGTGTTACTTTAATTATCAAGAAATTGAAGGATTTTGTTAGGACAGTGAACGGGGAGCATTTTTTTAAGTCCTTAATTTTTAGGCTCATGGGGTTTCCTTCATTCACAAGAGTAAACGCTGCCACTGTGGTATCTCAGGTGAAAACCTTTCTAGAATGCTTCAGTTCTGGTGAAAAGCCAAGAGTTTTTTGGCTTTTTGCTTTGAGTGCAGAAAGGCTTATATTAAGTCTTTATATGCTTAAGCATATATTTCTTGTTTTCATTGCACTGAGAATCAGCTTGAATTCTATCAGTATCATAATAGATGATGTATCTCCCTATGTTACTCTGTTTTTTTTTAACTATACACTTGTAAATCTTACATAGGCATGTTAGATACAAGTAATAACTATTTCAACTGTTTTACTGTCTTTAGTGTCCTTCGTAGATTACTCCTAACTATGCAGAAGCTGCATTGACTCCTGTGATACAGAACAGGCAAAAAGCAGGCAGGAGGTGCCTGAGGATCTATCCTGTATATCTTATTGCTTACTTATTTGGCTAGTATTACATGATTGTCATTCTTAAACATGGTAAAATTTTGAAGACTGTTTATTTGTACCTATACGATACTTATTGCTACTTCTGCATGAAATTTCCATAGGAAACTCCCTACACTTGGTGGTGCTGTTGAAAATAAGAAACTAAGTTTAGAGAGAAGAATGTAGCAGAAGGCAGAAATTATCAGAAATGTTGTGCTTTGCTAGTAATTTGATGACAAATCACTTGCAAAGTGTCTTGACAAGACACACAGTCTTGCTCTGAGAACTGGGTTATTCTGTACATTCCAAGAAAAAATAATGGAATCATGAAAAGATGGAAAATCTGGTAAAGCAAAGTGAAAAAATTTCATATGTATTGTACTTTACCTAGAACTCACTTAATAGCCCCCATCATGATGAGAGAAACAGGAACAAATACATCCATGCCAAATAAACAACCCCAGGTTTCAGCACTGATGATCTGTAGTTACTTCAAGGCATCCCAGTTATTCACAGTAACAGAAGCAACGGGAAAGATCCAAAGGATCTCTGAGTACTGCCATGTCACAACTCTCCTGAGAATTTCAGTTTTCTCATTAAAGCAATGTCATTACCATGACCTGCTCACAAGCTTGATTGAAATTTCTCTAACAATGCACAGCACTGCAGACAGGATCATGTTATCCAGGCCTGCCTCAGCTTTTTCCAGGGCATTAGCTAAGATAGGTAGATTTGAAGGCAAATAGAAATCTAAGAGAATGCCTAAAGAAAATGAAAGCATACTAACTATACAGTAATTATTGTCATACAAAGTTAACTTTATGAGTTTATATATATATATATATATATATATATATATATATATATATAAAGCAGCAACAGAGGCTGCTAGAGGTCTCTCATCATTCTCATCATTCTAATCTCACCATTCACTGCATTTTTACTTAATGTTCAGAACCAGCACTGCAGTTTGTGTGCTGGGCTAGATTGCCTCTGAAACTAATACGAAGTCATCCATGTTTTTTTACTTATTATTAAAGGGCACGAACTCTTCCACTGGGCAAAGCCAGCACATTTACTCAAACTCCTACGTAAATTGTCCCAGGATCCTAATTTGATGTACTCCGGTGGAAAGTGATTAGGGTCAGAGGACTTAAGCTGTATTCTAACACATATTAGATTTGAATAATCCTGTCTCATCTCTTCTGGCTCCTATCCAGTTTATTTTAACATATTTTGCTGAGTGAGTTTGTTTATAAAGTTTAACCAAGTTTTAACAGCATCTACTGACATTTTTCTAGCCAGTAGACAAACCCTACTAATCCAGGCTCCAAAGTGCATTCGTGTTACATTTTTGTAAGATTTCACAGGAGACTGAATTTGCCAGAGGAAGCTAAGAAAAAACATGGTTTGCCAGAGTAGGCATCTCAGGTTTTTAAAGTATACAAATGCCTGAGCCATTATAGGTCCATATAGAAGCTAGAGATATATTTTGTGTTTCCTGTGCTAAGTGAGAAATTTGCAGAAAGCTTATTAAAAAAAAATACCACATGAATACTGAAGTCTGTGTTTTTCTTTGAATTTTTAACAGCAATGTGACAGGATGTCACAGGGTTCTGTGTCTAGTCCTTGCAGACTCCTCAGAAAATATGAGGGGAAGATTTTACCTCTCTCTTCCTCTCCTTTCTCTATCCATTCATTGTCCAGCTATTTGAAAACAGTACATAAATCTAATCTGAGGGAAATGTCTCTATATGTTAATTAGATTAGAAGAGAATAAACTAGAAGAATGTGTAAACAGACAGACCACATAGACATGATCTGTTTTAAATTATCAGCTTCATGAAAAAAACTTCAAACAGGCATGAAAACACTATCACCATGTATTTAAATTGGAACACTGAAAATACTTGATTCTATTTCCCCCCTTTATTTTTCACAACGCTTCCTTCTTGTGACAGTAGTCTGTTATAATGCAAAAACGTTTTTTCCTTGAAACTCGTCATGTGCAATTTTACTCAAATGAGCCTGCAAACCACTGAAAACCCTTGCTCAGAACTTCAGACAATGAAACAGAAACTTGAGTAATATTTGATAGGGTTGGTCCTTGGCATAGAAGATGCTCTCTCGGTTGGACACTGTATATACTTATCACCTCCAGGTACGAAAATAGTTTTAGTGAATGTCATTTCAGAGTCCGTGGGAAACATCTACACCGATTTATTTCTTAATATGGTACTATATAGAAATAATAACCTTGGAAGAAGGTCAAATGCTTTTTGATTCCAATAGAATATGGAATACAAATGTACCCAATGCAACCAAATTTTGTATTAGCAGAGAATATCTCCAGACCAGATAAAGAGCTTGAAGGAGTGATTGGACACAGACTGGTGAAAGGCAAACCAGAGTAATGCATTTTCAAGGAGCTGAGTTGGTTGTTGGTTGCTAATATTTGTTGGTGTAACTCAGCATCATAAAAAGAGGCCAGAGGAAGGCAAATTTTGTGTTGACTTAAATACTTAAATACCTCTTCTACTAGTTATGGCATTAGGTAGAAAACTAGCACAATGCAAGCTCTGTTGCTATAAGCATTGAAAACTTAAAGGAGTTCTAGACTCAGACATTCTGAATAACTCTATATTTGTTCCTCATAGCACACAAAATCAAGTTTAAAGATATTCAGATCGATATACATGTTATCCAAAATGACTAGAATTCAATACCCTTCTTAAACCAGTAATTTGTCATAAAAATCTAAAATTACTACTTTTTCAGTATATAAGCTGTTATCTTGACAGATCAGGACAAGAAATACAAGGCTGGGTTTTTGTAATGCTAACAAGGTTATTTATGTAGGGGAAAAAGGGAGGTAACTCACATTAAGAAGGGAAATAACTGACTAAAAACTTCTCAAGCAATGACTGGATCCTTTAGACTGGGTTATAATATCAAACTGCATTGGAACAAAAAGGGATTAATGAGGTTATGCTTTGCATCTGTAAATACATAGATGTTTAAAACAATATGTTTAATGCTTCTAAAATATGATTCAGAAAAGAAAAAGAGCAGTGCTGTGAGATAAAAAGATGATTTATCCCATGGCCAGTGTGTTACAAATTGACCAGAGAAAGTAATCTAATCAGACTTTATTAAACTGATTCTGCAGTACATCCCCAATGCCTGGAAGCATTGTCTGAGCTGGTCTGCAGTCTAATCCTGCTTTAGGAGGCTTGCCAACTATTTAGCCTTTTTGAAGTACAAGCACAGACACATACAATTTAATTATTGGAAACTGTTTTAACAACTTTTGGTGATGCCTGACTTCTGAGAGAAGCTGCATTCATGACAGTAGTATTTAAATAACTCTGAACAAACACATCCATTTTATTCAGAGCAAGCTATAGTAGATTCTGTAGGCTCACAAACCAGCCTAAAGAGCTGCTGCCAGGTTATATAATCTTTGAGCTCTCATCCAAGGCAACGCTGAAGGCAAGCACAGAGGGGAGAATTGCTAAGGGGTTGGGTTTGCTTCAGCCATTTCCCCCACTGCATGACAGTCACTGTAAATTGTCATTATTGATGGTGGCAGTTCAGACCCATATCGAAAAGGAAGCTCCATTTGTACGACAGATATCTCCCCACAGATAGCCAAAAGTGCACACTCAAAAAATAAAGGCACACTCTTGTCAGTCCTTGCTTTGCACGTGCAGATATTCACGTTTGCTCTCCTCATCCTTTGCCTAGTTAAATCTCAGTAAGTTCCCATGTCTTGTGGTAAAAGGATAACATGGAGACACTATTTTTTTTTTTTTTTCCACAGAGCTGAGGCAGTGGAAAAATAAGAGCTTATCATGTTAAATGAAGACATGAAGTCACTACATTTCATGCACATTATTTCATCCCAGGAGGTACTACATTTCCTTGCTGTACTGGTTTTGGCTGGATTAGAGTTAACTTTCTTCATGGCAGCTGGTATGGTGCTATGTTTTGGATTTGTGATCAAACCGATGTTGATAACACACCAGTGTTTTAGCTGTTGTTGAACAGTGCTTACATAGTGTCAAGGCCTTGTGTCTCTCATACTCACCCTGCCAGGAAAGAGGCTGGGGGTGCACAAGAATTTGGGAGGGGGAACAGCCAGGACAGCTAACCCCAACTGACCAAAGGGACATATGAAGTTCCATGAAGTTCCATGACATATGACATTCTCAGTAACAAAAAGCTGGGGAAAGAAGGAGGAAGGGAGGGACATTCAGAGTGATGCCATTTGTCCTCCCAAGTAACTGTTATGTATGATGAAGCCCTGCTTTCTTGGAAATGGCTAAACACCCGCTTGCTGGTGGGGAGTAGTGAACTAATTCCTAACTTGGGTTTGCTTGCATGTGCAGCTTTTGCTTTCCCTCTTAAACTCTCTTTATCTCAACACACAAGTTTTCTCACTTTTACCCTTCTTATTCTCTCCCTATCCCACTGGGGTGAGTGGAGTGAGTAGCTGTGTGGGGCTGAGCTGCCAGACAGGGTTAACCCACAAGACTCAGGCACAGTATCTTTCACTGTTTTCCTGAAGATTGTGCAACTGTGCTCCATGCTGTCTTCCCTGACACAAGAATAATGTAACACTTTTGAAGTTAAATATTTGAGAAAATACCAACTTGCTGATCACACCCTTCAAGTGCAATATTACAAGTCCCACTTAGTTAATAATTTCTCTGCTCTTTAAACTACGAACACACATTATTCCTCCTATTGTCTCCCTTAGCTGCATGCTCTCTCACCCTGCACTCTGCAAGACCATCCGCTCCCTCTTTTGTGTTTCCAGCTTGATAGATGGTTCTGCAGAAAGTCTTAGAACTACCTATGTTTCTTTCTCCCACTCCTGGTGAAGCAATACTACTTGCATAATTACACTGATGTCTGTCCATGAATTAAATTGCTGACTTTGATATTGGATTCCTATTGCCTTCCTTTCTTGCCTTAATCAGACAGGTAAGATATTTACATGTGGAAACATGCAAGTCAAGCTTTCAGGGTACATATGATGTAGATTTCTATGGAAGGAAGGAGAACAAGTCTCTATCATTAAATGAATAATACCTCACACTTGAGATACTGCCACCTCTTTTGCATGTTGCTTATGATTTTACCACAAGATTTCTGGTTAAGCTATACAGCAGTGTGCAATGACAGTGCATAAATACAAAAATTGGCAATATTCTGTATAACTGAGGGGACTGGGATCAGTGGCAAAATGTATTTTCATTATTTCTCAGTGCCATATTAAAGTATTGAGTAGCAGAAAGGTTCTACATGAGCAGAGATGAAAAGCAAAGAAAGATGCAAAGTAGGATTAACTCTATGGCATTGCCATCTGCAACTCAGGTACCTCGAACAATAATAAAGACTTTCTAGAAACATGTAGCTTTCCTGCCTTTTCCTTTCCAGTTACATTTTTCATTCTTTCTCTGTGATTTCTCTTCATACCTACCAGAAAGATTTTCTAGAATTTTCCCTTTTCTTTTGTAATAGCGCCTTAAATGCTGGCATTCCCCTTACAAACCTAATTTCTTTCTATGGTAAGGTTACTATCTAGCTGACCAAGAGAAGCCAGTCGATGTAATCTTTTTGCACTTCAGTAAAGCTTTTGATACCATCTCTCACAGTGTCCTCCTAGATAAAATGTCCAGCATACAGCTGAATAAACCCATATTGCTGTGGGTGAGCAATTGGCTGATGAGTCAGGCTCAAAGAGTTCTACTCAAGGGGTCACATTGGGCTGGTGACTGGTCACTAGTGGAGTCCCACAGGGATCCATTCTGGGGCCAGTGCTCTTTAATGTCTTCATCAAGTGGATATAGGACTTGAAGGACTACTAACTAAGTTTGCTGCTGACACCAAACTGGGAGGAGCTGTGGACACTCTTGAGGGCAGAGAGGCCCTGCAAAGAGATCTAGATAAACTAGAGAGCTGGGCAATCACCAACCGTATGAATTTTAACAAGGGCAAGTGCCAGATTTTGTATCTGGGACATGGCAACCCTGGACACACACACAGACTGGGGAACGAGAGGCTGGAGAGCAGCCCTGCAGAGAGGGACCTGGGGGTTCTGATCGATGGCAAGTTGAACATGAGCCAACAGTGTCCTGGTGTGCATCAAGCACTGCATTGTGAGGGAAGTGATCTACCCACTCTACTCTGCACTGGTGCGGCCTCATGTTGAGTACTGGGTGCAGTTTTGGGCACCACGCTATAAAAAAGATATAAAGCTACTGGAGAGTGTCCAGAGGAGGCCATAAAATTGTTAAAAGGTTTAGAGGGGAAGCCATATGAGGAAAGGCTGAAGTCCCTTGGATCATTCAGACTAGAGAAGAGGAGACTGAGAGGAGACCTCATATTCGCCTGTAACTTCTTCACAAGGGGAAGAGGAGGGGCAGGTGTTGATCTCTTCTCTCTGGTGACCAATGATAGGACCAGAGGAAATAGCAGGAAGATGTGCCAGGGCAAGTTTGGGTTGGACATTAGGAAAAGGTTTTTCATAGAGACGGTGGGAGGTGATCATTGCACCAAGCCTGACAATATTCAACAAGCATTTGGACATCACTCTCAGACACATGGTCTGAATCTTGGAATTGTCCTATGCTAGGGCAAGAGTTGGACTTGATAAGCCTTGTGGGTCCTTTCCAACTTACAACATTCTAGTTGCAGTGTTCTAGAAAATTAGTCATGGGTAGAAGCTAACAGAAGACAGGAACATAAATGCATGCATCCCAGTAAATCTGTGCTTGAAGAAATGTTTGGTTTGGCCTCTAAAATTCTTCCTTGGATCTGATTCTGTTAAAAATAATCCGTCCCATGCCAATAGGTTTCCAACATGGTCAATGATTTATAATTTCATTCTTAACTGTTTTGTTTTGGAGAACTTTGTGGAACTGTTTCATTCTATGTGGATTAGAATAGCTTTATCCTGAGTGAAGCATCACCAAATAAATATTTTTTTTAAAAAAGCAAAGAATTTCAAGTTCCCAAAACTTGTAGTAATTATTGGCTATTCTATATGCCTTCAAAAATAAACCATTAAAAAGGCAGGTTTAGAACATTCTCAGTGATCACTGGAGATTAGCTGTCAGGTTTTATCTGCTCTCCAACCTTTCAAACTGCAAGCCATGCAAACCCCATATTTCTAACCTGTTCCTTTAAAATTCCTAGGTTTTGTATGTGTGATGCAAATCCAATTATTTTATTTATTTATTTTGCTTGTATGGTAGCCTTGCATTTGGAAGGCTGCCTGAGGAAAGACGCCTAAAGGAAAAGAGGGAATCCAGTCAGCTATAAAAATATCTTGCATTTTTTTTACAGCATGAAATGTATGGGCATGATGGCAACCTTCCTCTCTTTTAACGCTGGAGCTGTATACAGTAGAGGAGACCACATCACTCTTACCCTGTTGTGAACTTTTGTAAGGTGCAGATAGTGCTACACTGTGATATTTACAGCATTGTGTGCTGTGTTTAGTGGCAGATCTGCTAACAACGGCAAGTCTATTCCTGGCCTTAGAGAGTGGAATTCTGCCTACTCACTTTTTCCTCTCTCTGCATTGCCTTCCTCTTGTCATGTACGTTGCATTTAGACCTTTGAAGTTAAGTAGAGCCCAGCCAAAAAAGAACTCTCAATCTGAGTGCTTTGAGGTTTCTGAGTATGGGGTGGATTTGCATTCACAGATTAGAACTTCTGATTTTAGTATTGGGCTGTGTCCAGAACCATATGGGACCTAATTTCTAGCTGTATTCACATGCAGCCAAGAACTCACAGCCAATCTGAAGAAACCGTTGACAAGCTGACACAAATAGTATTATAGGCAGGATAGCAATGAAAGATTTACACTAAAGAGGCTAGAAACCTCACAAACTTTGATCAGCTAGATCTTAAAAGTTTTTATAATATTGCAAAAAACCAGAACACTAATTCTGCTTTTTCTTTTGGTACAGTAACCAATTTAATCTGCTAAAAAAATAAGTGTACTTTATAAACTAGTCGTTCATTCTCTTTCTGATGAAGAGAAACAGGAGGATAATAAATTCTGCAAATCTTAAACAATTATCTTTTTGAAGAGAAATGAATGACTCAGTGGAGGTTCTTTTCTTTCTCTGTGAACTGTAGAGTAAGCCTAGACAATTACTTTAGCCTAGACATGTGATGTTTATATGTCTCAATGTTTTTATACAGCCCGATGTTCTCAGTCTTCTCTTTGTGTAACTTCTATATGCAAAAAACATGGAGCAAAGTACAGTATGAAATATATCTTACTACAATCCTAAGTGCAATTTTTTTCATTATTTTTTCCATGCCTGGAGAGGTTAAAGCAAAGATCAAGTATAGATTGTTTTTTCACAGCTCTCTTAAAAAGGAGAGGAAAAAAAAATAGCAAAATACGTGAATAAATGGGGATTGGCTGAACAATGCTAATTCATAATGAAAATAACTCGTTTGATTATTTTCATAGCACTGTTTATACAAAGACAAAAAAATTCATTTAATTAAACCAGGGCTGCATTGGGATGTATGTAAATCAAAACTATGGCTTTCTTTGTACAAATGGAAGAGAGAAATTTAAACTAATGTGAAGTGATAAAAATAGGACCTGCTGTTCTCACTCCTATGGCTTGTCTTTTACCATATTATCTTATCCCTCTCCAAATTAGTAAATTAACTGATGCTAAACATCACCAAAGCTGCAATGCTTTTACTGCACAAGTAGCACTCACAAGAAGTGCATTGTACCTTCCTAGTCAAGAGGAAACGTTAATCCAATACAGCACTTCAAATGGTGGGAGGAGTTGGGCACTTTCTTTCCGAGCAGCTTCCCCAAAACACCAGCACGAAAAGCATTTCTAAAATGCCTGTAGTAGCAATCACTATCCTCATTAGGACTTCAACACATCTGAAGAAACTGAAGTTCATAACCAATAGTTTGCATGGCAGTCAGCTTGTAGCTACGAGGAGCTTTGGTTACCACATTCCCCTCCTTCCACGAGGCATGAGGATACAACACATTTGTGGCAGAGTAACGTGAGCACTCTCTCCCTCTGCATTGCATGAATGGCTGAACCCATCATCACTTACACAGGAGTGTATGCAGCTGGGGAAAATTGAGCCTGGATATTTCAGTCCTTGGAAGTATCATGAAGTGAGAAACTCTTAACTTATACAGTTCCTTTGAGGACTGGGAATATTTTTTTACTTGGGAAATTTGAATCCTAGGATATACAGCCTGTTGTCAGGAGGCTTGCTAGTCAATGATTGTGTCCAGTTTCTGATGTAGAAATGGGAGAGAAAACATATGTATTTCTCAAAAACCTTAGAATGTCAGTAGCATCCACATGATATGAAACATTTGTATAGGTGTTTATGTATTTGGGCCCAGGGTAAGATGTAATTTGCCTTTGAGTATCTACTGAATGCATCAAAAATCCAAATCCTCTGGACTAACATGATAGCTTAGAAATTACTGCTTCCTTCTTTGTTTTCACTGATCACAGATTGAACTTTAACTTTTTTTAGTGTTCTACTTTGTGCTTTGGTTTATAGTATCTTAATCTCACTGACACAGCACTATGCCCCATTGTCTAGCTACACTCAGCACAGTCCACATCACTCTACCAGTCTTTAGACAGCTGTTATCCTCCATTTAAGAAACGTGCCCCAAAAAGTAGAGAACCCTCCTCCTTCATACACCTTCTTTCAGGGTGCTAGGATTTTTGAATGGTCTGGTCTCTAAAATGTTTGTACCATACATCGTTTTACAACATCTAACCTCAAAGTTCAGCAGGCTTGGTATGGTACCCTCCTAGAAACTACACAAGAATGGAGAATTTCATGAAATATTTTGAATAACCTGCAAGCAACGTTACTGGGGAGCTAATAATTGTACCCACATGAAGTTCTGATGGTTTTGCAGATGCTGGATGCAGAAGTTGCACTCTATGATTTCAAACTGGAAGAGGGCAGATTTAGATTAGATATTAGGAAGAAATTCTTCGCTGTGACGGTGGTGAGACACTGGAACAGGTTGCCCAGAGAAGCTGTGGATGCCCCCTCCCTGGAAGTGTTCAAGGCCAGGTTGGATGAGGCTTTGAGCATCCTGGTCTAGTGGGGGGTGTCCCTGCTCACTGCAGGGGGTTGGAACTAGATGATCTCTAAGATCTCTTCCAACCCAAACCATTCTATGATTCTATGATTGATTCTATGATTCTATGATTCTATGAAATGCAAGACTGAATCTGGGCTAACTGGAGAACCTTGACAAATCAGAGAAAGAATAGTGACAATTCTGTGTTATGTTGCAAGTATCCATTAGCTTTTATGGTTATTAAGGAGCATTTAGCAGGCATGAACTGTGAATGGTGAAGTAGATTATACTCTACCCAACCTGTTTACCACTTCATACTTGTGTTTCAAAAGAGCTGAAATAGATTCCACCTAGATGGAACTTTCTTCCTTGCATATTTTTTATTTATGCATGTATTGCATACCATCCTGCTTCCCGCTAGCAGCTGCTATCATACTTTTTTATGAGCTGTCAGAATAAATAATTTTTTAAAAACATAAATAATTTAAATATCATTATCTGAAGGTGTTAATTCTTCTGTTCTCATACATGCTACATGTGTAAGTGTCAGCTTTTATATTAAGTTATTTTAAGATTTCTAATCAAAGTCATGCTGGGACAAATCTTGCAAGGTGAAACAAGCGAGGCAACAAACTTACAAAAACTATAATATTTCTTATGCAAAAAACTAAAAAAGTGCAAATGATAGGTACATGTACACAATCTGGGTACAAAATTGCCTATCTTGTCAATAACATGACATACCTGAAGGTGCTTGTAATTCAAATCAATAACATACCCTCGCCTCATGTCACATAAGATTACACACCATTACGTACACAACAACTCAGGACAGTTTTTCTCATCACTGTTTGGCTGCACTTATATATCAGGGCAACTGGCTTCTTCTGCAGCTCTCGTGCCCAGTCATCCAGACTGTGGAAAGCATTGGACTACACTACTGCTCATTTCCTCCCTGAACATTCAAATTTTATTTTAAAGGCAAGGAGGATGTGTGAGGGCATGGTGTGCATACAGGTACCATGGAGTTATAAAGCCTTTTGTCATATAGCTGAGATACAGGCAGTGATTTGGCTGTGAACATATTGAAGAAGACGGAGTATCTTAAAAATAAACTCAGGTCAGACTTTTCTAAACACTTTTGAGCAACTATCAGACATCTCAACAATGTATGATGGCCTTGTCTTCCTTGCAGACTTAACTGAGTAAAGAACAGTCCCTTAGATAACAATTTACCTACAGGCTCTATAGGATTCCTATATTTAGCCATAAACAATGGCAGTAAAAGAACATACCGTGTCTTCCTTCTGCTCCAGTTAGTGTTAAATGTGATAAAAATTAACAGATACAGACTGTTATATTCCTTGCACCAAAATCTTTGTGGAATGTGACATCGCCATGTGCCTTGTAACTGGTGAGAAATTTTTTCCCCATGTACTTTGTTTCTAAATAAAGCAACAAAAATTTTGCCCTCCTCCCTTTTGTCTCTGGTTTCTAATGCTGTGATATTAATAAAGAGTGACATGATTAAAGCCTGTATTTATATTGGTGGAGAATATTTTTGCAAGATACATAGTATAGTGCTCCAAGATGAGGACATTTTTATGGTGACTTTTTGGTGTAAGGTAAGATAAGACTTTCCT
Organism: Caprimulgus europaeus; assembly: GCA_907165065.1. The sequence goes on along the minus strand of OU015532.1, from coordinate 32,702,496 downwards.
CACAAAAAATCACTAGTCAAACCAGTAGATTGTTACAGCAAATTAAGAGAGAGAAATTATTTTTGTGAACATTTCAAGCTATATAATTCACACAACTGCCCTCTAATAAAAGCACTGCGATAAAATCTGCCTGATCTATGTACGATTTACTTTGTCCAGCCCATAGGATTAGGTTCAAGCTCAAAGTGGGAATAAGTGGAACAGAAATGGTTTTGGTCTGATAGCAACAGCAGTTATAGTGTAATAAAGAGTTGCAATGCTGCTGACCCACTGTCTTCATCTTGCACTTCTTCAGGGTTCTCTTTAATCTGAAGGTCAGTAAATTCCTTAAGTATTCAGTAAAGATTTCCCAAGGCCTCCCACGCAATTAGGGGCTGCTGTTTGTTACTGGGGGTGACACAAGACCATTATGAGTTTTAGACTCTTCCTCCACAGTGCTGTGAGATATTCCTCCCTTTTTCTTTTCTCTGTAAGACACATTACTCCCTCACTTGCTTTGACACCAAGTGATTTTTAGCAGCAGATTCCCAGTTTTTCTTTCCTCTGATCTCATCAAGTGAGGATATGCGCAGCCAGTTTGGTGCAAGGAACGGAAAGGTCAAGTTACTGCACAGCAAATCCAGTAACTATCCATATGGGTAATGAGTCTGGTTAGATTTTGGATCCTCTATACTAGAAGAAACAAAACAAATACTTTTGGAGTGAAAAGCTACACCCCTTTCTAAAACATGCATTAACCTTATCTCAACTGAAGACTTTGGATCTATATTTTGTAATAAACATTGTTGCCCAAAAAAGCAATAAAAGAAAATGGGGCCTTTCACAGAAGGGATCGTCTTCTTTGCACTGCCCAGAGGCATTCCTCAAGAACACAACTGCACTCTCAGTACCCACACTTTTTATTTAAAAGTGAAGGCATGCTAAAGGCTATAACCTCAATCTCATTAGTCGTCATAAACTTTTAGGTCCTGTGAAAAAGAACATCATCATTCTCCACTACAGAATAGAGACTGGATTACAAATAGTGACACAAGTGGCTTCCTTTTCCAGATTTAGTTATCTTGTATTTTTTTTTCAACTTTCCGTAACTGTTTCTGTAACACTGAACTTGTGCTCATTTTCCCATATAAACTGATTAAGAACGTATGTCACTAATGGCGGACTAGCGTCATGCATTTACTCAGAGGATCTATGCTTATTAATAATCAGAAAGATCTTTATTAGATCTACTTTGGAAAACACACCAATGTCCTAGTATATTACGTCCTACAAAAGTTTACATACTTACTTGAAAAATTAGGCATATCTAAACATTACATATGGCTTGCTGCTGACCAGAAACACTCGTGAGTTGCTGACTTGCTACCCTGGATTGTAATTTTTCCTCAAAAAAACCCCCCTGACATTGTCAGTGCTGTTTAAAAACATATGGCCTTACAAGAAGGCTACAGTCTGTGGAGCAATGGAGCAATGGAGACTTTTCCCACAACTGTTGAACAACTGGGTGTGAAAAGCACCTAATGTGCTGTTCTGTCTTTCACCTTAGGGGTAGACATTTCCTAGCTATTTCTGTAGGATAAGCAGGATTGTCCTACTGCAAGATCTCATTCCTGAATCCATTCCTAATTCTTTAATACGTCAGTTTTTGTTTTCTGAAATTGAATTTTCTTCTGTGAGTTGAAAGTGTAGTCTCTGTGTGAAATAGCCTGTGCTTTTCCTACATGGTTTTTCTTCCCTAGCTGACATGCGAATTTGCAGAGAAAAATTTGACATTAGAGCACATGCAAATACTGGGGATTTGTTGTTATTGTTGTTTTTCTCCAAAAGCACTTTTCCTGCCTACTAAACAGCTGAATTATAATGTTTATGAGTATACAGAACATTTATTTTCTTTTCACTTTACACAGAAGGATCATTTGGCTTGTGTTGTCTGTTAGATTGGCTTGGAAGAAGTGAGTCACAAGTGATTCTGTGTTTGCTGCCGCTGAAGTTGCCACATTTCCAAAATACTCTGTGCAAATATTCTATGGAATGTATCACCCAATGCAACCCTGTTCCTGAAAAAATTGTTCAGATTTTCACACAATCACAGAAAAACTGATTTTCCTTTCTTTCTTTCTTTATTTTTTTTTTTTTTAAAAGGTGGAAATCAGACATACATTTATGACTGAGCAGTCCTGAGCTGATTTTTTCATCTATTCACTTCAGCTGTTCAGTATTTTCCTACAGTATCACACTGACACAGAAGGAAAGGAAATAAATTTTCTAACCTCTTCACTCAAAGTAAGTGAAAGAATCATGCTTCTTTCCACAAGCTGAAGTCATAAAGCTGGTTGTATGGCATCTTTTCCAATATATGAAACCCCACAATGCATTTTCAAATAATTTTGTGGCACAAGAAGAATAATATCTGTTTGGGGAACTTGGCAAACATTCCACACAGGAAAAGTTCTGTAGGGCAAAGACAATATAAACAGAAGACAACACTCACCTGTTTTTATCATCCCTCACTCCTTGTCCTAGACTTCCCAATGATGTTAAGTATGCTACTTCAGATGCACTTAGGTATTGATTTTTAAGATATGCTTCTTCTCCCTGTCTGACACATGAAGAGGTTTCATTTGTGCAACAGAATCATTAATCACTTCTGAAAATCCTGGCCCTCTCCGTGGTTAGACAGCTGCACAAGATACCGGGATGCTATTTCCAGCAAAGCTAGTTGGCATCTTCTGATGCTGCAGCAGGAAGATTTATCTGGAATTTTAAGGTATCAGAAATGAATCCTAGGTTTACCATCATGTAGGCTACAACAAGAAACAAAGAGGGAGAAAGTAAGCATAAATATTTACTGTGATTCCTCTTCATAAAAAAAAGATTTCTGAAGACAAAAAACCCAGGAGTCATAGAATGTTTTTTTTGTGTAACATTAGGGTGTACAAAGGAGGATTTTGTCATTAGGACCTTTAGGAATGTGGAGTCTTTTACACCTCTTTCTTAGAGAGGGTTGTATGATACAACATTGTGTACAAGGAAAATTGTGAACATTAAGTGAAGTGGTCAGTTATTAACGAAAATCTAATAGGCATTTTAGAATAGTTCTTAGCAACAGCAAAGCCAACACTTGAAGCAGTCTTAATAATATAAATTTTCTCAGCTTTATCTCTCTCTTATTGTTTTTTTTTACTGCTCTTCCTACTACCCCTAAATTTTTCTGGCATTAGGAGGACCTGAATTTGTAACGTACATTTTTGTTACACTGAAAGTAAGCATTTTTTCAAATTTGAAAATAGAAGAATGTAATGAGAGTTTTCTCTCCTTATGGTAAATAATATTAAAAAGCCTTTGTTTAGGCCTATTATTCCATGTTAACAGCTTTAGAGAATATTAACAATAGGAAATAAAAGTTCAGTGCAACAAGAGGAACTCAAACTTATTTCTGTTTTCTCAAAACAGTACTTAGCATCTTTGCAAATGTGGTCATCCAGAACATAGGCAGGATAAAAAAAAAAATAGTTGAATACATTTTCTGGTAGTTCATGTCTAATTCCTATTTTGTGCTGCAAACCAACCCTTTACTTTATCTGATTAACTTCTAATTTAATTTTCTGTATCCATCAGTTTACGTGATAAAAGAAATAATACCCATTACAGATTTTAGCATTTAAATTAGTTGATATCATTAAACTGACAGCTAAAACTTTGACACGGTTTTTATGAGATTTTTACCATAGCTAATTCTACATCCTCTTAAACAATGGAATCTGTAATTCCACTAAAGGAAAAAAAAATCTATTGATTTCCCAGTTAATGTCAAGCTTCTCAGCTCTTCTCTAGTTCCATGCAGTTTTGAACTAGATTGTACAGTGCTCTTCAGTCACTTATCTCCATCTGAACAATGGCCCCACGAGGTGCTAAGGAGATGAGCAGCAGAGAGGCTGTCTTTTGCCATGCTTTTATGCAGTTTTCTAAACCACTGTAAAACTCTATTGTAATTTACTGGTATCTTCTATGCACCTAATGTCACTGAAGACTCAGGGCAATGGGGACTCTGGCTGATGGTGTTCTTTCATCCAAAGCACCAGGGGGAATTTGAAATATTGGAAATATTTCAGATGCTTATGAAACACATTCCTGGTCTGTTGAGAAAAAAATAATCTCAATACAAATCAGATTTTTAATGAAAACCAGACAATCTACATGAATACTTCAAAATCTGTAGGCCTCTAAATAATTACTCTACAATATCTACTCTGTAGCTTCTTTTTTCCTGTGCTTGTTCATCAGAAAAGAATGACAGGAAAATGAAGTGGTATAATTCAGGCTACTTTCTGAAGTACCTGATAACACTTGGTGAACACCAACAGTTTTTTCCAACTTCCTTATTACTAGTACCACTTATCAATGTTCTAGACAGGAGTCTGTTTTTACTAATGTTTTGTAAGCTCTTTTCTTTTAACTGAAGTTATATTATTACAATTATATTATTAAAATTCTATGTTATATATACCATATAAAATATACAGGCAGTTTAAAGATTATTTCAGCAGATATAATTTTATGCATAACCATAACAAAAACATTTGTTTTGATTAAAAAAATCCCAACTGTTTGAAAATATCATTCTTATATGTGCTCAAGAGGTCTACATGTTGTTTGCAAGCAAATTTTTAATAAGTGTTTATGTAAGGAAATGTGATTGTTTTAAAAAATATTGCTCTTCTTTCCCCTTTCCTTTCCTTTTCTTTCTGACATTAAATGAACCAACAGTAAATATCAGACATACTTAGGCTAGAAGAACATGAACAGCAAGAAGTGATGGTGGAAGAAGGTGATGTTCATGCTTTATGTGTAACGATGCCAAATCATCTGCTAGTTGCCCTTTTAATAACCTCTTTTTATTTCACTTAATCTAAAAATATCTCAAAAGCCCTTAGTGAAGCCACAGTTTTAAAAAAATGCAATATCCTGTAAGAAACAACAGGTTTAGGAGTCCTCAATCATGCCCTAGAAAAGCCAAAAGAACTTGAACAATCTACAGTATTTCTGGGAAAAGACCCTGTTGTAATCCTTTGCCAGTCAGAATCAGCAGAGATTTAAAATCTTCTCATGCAAATGTTAACCCCACAACTGGCAAATCTCAAAGAAGAATCTTTGATGCTTTTCACTGACTTTAAGAACAGCTGAAACAGCAAGCAACTGGGACATTAAAAATAAAGTGGCACATTGGAGATTAATTTTATTTGCATACACACAATTTTATGTGTAATGTTCAGATAACTGAAAGCTGATGGAAGAATTTCTTAACAGCAGAGTGAAATAGAATAATGATTAGAATGCAGTAAGGCAGAGGGTAAAGGGTCAAGTCAGGACTCTTATCTTCATTTAAAACTCTTGGCCTTACTGCAGATCTGGAAAACAGTCCAAAATACAGACCCTGAAGTTCAATTACTGTTGCTACGCCAGGGTAGCAAAAGAATGCACATATACTTGTTTGGGATTTAGATGAAAATAATGCAATTCAGTCCTTTATGCATTTGATGGCATTAGCAACTTCAGCATTTCCCACAAGTAGCAATGGAGAGATTTTTGAAGCACAATGAGAAAGTAAAAACATTTTTAAAAATTTGCTATGGACTCCAGTAGCCAAATTTTTTTGACTGATTCTAACTCAAGATTACAGTGTTTCTATATGCAATTATCCTTTCCCATAAAACAAAGACATTATTTATCACATGACATGTGAAACAGTATACCTTCAGGTTTGACAGCAATACCTGAGTGATCTTCAAGATAGCTTTGCTTGGGCAAATATTAAAAGAATAATCAGAAGTAGGATATCTGTTTCATTCATTTAATCTCTCAGAAGAAATGCACAAACCCTAAATATTTACTTTGTAGCTTGATTTATGTATTGGCATTCTAACATCACAGTTAACTCTTTGATCTGCACAGATATATGCATTACCTTATTCAACTAGACCGTTCAGTTAGCCCACAATTCATGTTGCAGGTGCACAGCCTCCAAGATAGCTCAGTGCAACCTGATTTGGTCTGCCAAGCTTGCTGACAAGAAACACAGCGCAAATGCAGTGATTTTGTTTCAATATCTGTAGGAGTAGCCACATTATCATCACATAGATCTTGAGCTACTAGATGTGCTTGAACAGAAGCTGATTTATGTAGAGGCAGCTGAGATGTTTGTGCACCACAACACTTCAGGTTTTGGTTGAGTATACTATGTAAGATGCAGCACAGTAAGGAGCTGGCCATATCACTACTAAACTCTTGTCTCCAGGATCTCCTATCCTGCTGCCTCCAAGAAAATAAACCTTCTTGGAATGGGGTATAATGCAGGGTTGAACGCAAACACTGAGCTCATGTTGTGTACACCAGGCTGCGGTAGCTGGGATCCTTTCTTAACCCATGTGTTTCATTTTCCTTTTATTCTATTCCTGTCAAGTAGGGAACTGACTGCAGGACTGTCCTGTTATGATGGGGATGCTGGAGATTTACTACATCACTTTGGCTAGCAATATGTGGAAGATCCATTTCTTCTCCTTTCCTTCTCCCCTGGACCTGCTACTGGCCAAGGCTTAGCCAGTCAGTGATGATGGTAACGCCTCTGTGAGAAAATAATTAAGAAGAGGAAGAGGAAAAAAAGACCCTGCACATTTCTCAGCTGAAGAGAGGAGTGAGAAGATGTGAGAGAAACAACCCTTGCAGACACCAAGGTCAGTGAAGAAGGAAGGGGAGGAGGTGCTTCAGGCACTGAAACAGATTCCCCTGCAACTTGTGGTGAGCCTGTGAGGCAGGCTGTCCACCTGCAGTTGATGGAGGTCCATGGCAGAACAGATGACCACCTGTAGCCCATGGAGGACACCACGCCAGAGCAGGCAGATGCCTGAAGGAGGCTGTGACCCCATGGGAAGCCCACGCTGGAGCAGGCTCCTGTCAGGACCTGTGGCCCATGAAGAGAGGAGCCCACGCTGGAGCAGGACTTGTGACCCCGTGGGGGACCCACGCTGGAGTAGTCCCTTCCTGAAGGACTGCACCCTATGGAAAGGACCCAGGCTGGAGCAGTTTGAGCAGAACTGTCATTAATGGGAAGGACACACGTTGGAGAAGTTCATGGAGGACTGTCTCCCGTGAGAGGGACCCTACGCTGGTGTGGGGGAAGGAGCGCAGAAACAACCTCTTCTCCCCCTGAGGAGGAAGGAGCGGCAGAAACAACCTGTGATTAATTGACCCCAACCCCATTCCCTGTCCCACTGTGCTGCTGGGGGGAGGAGGTGGAAATCAGGAAAAAAGTTAAATCTAGGAAGAAGGGAGGGTGGGGGAAGGTGTTTTAAGATTTGGTTTTATTTCTAATTATCCTCTGATTTGATTGGTAATAAATTAAATTTATTTTCCCCAAGTCAAGTCTGTTTTGTCTGTGCCAGTAACTGATGAGTGATCTCTCTCTGTCCTTATCTTGACCCACAAGCCTTTTGCTATATTTTCTCTCCCCCTGCCCAGTTGAGGAGGGGCAGTGATAGACCAGCTTTTGTAGGCATCTGGCAGGCAGCCAAGGTTAACCCACCATATACCGCCAGCAAGCTGAGTGCTCTGCCCATTTCTGGGACACAGGCAAGCAGCACAGGGGTTGGTTCATTAAATACAAGGGAGAAAAATCAATGTGGTGGAGACATGCAGCTGCTCTTCCAGAGTTGCTCCCATCTTCTACTACACTAGCTTTGATGCTGGTCAACCACTTAGCAGCTTTGTCTGCTAAGTTCTATCCTTGCTAAGCCCAGTTGCATCCCATTTTCCATGCCTGTAGACTTTCCTTCAAAAAGCTGCCTAGAAGAGGAGCCTTGCACATGGTAGAGGCTGGGTCTGTAGCTGCCTAAATTGCTTTTATGCTTGGCAGTATTTGTCTGTCATTCTCCTCATTTCCTTACAACCTTTATATTTTATTTTATTTTGCGGTAATATTCAGAATGTCAGTACAGACACTTTGTATTTTCAAGTTTCCACATCATACCTGGCCCTGTGGCTGGTATTCACTAATCTGCAAATGCTCTAGTTCCAAAACACATGCCGGATCTTAGGCTCTAGGCTACTGAAGCCTAAACCTGTCATGAACATGACGTACATAGCTACTAGAGGCAGCAGGTTCTGAATATTCAGTAACACTAGAGCAGTATGTTGCACAGGCTCTGTGCTGCGAACATTATTTATAGTTCACTTGTGAGTCAATTGTTTGCAGCATTTGCTGGAGGTAAGTAGGGTTTTCAACCTTTAAAAATAGATGTTAACAATAGGCATGAATATTATCTTACATGCATATATGTGTGAGTGCCTACTACAGAGTTACAGCTAGCCATCCAAACAGAAGCAAACAGCTGCATCAGCAAGGTCCTGATGAGCTGATTACGCCTGTTTCAAATGTAGGGTTGTACATGCTTTTCAAAGTTATAGAATCATATAATTCTTTTGGTTGGAAAAGACCTTTAAGATCACCAAGTCCAACCATAAACTTAGCACTGCCAGATCCACTTCTAAACCATGTCCCTAAGTGCCATGCGTACATGTCTTCTAAATACCTCCAGGGTTGGTTCTGTCACATAGTACTGAATGCAGGTCTGCCAGGCTATGGAGGACTGGCTCATGGATACTTACAGAATCACACAGAATCACAGAATGTTAGGGATTGGAAGGGACCTCAAAAGATCATCTAGTCCAACCCCCGAGCCAGAACAGGATCACCTACAGTAGTTCACACAGGAAGGCGTCCAGGTGGGTTTTGAACGTCTCCAGAGAAGGATACTCCACAACCTCTCTGGGCAGCCTGTCCCAGTGTCCTGTCACTCTCACAGTGAAAAAGTTTTTCCTTTTATCATTATGCAACACCCTCCAGCCATCCAGCTAGATACTGACAACAGCACCAAAATCAAGTATATCACAGGGGTTAAACCATGGTGGGAAAGGAAAGCTCATCTTCATCCGTACAGTCTCCAGCACCTGCCTGGGAGAAGCCATGCCAGGGGGTGGAAGCAAGGAGATGTTTTGCCTCCACGTCTCATCTGAGCTTCAGAAATGTTTGTAGTAAGTACTCTTCATATGTCAAGTAATTTCTGTTGGCCACACAGATTATTTTTCCCGCAAAGATGACAATCTGACAATCTCACCAAAGACAGTAGAAATAATACAAAGTTGTCTAAGTGACAAAGGGATTCAAATTAGATTCATAAAGGATAATGCACAAATATATTTATATATATATAAGTATATATAATACTTGAAAACAGGTTCTGGTTGTTTTGGGTTTTTTTTTTTCAATAATCTATTGAGCACCTTAAAGTGAATTGCTTGAAATACTTCCATACTTTGTAGAGATGTGTAATTTCAAGGTCTCAGAGTGGTTACCAGGATTTCATTTGCAACAAGGCCTGCCAACCCTGAAAGAGTAGGGCACTTTGCCAGTTTGTTCTTGTTTTTCAGCTCTGGCCAGGTAATGAACAAAATTCCTTTCGTAGTTTGATTAAGGCTAAAAAAAATGTATTTTAATAATGTATGAGGCTTACAGTACAAAAAGGCTGCTGCAAAGGAATCCTAACGGGTTCTAAATTAGGTCTGACCTCTAGAAAGGCTTGCTAGCCACCTAACTCATCCCAATGTGCTTATCTGTTTCTGTGGGACATTTCATGTTAGTAAGACATTTTTAAGGCTTATTTCTACATAAGTACACATTTTTGGATGAAGATAGAAATGTCTAAACTGGTTCTTTTTGTCACACTAAGTTATCATCACAAAAGCACTTTAGGGAGAATAGATTCTAAATAACACAGTCTAGGTTTGGGCTAAAATCAGCATGCTCCTAATCAAAATCTCCAAAGTGAGATTAATTAGACCTGAATGGGATCATCCTTGTTTTTTGCAGGACCAAAATCTGACCTGGATTATGAAAAAACAATACCAGTTGTAGTTTTACCCAAGTGGACATTAGATGGATTAAGTGACTGAAAATATTCTCAGAAGATTTCTGGGTGAGGGGTGTGTGGGGGATTGAGAGGTATATGAATTTTTGCTTTCTAATGGTTGCAATGGTTGAAATTATTTGTTTCAGCAACCATTCTCTCCCTAAATCTTTTTACTTTATGAGAACACTGGAATGCTGTAAGTGTCAGTATGGATAACACCTTCACATGTATGCTGCTCGCTGACCTCAAAGTACAAGCATAAAAGGCCAAGAGAAACCATGGTGGAATAAGATGCAGTGTTTTAGTAAGGAATACATGTTTTATATTTTTTGGCATTGTGCCACTGTGTTCAGAATTAAGGGATGGATTATTGCGGATTTGTTTTCTTTCAGGAATTAGGGCTGGCCCTGGCTTAGCTTCAGTACTGCAGAGGTATTAACTGCAATGCATTTCTGTCTTACAGCTTCATCCCATTTAGCCATTGTGACTTTGGAGTGACTTCCAAAGCAATCCAATCAGAATGAGTTGGCAGATTAATGTTAACTTTCATGTCAGGACTGAAGGCAATGCAAAATGAAAATGCTAAAAGAAGAGGCATTGCACCAGCCATTCTGTAGCTAAAAATGAAACTGAACTGTCTCATGTGAGCTAATGAGCCTTTGTTTAATCTACAAATGGGTAAAGCATTAGTATACTGCCTTTCTGTATATTAATCACTCTCAAAATTTAAATAAAATTGATGCTATAACCTCTGGCCAGTATACTAGATCATATCCAAGGACAGCCATCTAAAATTCATCTAAAATTTTGGATTATCACAAAAGTTTCCATCTTCCTTAGCTTTGGCAGCCACTGAGTTTGTGGTAAATTTTATACTGCAGTTCCTCAGGAACAGTGCTGGCAAGATTAGAAGAAGATTCACTGTTTCACCTTTTGTTTAGGCAACAACTCATATTGTGCTCTCCTCCTTGCAACAAATCAGTATGGAGTACACTGATACATTTTAGGGTTCAGAGGCCAAGAGGGGAGTTTGAAACAATATAAATTAACCCCCCCATACAATTTGAATATTTATTCTAATCCAAACATCAGAGATGAATGATCAGTGCAGCTCTTTGGCAGGACTGCACTACAACTAAGAGCCTGTATTGATGTGCGTGACTCAAGCTTCTAGTCCAATACCTTCCCCTCAACCTGATGACTTAATTTCCATCCCAGTCTAAAAATACTTGCTTCTTCTCACCTGCATGATACTAATTACGGAGATGGGTACTTTTTGGTTGCATTTGAATGCTGTATAGGATTAAGCCTACTTTAGGATTTCCAGTTTATAAATTTCTGTTCTCCAGGAATGCAAATGATGCAACAACATGTGGTACTCTTGGATTTCTGGTTGAACACCTTCTACTGACTGTCATTTATCACTTGCTTAAATTATATAATGCAAGCAGGAAGCCTGAAACATGTTTTTCAGTCTGTGGCTTTTGAGGGCCATTTCTTCAGTAATACTTGTAAATCTCATGAAAAAACAAAAAGTGAAATCTCAGAGATATAGTTGTACCTGCAAAATACTATCTACATTAGCTTAGCCAGGATGTTCTTAACTTCAACACAATATACTAACATTACAGTACCAGTCAACACTATCCTGATTTTAGCTTCTCAGATCTGTAAGCAAAGCTGGTAAGTTCCTGGTCATAATCAAATAAAACTATTTGCTGTTCTTCTTTCAACATTGAAGATATTTTTTTTTCACCAGGACATTTTTTTCTGTTTTATTGTCATTTTCCTATATGTTAGAATAAAATTTATAAATGTCAGTCTTCCCATTTTTCTATGTAGAGTTTTAATAACCCCTTGCTTTAATAAGTAAAAACACTTCTCAGTACTGTATTTCTCCCAAGATTCAAGTATCTTCTGTTTTTCACAATAGAATGGACGTCTTGGTACATAGCTTGTATGTCTACTCATTTTGCTTCTTATAAGTTGGGAAGTGCATGACAGCAAGAAAGATAACAATAAAAATAGCAGGCGATGGGACTTTGGAGAAATTATCGGTCTGACAATCTCTCATACTCACATAAGATGACACAGATGCTTTCTTAAAAACATACTGATACACTAAGCCTTTAGTAAATAAATTATTATTAACATTTCTCTAGGATCTAACAGCTGTATTAAAAATAGAGCAACACTATAATAGGAACACTAGAAAACAGAGACCTCCACATACTTACCACAAGAAATTATTCTAATGAAAATATTCTAAGCTAATAATACTGTGAACAAAATGTCATCTGCAAAGTTACTGACATTTTCTAGGAGGACAAAACTGAGAAAAATTAAATTCAGACATGATGGAACTAAGAACATATGAATTTTAAGGAAAATAAGTCACTACATGCAGATTGTTAAATATAAGCTATCAATCAAATGCTGTTGCCCACTTCCACTGAGAGGAAGTTCTTTGACTCTCTCTTTTTTGCAGAGTGGATCTGTTTACTGTGGAGGTGGTTGCTGTTAGCTATGGATTCACATGGGATGTCAAGGTGGTGGATAGCTCCTCCTGCAGCATTTTGGCTGATGCTGGCAGAACTCCGACAGGCAGTGTGATGCAGTTCTTATATAACACCCCAGGGTTAAAACTAGGTTCCCTCCCATTTCCAGCAGCATGCAGCTTGCATTTCTTGTTCTGCAGTGTCATAGAGTACTAGATATCAAACCTGACACTGCTGAAGGACTGAATAATAACCACTTATTATTGAGGAACCTCAAATCTACTTCATCTTTGGGTAATATAAACTAGACAAAGCAATTTCATCTTTGGAACGTTTCCCTGGCATTCTTTTAAATTGCTTTTTCTTTTTCTCTGTTTCATGAGCTGTGCACAATGGTGATATTTATGGTGCAAAATTAGCTTCTTCAAATGCCATGCTTCATAGTAGGGGTTCACAACTCAGATATCAGAATTATTGCCAGCACACACCACTGATGTTGTACTTGTATAATGATATATCACTTATTGGAAGACTTTTCTTTCCTCAACATAAAATACAGATTAATGTACAGGACATTCCCCAGAAGCCTAATATAATTTTATAATGAGTAGCAAATTCCCTGCAGAAATCCTTTGCTTGCCTTCAAGGTTTTTGATAGAGTATCACTTCTTATACAAGTATCTTTCTCATCTTTTTTAATTTAATGACATCTTGTTATTAAACTGAACTAGAACAGGAATGAACCCTGCATGAAATGGTAAACACTTGAATAACTCAAAATATATTGTTTCAGTGAACATTATATTTTGTCCAGATCAAATAAAATCACCTTCTGCTTAAAATGATCCTATTGTTTGGCAGATCAATTTGTTTTAAGCAAAGGGCTTGTAATATTTTGCTGAAATTATATAAAGAAAATACAGAAAATAAAAACATCAATTTAACTACTGGTAATAATATGTTACAGATTCTTCCTATAGCTATAATTTCTTCAAGAAAATTCAAAAGCTTTGCAAGATTAACTCCCACATGCTCACAAAACCTATTGTGTTCTGAATAGGGCAAAACAAAGTAACGCATGGCTTCATCCTGAAGATGTCTAGAGCTAGCTCCAGGCTTGCTGTTATGGTCCTTCAGCACAATGCACAGCTGTTGCTAACACGGAGTCATTAATTAATATTTGAAAAAAATACACCTCTGGTACTTCAGTTCTGCATCCAGGCTAATAGGTCAGACCTGTAAACCATCCTGATTAACTCAGTTATTGCATGGCACTGAAGTCGGCCACATTACTTACCAATCTGGAGTTGAGTTGCAAATCTCTCCCGTGATACACTATGGAATTATTTAAAACATTCTGTTTTCTTCAGGATGAAATCAACAAGAAAATGATCTGTCAAACCCTAGATGAAAACAAAACCACCAAATTCTGCAGCAAGAGCATTAAAACATCTCTTGTAAGATCTTTCTTTTCATTATTTAATCTTGAAATATGTTTTATCTATTCTAACTTACTGGGAACTGCAAAGCAATGTGATAGCACTAGTTTAGTTCATGTATATCAAAATGTTGGTGGACTATTTAAAAAAAAATTCTAATTTGTGGCCTGAAACTAAGCATATAAATTCTGAAAAATAATTTATTAATTAAAATATAGAGTGATTAAAATAATAAAGATATAATGAAAAAAAATTAGTTATTCTTTTTATTATGAGGATGTGTTAGAGTTTAATTAAAATTATTCCAGCATGCTTTAAAGCCAAAATTTATCATAAAATAATATTTTCCTTTTTTTCCCCCCAAACATTGTTCAACCAAATTAGCTTGTAATAATTACACTTGCAAATACATTCATCATTTGCTGTCATGGGCCAATATTGTGCAAATATCTTATTTGGCTTTCAGTCGTTCATGCTCCACTTCATGTTCACCCACTTGAAGTGCACAGCTTGAGAATCTGCAACAGGAATGATTATTTTTCTTAACTGTTGGTTTATCCTTGCAGCTACAGAAATAAAACCTGTACATTTTTCTCTGAAATTCATTTATACATAGAAAATCTGCAGATTCCCATAATGCCTCTAAGGTTAATAAATAGAGATTCTTAATTTCTTCTTTTGTAATTTCAGATGCTATTGAGTATAAAATTCTTCTGTGAAGTAACCTTTCTAGATCACTAGCAAGTTGAAATCTCAGATAAGGCTAATCCTTGATTTGATATTTTTACAGAGGTTATACAGTGGACTCCACTTGAACTGGATACCACTTGTCCAGACAATCCTGCCAAAAGCTGATTTTCCAGGCTAAATCTGTTTTTTATATGGCACGCTAAACCCAGTGGAATATTTTTCTTTAATTCAGGATTTATAATGACTCCTAACAAACTCCTTTCATCCCATAATAGTTTTCTCCGTCCTCTAACAATTATAGTTTTTTAAGTGCAGCAGGTGTGCATGGGATGTTGAAAGCAAAGGCAAGACAGTACTTGTCTGAAGGAGCTTGCAGCTGAGGCTATGAGCTCGCAAATAGTTCTGCACCTGCTCAGTGTCTCTTTGTGACAAGTCCCAAAGAACTGTGAGCCCAAACCACAACTGATTCTGTATCATTTAAAGCAGCAAGAATTTGATATTGAATTTAAACTGGAGAGGAATAAACCTCATACTTGTTGCAGGGACTGGATTTATTGCAGTGAGACAGCAATAGAAAACAGAGCAGGCACTACTGAGCTGAGAATTCAGACACATGGGACATGAAGCAGCAAGAACTTAAATTTCCAAGTGGGATTAGCTTTAGTAATACTGATTGGTAAGTACTTGTTCTCTAGTGAACTTGTCAGTCCAGATTTAGGAATTTCTTACACATGGAAAGCATCATGGTCCTAAGAATAGGCACTAGCAGGAACTAAGAGACTAATAAGTGACCCAAGCCAGTCTGTAAGAAAGACTAACGAAGAAAAAGAAAATGCTGCTGAATAGCAATGTTGTTAGGGTAGTCAGGAGGAAATTACTTTCTGCAGGATGAGGGAATTTGGATGTAGATTATTAATCCTAGTTTCTAAAAGCTTTTCTCTGAGAAAACAGGTAGAAATTGTTTCTCTTTTATACCACATCCCAGTGAAAAGATTCAGGTTCTTACCTGCCCTGTGTGACTGATTTGTAAGGGGAATTTGAAAGCAGATCTCCCACCTTCCCCCAAAATGAACTAGAAGTTAATTACTCAGAGATAACTTAACATCCCTTCCTTTGTCAATAGGGCGTCTGAAATCTGATTTGATTGTTGGCATATAAGGATGTCTATGAGATTAGTCCTAAAAGACAAGCCAAGCAGCAGAATTCTTACTCTGAGAATCTGCCACGCTCACATTCACAGCTGCTCGGCATCTTCAGGACATGCACAGGATATCACTATCCAGCATCAGAAATTTGGGCACCTAGAAGAATTTGTTGGTGGAGTATTTTGGTGCTGAGATAATTTCAGTGCCTTTCAGGTTAAGTAGCAGCTAAGCAGGGCTTTCTGAGGGTCTCACAGCTGGATTTAGGGAACTGAAGTGGCAGTCTAAATTTAGAGAGCTAAAGTGCTATCTAAATTCCTTTGTGAAGCTATGTGGGAGAGGTAGGGAGCTAATCTATTGGGGGAGGATAGCTATTTCCAAAGGCTTGGACCTAAGGAAAGCATGTGCCAATGCAACTACTGAGACACAGATTTCCGTACTTGCTTATATTCCTTGCTGGTTTAGAACTATGCTGAGCTATTCATGAGAAAACTATGTTTCTTGTACAGAAAAGCAGGGAATTCCATGTCCAGGGTCTCTGCTTAGCTGCTCCAAATCTCCATACTTAACAGCATGCTCAGAACCAAGTTATTTGAACTTAGATACCTTAAGTAGGTGTTGTCTATGTAGCCTGAAATAGATCACAAACGGGAGATCTGGTTACAGGCAGTTTAGTTTCTGAGTGTCTATAGAGCAATTTCTACTTCCCAGGGACTCCTTCCTTTCCTTTAGAGGCACGTAGTAAACTAATATGTAACCTATACCTATATAAAATATAATACCTTTCTTTTTGTGCCTTCTCTTATGGACTGCCAGCACACAAGTTGACTTTAACTCCATACTTATTTGCTAAACTCTGCTTCGGAATTATTTTGCAAAGAAAACATGATTGACAATATTATCCAAAAGCATCCCATTTTTTCTGTGACTAAAATGCTTTCCTTTTGAGAACTTGTGTTATAAATTTTAATCCCGAGAGAACATTCATCAATAAATTGCAGTTAGCTGGTAATTATAAAAATTAGTTCTAACGGAAATATTCCCAGAAGTTCAGCTACAAGTAGTAGCTTTTGTGATCTACATAAAAAATGTAATATTACTAGATAGATAGTAATATATTTCTAATAAATAGTAATATATTTGTGATGAAGAGATAAATAGGATTAAATGGCTACTATTTTTGGCAATATATACCGATTTGTAGAAACTCATAGTATTCATATTGTTGGAGCTTGCTAGGAACTTTATAATTAATGGTACTATTTACCTGAATTTAATACTAATCTTTCTACTGTGTTTTTGTCAACTCTTTGAAAACTTTGTTTTGCAAGAGGAGGGTCTTCTCTTCTTGTAAAAGGAAATTATAATCCTTTGCATAGCAGACATGGATAGCTAGCAGATGACTGTGTTGGTATATATATGGCATATAAAACTCACCTCAAAGGCCTGTTCTGACAAGGAGAGACATCTGTGGTTTGCTTGCATACGGAATCACTCAGAAGAGGTGGAGGCTGCCATACAGCTTGCTGGTTTCTATTTTTTGTTCCCAGATAGAGTATAAATGTGATTGTCTTTAAACAACTTCTCCTATGTTTATGGTATGCAATTGGAAAGCAGCTTGGCAGAGAAGGACCTGGGGATCCTGGTGGGCACCAATTTGAACACGAGCCAGTAATGTGCCTTTGCAGTAAACGTCGCCAACGGTGTCCTGGGCTGCATTTGAAGGGGTGTTGCCAGCAAGTCAAGGGAGGTGATTCTTTTCCTCTGCTCAGCACTGGTGAGGCCACCTCTGGAGTACTGTGTCCAGTTCTGGGCTCCCCAGTACAAGATAGAGACAGACAAGAGGGTAGGTTTAGATTAGATATTAGGAAGAAATTCTTTACTGTGAGGGTGGTCAGACACTGGAACAGGTTGCTCAGAGAAGCTGTGGATGCCCCCTCCCTGGAAGTGTTCAAGGTAAGGTTGAATGAGGCTTTGAGTGGCCTGGTCTAGTGGAAGGTGTCCCTGCCATGGCAGGGGGATTGGAACTAGGTGATCTTTAAGGTCCCTTCCAACTCAAACTATTCTGTGATTCTATAATTCTATACTGGAGAGAGTCCAATGAAAAGCCACTCAGATGATGAAGGGACTGAAGCAACTCTCCTATGAGAAGAGGCTGAGAGAGTTCAGACTTTTCAGTCTGGAGAAGAGAACATGCAGGGGGATCTTACTGATGTATATATATACCTGAGAGGAGGGTGTGAAGAAGAGAAAGCCAGACTCTTTTCAGTAGTTCCCAGTGACAGGACAAGAGGTAAGGGGAACAACCTGAAACACAAGACGGTCCATTTGACCATCAGGAAACACCAAGCACTGGCACAGGTTGCCCAGAAAGGTTGTGGAGTCTCCTACCTTGGAGACATTCAAAGCCATCTGGACATGGTCCTGGGTAACCAGCTCTAGGTGGCTTTGCTCGAGCCATCCTGTGATTTTGTGATTCTGTGATGTACAGAGTACACCTGGAAAATAAATTTTCATTAAGTATAATATATGTTGCATTTGGCTTACTCTGCACAGGTAATTCTTGTATGTACTTGGGTACACTGAATTTCTTTATTACAGGTTTCTGGATGAACATCAGAAATACAGTACACAGGGACATTTTTATTCAGACTGAATAAAAATGTAGACAGCTTTCACTGCTCTATCAAGAATATTTAAAAATTCTTGGAAAATTGATTGAATATTTAATTCCTATTTTAGTTGCAGTTGCACTTTAATTTAGCCTTGTAAAAACTGTTTTGACCTTCATATACTTGATACAAGCATAACCTAACCCTTTTTCTTTTGAGATACACACCAGGGGTACCACTAAATCTGACAACAAAAAAAAGTCATTAGTGAGAATTATGAATAATCTTTATAATGGGAACATCCACCCTTCAGGTCTGCCCCAAATCTATCTACAAAATCACATGTAGATTAGAACAAGCTTTAAAAAAAAAAAAAAATTGTACAAATGTCATAAAAATATATTACACTGTACTTAATCATGTAAATATTACCAAAGTGTTGTTATTCTATATAATGCTGGATCAAATGATTAATATTTAAAGATGAAAGGATAAGAATGGATTTTGACTATTATTGTGAAAATTCATGTCACGTGAAGAATAATTCTTAACAGTGGGGCAAGTTTTTTTGCTCTAAATGGTAAATGTGTCCCACTCAACCTCCCCCCACCTTTTTTTTTTCTGTATCGCTCAGCAATATATGTGCTAGAACTCCCTTACAGGAAAATATACAGAAATATCAGAAACACTATTTCTCCCCTTCATGCATGCTTGCAGTATCTAATGGTATTGTAGCAGTAATTTCCTCAATAGTGGTTCATTACCAGCAATTAACAATCCCTTCTGGCAATTAACTAATTACCTTGACTTTGACTACATTGAAATGAAATGGCTATCAAGGGTATCCTTTGCTCAATTAACCAAAAGCAATAGAGACATACATAGTAATAACTGTAGAAGGAAATCCCTGCAAAATGCACTCATCTTACTCAGTTTTCACTGCAGCTGTGTCGTCTGAAATTAAAAACTAAATAAATTCAGAAGAATTAACATACTTCCCGCCCCCGCCTCCCCCCCTCCACCCACCAACAAATATCAGTACAAAAACATTCTTCTGTAAAATACAAGTTCCTGGGCTCAGCCAAGGTTCGTGGTATTCTCAGAGCTCAAAATAATGCAGCCATGAGGAGCTCTGGCCAGCGTGGTCTCTAGTTTCCTGCAAGCTGGATGTGGCCCAAGGGATGATTCTAATTGGCCAGCTGCCTTTTCCTTAGAACTGCCACGGCTTCCTCCACATGGGCAGAGATGGATGGATGGATGGATGGGGATGCATGCCTCCTACAGAGGGCCCAGCAACACCTCCATATGGCCCATGCAGAAAAGACAAGACAAAGCTGGTATCTCTCCTCCGTAAAGAGATCAGCATGTATCTCTGAGTCACAGTCCCTTTAGGCTTCGGCTACTCTAATCTGTGTAAGGTTTGTAACAAAAATGCATCCATCCACCAATTTATAAACTGCTGGTGGCTAAAAGTTCATCTGTGAAAGGTGGCATGCTATTAAATAATTTTTAAAATAAGAGAGATTACTCTTATTCAAAAAATAGTTGACATCTTTTATGATTTTTCTCTTTCTTCAGAGGGAAAAATGATACTTCTTAATTCTCATAATGCTAAATCAGTTATCTACTAGGAAACATGGGTGATACAAACTTAATGGTAATCCTTACTTTTTCTTAATGCATTTTGGTCACCAGGACCTGAGCTGACTACATTTTGTCATATGGCCAAAATACCACTGCAAAGTGCATTTACCCCAAATATTTTATTTCCCTACATATAATAATAACTGATTCACTTGTAAATGACTCACAACTCCCTGAAAACATCTGAACATTGCCACTGCCTTTTCTTTCCTCCCTGTTAGTGTGACATTAAAATTAAGGAATGGAAAAAAACAACAATTGCCATGTCTCTGACCCCTCCAACCCCCAACCATGAACTACTGCTACTTTTTGGCTAGAAGCAAAAGCAGATTTTAGAAACCTGGAGGTCTGATAACTATCAATATTTCTCTTCACTTTAGAAATAATGAACACATAAATATGTTAGAAATTCAGAATTCTAAGACAATGTCTTATAAGAACAATGACAAAGTGTCTGATAAAAGAGCAAGATTAATTTTCTTTCTCAGAAAGTAAAATCTATGGCCTTTCATGTAAAACACTTTCTCAGTTATCTCTAAACCCAGTTACACCACATATCTTCCTTACTATTGGTGTAAAGAAACCAACCCAACAGTCCCCTAACTGCAGTTTCTAAGTTCTTCCCGTTTCCCACTGCTAAGAGCCCTGCATGAAAAGGATTTATTTTACCTTTGGCAGTGGGTAAGGCTCTTTGGACATCTCCTTGCTGAAGCAATTGCAAGGGATGAAATACATGAAGATGGAGATATCTTAGATTCAATTCATTTTATTAAAGATTATGACTAAAGAGTAAGATCTTTATCCATCTCTAATGATCCAATGGCATTTAGATTTAATTGAAAGCCTTCAATTAATTTTAATCAGTGATCAGGCCTTAAAGAAAGTTTCTACAAAAATTATATCCTAGACAGAACTGCATATTCTAATGTGCTTAAACCTCTAGTCAATTATTTTGACATTGAGTGACTCAATTTTGTCATATAGATTTAATATTTATTAATATTAAGTATGTGCAACTGTGATAAATATATAAAACCATATCATGTGAACCTGAATAACGTTTCTACTACATAAGGACAGGCAAATACCACACACGACAAAGATAACCATAAAGACTGTTCTCATTCCTTTCTTTGGATGTTCTCATTTAACATGGAACTATAGGCAACACCCCTGGCATAGCAACTAAGACATTAGATGCTATATGTCTACTAGCAGCAAAACTATAAACCTGTCATTGTAACAAATAATATTATGTTGCTTCCAACCTAACAGGAAGTTTAGCACTTTTTATAACCAATCTCCATGAATTGCTAACCTATTAAACTGGCTAATGTTGACCCAAAGAGCTACTATAAATAGCACAGTAGAGAATCAACTGACAGTGAAGATTAGTCTGTATAGTATTTCAGAATCAACAAATCCCATGCCTGAAAGATCACTCCTGCTCTTTAGTGTAACGCTCGTTGATTAAAAGCAGATGGAAATGAATGCCCATATGTCTTAACATCCTGTGGGCTCAGCATCCTGTGGCTTTATTTTTCTTTATTCTTTGACAGCATCTATCACTTCTTGAAACCTTGGAGAATTTAAACAAGTTTAAGTGATCAAAAAGTGTCCAGTGACATACTTCTGTCCATCAGAAACCATGACTAATGAATGACAATTAGCAATATATAATCTTCTATCTTTTTGCTAGAGTGCTTAAGACTTCTGCTGACAAAGTAAAATGTTAATGTATTATGCAAAGGAAGGGACAATTGCCCAGATGAATAGTGATGACAATAATGAAAATAACTTTTTAAGAATTAGATTACATTTGTGGATAAAACAGAAAACACTTGTTTGTAGTAAAATTTACCATCTAGATGCTGCTGCCCTGAGCTGTCTTAAAGCCTTTTTAAAAAATTCCTTTCAAATGAATGGATGGTGTAAGTCACAATAAAATAAAGAAATGTACAGTGATGTTCAGTGTCTATAGTACAACATGAATTAAGACTTCATAGGAAAAAATAATACATTATCTTGCAAAACACTCAAGCTATATATACAGTTTAACCTAGAAATTTCTACTGAAAACTTGTATGCAAATGAACATCAAAGTTCAACTTAATGGAATAACTGTCATACAACAATGAAAACATTTTAAAATAAATTATTTAGCTAAATGAATATAGTTATAGATTTAGCTGAGAGGAAAGACGTATATAATTTGCATAAAATAACCCCTATTCAGAGAATCCAAAGAGCTGCTTATTGACTGAATTGAATTCTTGTACAATCAGCAACAACAAAGAAGAAAATTCTCTGTCTACAGCCTTCTTTAACATGCTGTGTTGTCAGGAAAGATGTTTTATTTGTGCTCTCCCCATACTCTGAATGGAGGACCACATTCCAGCTTAGTGTGAAGACAGATGCAGTTAACACATCATGCCTAAAGTAGTGTGCCACTTACACAGCAGATGGAGCCCAGTAGTTTGCGAAAACAACCACAAAAGAAGGATTTTAGCATGAAAGGAGAACACCACAGCACAAAAGCAATCATTTTGTTCTTCCCTGTATATTTTCAGCAAGCTTATTCCTTATTGAAGAAAAAAGCCCATTGCGACATTTGTTTCTCTCTGGCCTACTGCAGTAGAGCAGACGCACGCCACTGAAAGCTATTCAGTAATATCACTGCAACCACCCTTAGAAAAGGAATATTGGTGACTAATGTTTTAGGAATAGCTTTTTCCATTCTAAAGCAAATAATTCATCTGGTCATTCATCTACAGAAGGCTGCTCTTTTTACCTTCCTTGTAGGTTTCCTTGAAACCTGTGATGGAGATTTGCAAAAGCATTTTGTTAGTGACCTACCTTTCTTTCTGCTGCAGTCAAGAGTAAAACTCCCCTTGATTTTCAGTAGAAACAAAGAACTATAAGTTCTACTTATAGTTTCTTCTGACCATAAGCTTCTGTCTTCCTGGCACCACCTTAAATTTTTTAAGGTTTCTAAAATAACTACTTTTTCACCAGTCATTCAGCAAATAGACACACAAAACAAAGTCTACATATCAGTTTTATTGCTATTTCCAAGTACAGAAGCTATAATCTCAGACATAACAGAACAAATTATTAATTATAGTTATTTTAAAAAATAAATTCTGCAGTATTAACTGGGATAACTCCTTCTTTTTGAGTTTCTATGAAACAGAATTTATAAAGCTCTTAGAATGAAGACAAAAAACGTCTATGCCATTTTGTAGGACACTTCAGAATGGTAACATCTAAGCTGCGCACAGAAAATGGCTGATTTCCACTATAAACAGAAAAGGCTTTGCATTGCATAATTGCTCCAGGGCTGGTTTCAACTGCATTATGTCACATAGGGATGAATGTGAGAATTGCAAGGTGATCTGGGGTGAAAAGCACAGTATGTTTCCTAAACCAGAAACAGGCAAAACCTATTGATGTATCCTGATGACACTTAATTTCAAAAGCATCAGAAAATCAACATACCTCCTTAAAAGACTTCATAAATCTTTAACGTCTTGGCACAAGAGTACCTATGTCCTTACTACAGAAGATTTTGTCTGGATTACAAATTACTATTCCAGATATATATTTTTTAGTCTAAATCTGGAGCATCCTTGGTGCTCATCTCTGCATGTAGACGAAAGGCATCCTTTGACACTCGGCACTCGCAATGTTTGTCAGTTCCATGGCTCTGGCTTGAGGCTCTCAGATAGACATGAGACAATCTGAGGGAGTAGCCAGAGGTTTGAAGTTAACAAAAAGTGACTGAGTTTATATCTATGGACTATGTTAAATAAAGTTAGGTCAGCTCGTTTAAGTAAGCACACTATTTATAGAGTATGCCGTTTATAAAGTAAGTATTTTTCATAGAAAAACTTAGGTTAATGCCTCATTTTGTCCCTTAACCCAAAGAGAACTGTTTGTGAAAGGTCATTCAGAGTTATCATTTTTTAACCTATTTATCTTGCCCTAGAAGAGTTATTTTGTAGAAACCAAATGTGCACACTGACACTGGAAACTATACAATGCTATGTAACCACCAAGAGGAAACACACAGAAATACCAAATATTTGGCAAATTATTTGAAGAATTACTTTTGAAAAACCATAGGCCATGTACAGAGGCTTACAGATAGAAGAGCTAAAATTAATTAAGTAATTTTTGAGCCAAGTGTACCAGTGAACATTAGATTGTGAAAAAGGCAAGGCCTCCACTGCAGGAATATGATATTACTTTTCAGTGGCCTAGCAATAGAGTTTGCAAGAAAATGTCATATTCTTTCATTGTCAAGCAACTAGCAAAGATCTGTCTTCTTAGAGGCAGATATCAACTCTGTGACAGACTGGGAGATTTTCTGTGAAAGAGGACTTTGAATGATAGCTGCTTGGTACTGAATGGAAGACTGGAAAAGAACAAGGATGTTGACTCAAGACCAGTGCAGCTGGGTTCCAGGTACAGGTACCAAAGTACCGATTCTGTGTGTTTTCACTGTGCCATTTCTAGTTCTATGAGTGCATAGGATGGATATTCATCTCATGTTGGTTTATCAGAGGGACCTCTTAGTTTAACCACACAGTTAACACAGTGAATGTGTCTACATAGGATCCTTGTGATATTTTTTTACTATTATTTTTTATTTAATCTCTTTTTTTCTTTTGTTTTCCTTTATCCTTGAAATCTTTTCTGACTTGATCATTTGCACATTCAGTACAATGGAGGAAGGAGGAATTTTTCTATATTGTTTAAATTTTTTCTTAAAATAATCTAATTTTAAATTTTCTTTACTTAAACATTTCTGTACCTTTTCTGTACTAAAGTACATTCCAGCACCTAAAGTTTCCTCTGCTTCATTTTCTTCTACTTTTTTTTTCCCCTCAAATGCTGCGGTGTAAATCATATACAGATAATGTCTGAAATAATCAGAATTCAAAATGAGCATAATCTACTCAACATTTTGTTGTGGCACAATATATGAGTAAATGTGTTCATGTCTGATACTAAAAAAACATGGCCTACATATAGCTGTAAGTTAATGGGGAGAAAAAATGAGAGGGAAAAAAAAAAGAGCCTTCCAGTTTAATGTAAAAAAAAAAATTCTTAGTTGTTTAGGTAGACTGGTGTAAGAACAGTGGCACACTACTGAGCTAAGAGAATGCTTAATGCTAAATTATTAATAAAACTGACATTGGATGAAACTGTCCTTGAGATATCATCCCATGAACTTCCCATTAAAGTGCTAACATCATATGCTACAGTTTATTCTCTTGTATAAGATTGCAGTTGGTTAATTGGCAACATATAGATTAGCCAAAGACCTAAGATGTTCTGGTCTCATCATTACATCCACTTTCTAGTTCTCTGCGGTGGTACTGGGAATAAATTTTTTCCCTGCATGGCACCAAGGCTTCATGCCAGCTCCCCGACGTCCAACATCAGAGGCAGAGAAC
Organism: Caprimulgus europaeus; assembly: GCA_907165065.1. The sequence continues at coordinate 32,677,047 of OU015532.1, read as the reverse complement.
AAGACACGCAGCCTAAGACAAGATAGGTTTACCCATGTGGTCTAACTTGTCTCACTGTTTTCTTTTAATACAAGGACTGCAGCTACCCTGTTGAACCACAGTTGGGGATTGGAAGGGACCTCGAAAGATCATCTAGTCCAATTCACCTGCCAGAGCAGGAACACCTAAATGAGATCACACGGGAAGGCATCCAGGCAGGTCTTGAATGTCTCCAGAGAAGGAGACTCCACAACCTCCCTGGGCAGCCTGTTCCAGTGCTCTGGCACCCTCACAGTAAAGAAGTTCCTCCTCAAGTTTAAGCGGAACCTCCTGTGTTCCAGCTCACACCCATTGCCCCTTGTCTTATCATTGGACATCACTGAGAAGAGCCTGGCTCCATCCTCATGATACTCACCCTTTATATATTTACAAACATTAATGAGGTCACCCCTCAGTCTCCTCTTCTCCAAGCTAAAGAGGCCCAGCTCCCTCAGCCTTTCATCATAAGGGAGATGCTCCACTCACTTGATCATCTTTGTGGCTCTGCGCTGTTCTCTCTCAAGCAGCTCCCTGTCCTCCTTGAACTGTGGGGCCCAGAACTAGACACAATATTTCAGATGTGGCCTCACCAGGGCAGAGTAGAGGGGGAGGAGAACCTCTCTCAACCTACTAACCACACCTCTTCTAATACACCCCACGATGCCATTGGCCTTCCTGGCCACAAGGGCACAGTGCTGGCTTGTGGTCATCCTGCTGTCCACCAGGACCCCCAGATCCCTCTCCTGGGGTTGTTCCTGCCCAGGTACAACACCCTACACTTGCCCTTATTATATTTCATTAAATTTTCCCCTGCCCAACTCTCCAGCCTGTCCAGGTCTCGCTGGATGGCAGCACAGCTTTCTGCCATGTCAACCACTCCCCCCAATGAAATATGAGTAAAGGAAGGTAAAGTACTGAATTAATTGTAAAATTTGCCAAATTTTAAACTGTAGCTTAGGAATAAAAATGTAATTCTACAATACAATCTAAGTGCGATGAAATACAATCTACTTATGTGAAGAATTTAGTGGGTAGTATGTGTAACTAAGATTTTTTTTTCCTGAATCATGTGAGTTTGCTCTCTGTTTTTGGTAATGTGATGAATGCTGTATGTGAATACGTTACTACTTACAGCTTACTTGTAAGCTACTGCTTTGAATGAGAGCTATTCATAACTTACTCTTTATGCCACCTACTTACTACTTGTCTCACCTCCAGATGGGTCCCTAAATTCATCAGTGCTTCTCAGAATAGCTGTGTGAAGACTTACAGTGAACATATTTTCAGGGAAGCATGTTTTTGTAAACATATGCAACTCTCTCTAATTCTGACAACATTCTTGTGACCAGAAATGTATTTTTATTTATTTGTCTTCTCAGTAGAAATATGACTGGTAAAAAATGCTTGTCAAGCCTTGAACATGGTATGTATGATTCACTAATCTTATATTTTATATTTACACATTAGTTCTTCAACAATAGCAGCAACAATGGCACTAAAAAGAATGAACATTCCATAATACTAGGTACTGTGACTGTTAGCAGCTGTCCAAATATCTTCACTTCAAAATAGGTGATGGATTAGTGCAACAAATTTAATACAAGCTATATTCAGGGCAATACCCTAAAGGTGTATGTAATATAGATATTTTCTAGCACAAAATGAGAGAAGAATGAATGAAAAGTCATTGTGGAAATCCTAAATGCTTCTGCTGAAAACAAGTACATGGACTGACAAGTGAAATAGCATACAGGTCTTTGAGTAGATGGTATTTTACCCACTATTCTTCACCAATGAGCTGTAAATGATTGTCCAATTTGATGCTACAACTGATGAAGTAAAAAGGCTGGGAAATTATAAAAGACAAAGCATCTCATTCATGAAGGAAAATCATGTACAAGGAGTAGTAGTCTGGTACAGAGACTAATTGCTTGTTTATTGCTTTTGAAATGTTACTTGTTCTACACATATTGATTAAACAGTATAAAGAACAACCCCAACAAAATCTATGAACTCACTTATACTGAAGTTAAACTATTTTATGGTAATTGATTTTCAATTAAATTATTCTGCATTGAGCCTGCAACAAGGGATGTGTAATGAAACTCTAAGTGGTAATGAGAAATCACTATTTGATCAAACTTTACTAGAAAATGTTATGCAAAATGCTACTATCAAATTCGTAATACTGTAACTAGTCTTGAGTATGTTACAGGGAATACAGTGCAATGATCAAACAGAACAATGAAACAAACTGACAGGGATTGTCAAAATGAAAAAAAGAAATCAAGTTTTTTGGACTACTTTCCTAAAGAAATAGATATAATGAGGCCAACCTAACTCTAAAAATGGGTTAACAGTATTTAAACCATACAGTTATGAGCAGTTAAGCATCTGACAGTTTGGAGCCCTACTGAAAAATGTATAGTATCTTATTTCAGAAATTGTATAATACAGTTACCTAAGAGAAAGGGTTCAGAAGAAGTACAAAATATCAGCTAGAACCATGGAATGGTGAAAGATCACCTTTTTCAATGATACACACCATTACCAGAAAACAGGACTAGAAGGAAAATTATTCAGAAGAGCTGATATCCAGATTAGACTGACAGGGTAGAGAAAAGAACATATGCATGGGAAAGTCAGGGTTGAGATACTGAACAGCAGGCACAAGAGAAAATAAACAAAGCAAATATTAAGCAGTAACATTCCTTACCATGGACCTATTTCTGCATCACCTGTGAAATTGTTACCAGCCGCCCTGTGGAAATAAGCAGTTTGTCTTGGCCAAAAGATTGTAGTGTCTGTGAGACTGTCAGGACACTGGGGCTTGCAACATCAAGTATGAAATACGTTACACCTAACCATAGCTTTCTGAAAGTAGTTAGTCTACTACTACAGGACACTCATTGTATCATAAGTATCTAAGGTAGGTAAAAGATAGTAGCAATCTTCCACTGAATATAAAGCAAGCTAGACTACAGCCTATTGTACGATGTTGAAGGTGGATATTTCTCCCCAGATAACTTATCCTCCACGTGATAATGACATTTATGAGAATCAGTCAGGAAAATGATTAAATCCTTATCCATTACTACCTTATGGCCAATATGAATGTACCACAGGAGCTGACACAGCAACCGGAACACCCAATGGCAAATCACAATTGGAAGGAGTTGCTCTTCAGATGGATACAAAAGAACCCAGAAGAGAAAGCAATACCAGCTGTGACTATGTGCAACAAATGAGGTCCATCAGTACCTCCTGTGCACTTTTAGAGCTTATCCAGCAAGGTCTCAGTATAGAGAATTCTGCTAAAATGTATGCTGTACCTATGGCTGAGACAAAACTGTAAGCTAACCTTTGTTAAAAACAAAATATCCAGTTTGCTGAACCGAAGGGTGAATTGCTTCTTTACCAAGACAATGGGAAGTAAAGCATTGAGAAGTGTCTCAGAGAATGGGAATGACTCAGTGAAGTAGAGCAGTTCTAAAATTTAAATCACTTTCTTATTCCTATAAGTATCCTTGATGAGAAGTCTTTGCTTTCTGTAATAATTTCCTACTGATGCATAACAAAGGACATACGATGGAGTTCTGTGTAGGGTAGCGCCCACCTAGAACCTGTTGAATGTTCTCTGCAGGCTGAGGGAAATGCTTAGGGGTTGATGCTGAGAAGCTAGTGAGATGTTTTGAGCCCACATAGGTTGCTAGTTTATCCAAAAGCAGCAAAGGAAAAAAGCTTGTGTCTCTTAATTTCAGGAGTTAGATATGGTATATTAACACTTCAAGGAAACAAGGAAAAAAGTGCTGGGAAGAACTCAGATCAGCCAGTCTCTGCCTCTCCCATGGGCCAAGCTAACCATGATTAATTTACCTTTCTGACTGCCAGACTCTTTTAAAAGGCAATTTTCTCAATATATCAAGAGAAAAAGCCCCAAGTCTCCCAAATCACCTGGAAATGCTAGTTTATATCTGCTTTAGTTGCCAGGCAACCATCACAATCTTCCAGTTACTAAAAATTATCTGACTGGAGTTGACCTTACTTGCATGCTATGATTACCCCTGCAGCCTTCCCTAAAATAACAAAATTCTGTCAATCTGCCAGAAACAAAATTCTGTCATTACACTGAAATTTTGCAGCCCATTAGTCCATAATACGAACTACTGCCTTTAGGTGTCCCAAAGGGGTGAGCTGCTAAAACAACTGATTTATTTCAGCGAGAAGCAAAGATTTGTTTTTCAGCGCATGCCCATTTATCTCTTTCACAGAATCACAGAATGTTGGGGATTGGAAGGGACCTCGAAAGATCATCTAGTCCAACCCCACTGCTGGAGCAGGAACACCTAGATGAGTTCACACAGGAAGGCGTCAATGAATATTCATGTTGATTCTAAGCATGTAGACTTGGAGACCTATTCTGCACTGCAGTCTTAGCCAAAATTTCAATTAGACTGGGTAGGAACACAGCCTCTTTTTAAGAATGCAGTACGTAGCCTTCGTGGCCTTACAAAACAATCGTCAGCAATTACTGTGTGTCCATGTCAATATACAGATCTATATCAGTGCAGAACTGATAGTCAAGAAATTCCATGTTAATGAAATCACATTAGCTTTTAATTTGTTTAGCATTTATTACTCATATTGCAAAGAGGACATGAAAAATAAACTGGTTTACAAAAGTAGGCAGATATCATTCCTACTTTGCAACCAGGAGAGATAAAAAAGAACTATATTAAAGGTCCCTAAAGACAAAGTACTGAGCCTGAATTCCACTGCTACTTCACGTTCCTAATTCAATGACATATGAAATTCTTAGAGGAACCACTCAGAAAGTAACTGACTATTAACCAGGGAGCTACTAGGGTGACCTTTAGCTCACCTAACTTTACCTAGTTTGAATGGATATGTCTGGTTCAAGCTGTATTCTCTCTACCGACATGGAGAGAGCTCCCAAGGAGGTCCATCTCATTTGAATGGTGTATTTATGTCTGTATTGACAAGAGGTAGACATAGTCCAGATGAGTAACTTAAAACAGATACCTAACTTTAGACATCTGAGGTTCTGTGAGACTAATTATTCAGTTACAGATAATCAATGGAAAGTACTATGCAGATGGACTTAAAGGTCACATTGCAATTATGTGCAACAAAGCTAGGACTATTCTGATCTCAGATTATCTAACTGTGGTTTATCCACTGAACACTACTACCCTTTCTGTAGATACTTTTAATGTGTTGGAGATATTTTTTTGTACCACTTTAAAAAACTATATTCATTAGATTAAGTGAGTCACTCTTTCTTTCCAGATAGATTTCATTTATGTTCTGCAAGCTCAACATCTTAGCCTGGAAACCAATACAATTGTGTTAGAACAATATGACTCGTACTTAACCTACTTAAAAAAAAAAAATAGTGCAAGGGTTGTCAAGTAAAAGTATAATATAACAGTGCTAAGTGTAAGAAAGTTATAAGAACATCCAACAAAGAATACAGTGATTCAGGATCCCTTGGCAAAATTCTGATCTACCTCTATATCACTCAAAAGAAACAAGCCTTAAAGGAAATATAAATATAATTTTCTTCTACTTTACAGCCTATTTGGCCTTTATACAAGTAATATTTTATATTGAATGTAACGTAACTTTGCATTTATTTTTCCATGATATTGATGTTCACACTACTGCCAATGAAGCTGATAATGAAATTAATTCAGTGGTGTATAACCCAAACTGTATTTGTTCACTCACTCTTAAGAAATTAATGTGAGATACTATCTTGAAATTGATTTTTATATTCTTCATAAAAATTTCTTGCTGCGTATGTCTTCGTTTTGTATCAAATGGAAGTACTTCCTGTTAAAATTTTCAGGGAATCAAGGTTATTATAATAGTCTTACAGTCTACACGTATAAAATGCTGATTGATGTGGTACCTTGTAAGAAGGTATCTGATTCTTCAGCTGTATTATTCCTAAATCTTAAACTGAGGCCACACCAGGCAATGATGTTTAAGGTAGTGCAAAACAAGGACTTTCACAAATGCTTTGAACCTGAAAGAAGTTTACACAAAAGAGGTGGTGACTGCTCTTCATACTTGTTTTCATCCCTGTGCTGTTTTATTCCTTAATACCAGAATAATTTTTTGTGGAGCTGCATAGTGAATGTACAGAGCAACTACAGACTGCAACAAATATTCAGTTACCTATGTCTTGTGCTGAATTAGTTTTAACTCAGTTTCCCTACCCCAGTTTTAGAATCATAGTGTTATCAGTGTGGCATAGGGCATAAGGGTGGGGAAAGGGAGTAAGATGGGATGGAGAGACACAGAAACAGGAACGAACAGTTGGGTCCACTCCCCTATTTGACAGAGCTGATTTATGTGGCTTTAATGTTTGTGAAAAGATTATCTCAGGCACCTGAACAGTGGAACTGTAAAAGGGGTAATATGAGCATGTTTCTTCCTGTTGGTTAATTTTCCTGCAAGCTAAATAATTTTTAAATAGTTTTACAGTAATCTGGTAAGAGCAATACAAATAGTCAGTGAGTAAACAATCTTGTGCATATGTTTAAGATTAGTAGTTTAGGACAGACCTGCAGGATTTTAAGATATCAGATCACATGGATATTTTGTTTAAATGACTCCTGCTGTTTTTAATATCTGAGTACTGTCAATGAAGATATCAACAGAGCAAGCAATGATGCATCTAGTGAGACTGTGCTCTCAAAGATGAATGGTATCTGGAAGTAGGACAACAGCAGAATGTAAGAAGATATGCTAGAGGATATAATGTCAGTGGCTGGAAGCTATTTGGATAGCAAATGCTGCAAGTTTTATGAATGGCTGTCAGGAGCCAATCGTATAAAATAAACCTTACATAAGCCACATAGGAGCTTGGGAACAGACTTGTAAAATATTTTGTGCTCCCTCCTTTAGGATCAGATGGCAGATTTAGGTCTAGATCTGAATCTAGATGGGATTGATCTTGGTAGAGCAATACAATTCTCCCTGAATTAATTTTTAACCTTAGAAGAGCATATCTTTCAGAGATAAAAATAAATACATTCTCATGAATATAATGATGGACAAGCCATCTTGACATGTCATTCCAGCAGCTAGTTATTCACATTTCTAAAAATGCAAACAAACTTAGTGTGAAATCATCTGTCTTAAACTTCCAGCCTCTGGATCCTTTCAAACTTTTTTAAGCTAGTCTGAGAACTCATTCTGTACCATCGAGCTGTTTAGATACTGTAATCCAGTCATCCCCTAAATTTCTTGGAATTAGTGTGAATAGATATTTCCTAGAACTTTTTCCTACTAGGAATGTTCTTCTACTCTTTTTATCATAGCTATGGTAAAGGCCAGCTTTAAGCATTAAGAAAGCAAATATGGCAGATATCTGATGTCAGCAAAATGCCTCCAGGATGAACACTTGTGGCTTTGGCTTCTTACTTTGTCTCTACAGGAAAAAACAGAAGACAAATTACTTGAGTAGCGGAAATTTCCAGAGAGTCCAAATCCATTTTTCATCCAAAACCTCTATCCTAAACACAAAAGAAATCAGCCTAACAGCAGAAATTTCAATGACCATAGATGCCAAAATATTTTCCTAAAAATATTAACACTAATAAAAGGCATTCCATCCAAGAATTATAAATCATTTTACTATCAATCACACCCAATTTACAGACATACAGGAACTAAGCATTCACTTGCCTAAAGTCAAAGTACTATTCAGAATCAGATCTGGAAATAGAAACAAACCTTCTCTTTGAATGTTCATCAGAGAATGCATCAAGTGTGTTCTATGGCATACTATATCTATTTAAAGCACAAATGAGGTTTTTAAAAGTTGAACTATCATTTAAATATTAAAATAATTATTTGGTATGAGTTCACATGAATGATGGCATCTAAAATCCAAGATGTCCTAGAGAAAAATACACAAAGATTGAAAATTAACTGTTTAACTATCATTTAGATGGCAAGGATTTTTTTTTTTTTTTTTGCCTCTGCCATGTTCTTTTCATAAGTTCAAAACATACAAGAAGTTTGAACTACTTGATTACTTGAATCTTATTTTATTTCTACTTTCTTTATAACTAAGGTTATTTGGCCAGGTGTGATCTTAACATCAATAGACCAAATAGGTCTGACACTAGTGAATGAATAAATACACCCTTGCAGACATCCGCTGCCCTAATTTCATGCAGATGAAATTTGCTCAACAGCTGTTCATATGCACCATTAGTGCCCTCTGCAGTATTATGATGTAGTTGTGACATGCAGTAAGATAATAAAAGTACAGAAGAAAAGAGTGGCAGAGCTATGAATGTTAAGGAGTCAAATATGAGAAGCATATGCAATGTAGTAATATAGTAACCAAAAATGTTTCTTTGATTTCCATCAATTTAAAATCGATAGTGTGGTACAATATGATTGCAATTCTATTTTGAATTAAGATCTTCACTTATGCATGTGCTGCACTGACATCAGCTACCAAAATAACTGTAAATTAGAAGGTTGATGCTGCGTTATGATGGTTTTATGACTTTGCTAGGAATGTGCACACATGAATAAAGTGATTCGGTACCCAGTCGTGGTCTTCCAAGGCTCATTCAAACTATAAATGTTCTTGACTTTGTGACAGTGCTACTCTTACTCTCTGTTTTGTGCAGCCTTTCATCATCTCAGCTATTGATTTAATTTACTCCACTCTTTATCCTGCTTAACCACAGTCATCCCAAACCTGCTTACTCCCACGTCTTTCCTCCCATTCCTAATGAAGTTTCGCTGAATGCATGTGCTGAGTATTTGTGCCACTGTTTTTCATCAAAATCCTAAAACTGCTACTCACACCTTTATAATATCAGCAGTAGAGAAGCACTCTATGAAAGAATGCATACATTCTAGACTTATCCCCAAGATACCGGTGATAAGAGGCAGCATATCTGCTCTTGCACCAACTCATGCTGCTTGCTGCTGAGCTACTCATTGTTGGTGTCAGACTTTGCTTGCTGGATCTTCCTGAATAACCTCTTCTTCAGCAACTTGTCCCAACCAAGGCTGGGAATGGAGTGATACATAGAACTATGATGTCTGTCTCATATAACTAGATTAGAGTTTGTAGGCTTTTGTGTTTTAAATTTTCCTTCAAGCATCTATGGCAAAGGTTTTGCATATGCTTCTCATTGGGGAGAAATCTCTGACAGAAATGTTTTGTTTGGATAATAAAGTTACAAGAGAAGTGAAATTTTCAGATTAGAGAAGGCTGTGCTGTATGAAATGGGTTATACATGAGTGGTGTTGGAAAGCAATTAGTGGGAAGGCAATCTGCATTGGAAAGGGAAGATAAGGGGAGTTCAAAATGAGGTAGCTTGCTTATCAAGATCATTTGCATACTGTTACATAATTTGTGTTATTATGAGGAATTGGACATCAAAACAATCTATTTACTATTACTGCAATTTTTGCTAAACCATAATATCAAAATGCAGAAATACTTTTGCAACATTCCCTCTGTTTAAGTACAGAGTTAATAGGTGGTAATCTGGGAAGTAGTTATTTTAAAGTGGTTTTAATTCCTGAGATCATTTAGAAATAAACAAACAATTTTTGGTCTAGCTGCTTGTGTGACAAAGATCAGGAATAAAATGCATATACAGACAGATATTTGATAAATTATCCAGAACAATCTAGGAGTTGAATAGATTTATATGATGGTAAAAAAAATGCATATTTTTGTTGCCAGCTGATGAAAAACATGTAAGACTGGATGTAGAACAAACAGCTCAGAGAGAGGAAGTAACAAGTGTGAAGATGGCAGCCTGAGACATACTTTCCTGACTCTCTAAATTTTCTAACGAAGCTCAGTAAGATGCCGTAAAACAAGGGCTTTGAAGGGGCCAAAGGCTGCTCAGGCATTTTTAACACTTGAGATAAACAAGAGTACATTATGCCTCAGGAGAAAGCAACATTTCTAGAATAGTATCAGACTAATCAAAATAACGTATTTGTCCTAAAAAGAGCTGGCACATTATTGCCAGCAGGATGAAAATTTGTAAAACATGGTTGGATTCACTGAAAAAAAAAAAAAGAAAAAAAAAAAGAGAAAAAAATCACAGACATGACTGACAGTAAATGTAGGATGGGGAGTTGGATGTTATGTTGGGCAAGAGGTTCTGTTTGTGTAGACCTTTTCAGTATGTCACACATGGCTGAATCTTAATAGCCCTATCTAGGGTTAAAATTTTAACCCTCACTCAGAGGTCAGTCCCCCCAGGACAGTATCCTGTGGGTACCAGCCAGTTTGTAGTGAGAATAGTTTGCATCAAATCTGAGTATTTGAAACATTTCAGTAGACCAGGAGTTTAAAGTTGTAAAAGGGAAAGATTCTCTAAGAAAATGCTTATAGGTAAAATGATTAATAGAAGTATTATGGTTAAGATGAAAAATTAGAAACAGGTGCTATGAAATAACAGAATAATAATAATAATTCTCATAAAACATGCAACCATTCTGGTTCTCACTTTGTCCTTTGTATAGCCCTCTCCATGGTTGGTTTAAGCCCCATCCGGTGCAATCAACAAGAATAATAGAATTTAGAGCCATAGCAATTATAGAGGATAAGTGAATAACTTGGAGGAAGGGAATTGCAAAAGATCACACATTTTTAAATGGACATAAGTTAAATGTCATTATGTAAGTTTTTCTTAGAATTGCAAAGGTGAGCAGACAGGAAGATTATGCAAGAAGATAAGTGAACACAGTGACCAGAGTGGGACCAGTGGGCCGCAACTTCTGAAGAGACAGTTCTGAAACAAGATGAGAAGAATCAGGTGTGTTTGAAGACCACTTTGGACTTTTATAGAATTTTAATTTAATGAGAAATTTGGAACTAAGGGTTTGTGGGGAAACACCAAGAACTTTGAAAAGAATACCTATTGTATAATGTTAAATTTAGTATATATAGGGAGCTTGATTTTTGCAATGCCTTTACCACTCACCGAGATGATGGCCCAACTCTGAGTTGTCAATAAAGCAAATGTAGAGTTACCCACCAACCGAGTTAAATTCCTTTAACAAAAGTGGACCTTCAATTTCTAGATTCATAGCTTTTGAATTTAACATCTATTTTTATCACCATTATAACCTCTGGTGAAGTGAAAATCTGTTCAGATTAATTTTCTGTCTCTCTTTAGGGTTGACTTTCTAAAAAGGCAGTGATTTGCAAAAAAACCACACTTTGTATGACACCACAAATGGAAGGCCCAGAGGAAATGGGGAATGTTATGGTTTCTAGCCAAGAGAGCTGACTCAAGCCTTGGCCATAGGATGCTTCTTTTGGACTTTGGCCTTCTACTAAGATACCAGTGTGTATTAAGCTACAGTATATTGTAATGTTAGCGAGAAAATCAACTTTCTGCCCCTACATGCAAAAAACCCAGGAAATCTCCAGACCACCCTAAAAGCACTTTTAAAAAGTTTGACGCCTGAAAATATTTTTGGTTTGCCAAAATTAAAATATGCCTGTTCCAAGAGCTCTGTCCCTCAAACTGTTCATCAGGCTTGATTTACAGCTCCCGTTTTCTGCATGGAGTCTGAACAGTCACTGTCACACAAACAAGTAGCTAATACCTGTTTTGATGCACAGCTGCATCGGCAGCTGCAGTGAGGAAAGGTTTGGCTAAAATATAAGCATTTCCCTGGAGACTTTTCTGCTTATCTGAAGTCATAGCTCTGATCAAACCAAGGGGATCTCAATGGATCATTTTGCTGATTTTTGTTGAATGCAAGTCAGCAGTGCGCTCTTGTGGCGATGAGGCTGACTATGTACCAGGCACATACATGGACCACAGCCAACAGGCCCAGGGAAGTGGCTGCTTGCTTGGTACACTGGAGACCACTTCTGGTGTACCTAGTCCAGGCTGAGACCTCAGAACAAAGACATACAGGCAAAGTGGGGAAAGACTTCTGGAGGGGCAACGAGATGATAAGAAAAGATGCAACATATGCTCTTTGACATGGAGCTGAAGGAACTGGATTTGTTCAGCTTCAAGGAAAAGGCTGAGGGGAGCAGCTGCCATCTTCCTAAGTCTGTCTAAAAGAGAGTTGTAGAGATTCTGCTACCAAAACCAAATTTGGGTTTTGGGTTACTAGTAAAAGAATTGGTACTTCCTTTCCATGTTTTCCCAAACCTTGAAAATACAAACAAATGCAAATATTTTGCATAGATATAATAGAAGATTGTCTTCTTCATACTCTTAAGACTTATCAGCCAGCACTGCAAACGAATTAACAGCAGTCAGTCACTAAAGGATGAATATTCTTTCTAATTTACTGACACTTGCCCATTTATTTCACATTCCTGATATGACATAAAGACACAGCCGATTAAACTGGAGGACTGTTTTGGAAAGAAGAATTTTCAAAATGTTTGGACAAACATCCTTGCATCAGTAGTCACCTCAAAGTTTGGGGAGTACGACCAATGCCGCACTGCCATTAGTGATAGAGCAGGAGTTAAGGAAGAAGAATACCTCTGATTAACTAAATATATATAAATTAATTTTATGCCTGCTCATACAGTTTTAATGCTCTGGTTCTCTAGTTTCTGTATGTAGGACCATTTCAGCTTTGCCTTCTGTTACTAATAGTCTCTGAATTATTGTTGATAGAATTCTCCACAGCTTTCAACTGACAATTTTTTTCTCTGCTCCAGCAAACAGCTCTCCTTTGTCCATATTTTTAAACCCCAAGTAATTATCACTTATACTTAATGAAAATGCCCAATCAAATATTTACAAAGCAGAGGATGGAAACTGTAGGCTCCTGGTGCGTCTTATACGTCTACAGTTCTATAATTCACTGGGAAAAGTGCAGCTTCCTTATGTTTCATACAGATGAGAACTGTGACTACATTTATCTCCTGCAAATATGCTCTCACTTCCTTTATTACTATTCTGTCTTCTCCCTAAGACACAATACCTAAATTTGCACCTAGCTATATCTGCTAGAAAAGTGTAATCTGATGGTGTGGCCCATTCTCCACAGTTAAACTCTACTGTTCCTGATGGAAGAGTAGACTGTCTTGTCTTAGACAGTAAGGCCTTCTAAACAAGGAATGCCTTATGCTCCCTATTTGTACATCACTGGGTGAAATAGAATTCTATTATCTAAATTCAATATATGTAACTGAATTAATATACAAATTGTATGTAACTGCTTAAATTGAGGATTGCTGAGATATTGGGAGGAAATATATCTGGTTTTAATCATCAGTCAAAATAATCCAACAAAAAGCACTTCTTATGGCAAAGTCATGTGAGCATGTATTGGGATGGGGCTAGAAATAATGGTATTAGATGAATCACTACCTTCATCACTTTCATATAGCACAGAGAAGGTCTTCCATAAAACTTCAGCCTTGACCAAGTCTGATGGAGAGCAGCAAGTGAACAGCCTGATACCATGAAGTCTTTTAGAACACAGTAAATTTATACTACTTTATTATCTTCTCTATCTTCTGTTTGTCAGGAAAAAATAATCAAGTTCTAGTTGATTTTTTTTTCTCCAATAAATCTTGATCAAAAGCTGAACCTGCATGACTTTTAATGGCTCACATACTCTACGAATTACAGTGCTACACTTTATTGCTTTGGCCTTTTTGATATTCAGCAATTTACCTGACTGATCACTTTTGCTTTCCTCTGTTTATAGCTTCACTGACTTCCCTGGTCATTATCCAAAGTAAGCATATAAAGCCAGAATTTGCATAGAAAAAAACAAACAACACTTTCAAACTGAAATGTCGATCAGTAATGAAAGCATAAAACTTCTGAAGTAGTCTCAAGCCAATGCTGGATGTCAGGTGTTAGAACGTCTCATGGACACTAACAATAAGCAATAAAATGTCAACTTTGAAAGTGAGCTAAATAGCTAGAAATCTTTCTCCCCTGCAGAATTAACTCTAAACATACTTTGAGTATTGCCACCATATGCAAATCCCATCTCCATCTTGTAATATGTCAATAAGCTGTGGTCAGTCTTAAGTGCCATGCAAAAGTATAGCCCCTTTCTTTAAATGTGTAATGATTTGAGTTCAAACTAATGGATCTGAAAGGAACATACATGACAACTCAGTACAACTCACCACCTAGTAGTGTGATTGCTGCGTAATGTGAGCACATACTGAGTCATTCCAATGCCATAGCTCTTCTGTACTTTCCCACAATTGCCTGAGGTCAGAAAAAAACCCCACCAGACTTATTTTCTTAAAAGCACTGACTACCCAACTCATAGAATAGTTCATCTTACTCTGGTGCAAAATCCAAGAGGATATATGACCCCCAGGAGACTTGCTGCCTTACACAGCCGAGTGCTGTGTGGTAGCCAACGCTGGCTGACTTGAGTGTAAACAAACCATACTAATTATTGAGTAATGATAAGCAGTAAGTAAATTTACAACCTTGTTTATTTCTCAACATATCTGAAGATATTAGAGAAATTAGCTCTGAGAAATTTACGATGAGAAGCAGAAAGCTATTGATCTCATGCTAAACTGAACTGGCGTTGTTGTGAGGATCCCTCTGAAGTGTATACACTTACCCAATGCACAGAAGAGTGAACAGCACTAATTGAAGTGGTAGAGAGAAGTGGCAGGATGGAGAAGATTAAAAATAACATCTAAAACCACCCTTGCTTCATGAAGCAGCATTGTGTCTTTGTTTTGTTTTTCCCCGGAACTTTGTTTCCTGAGTCATATAAAAATACTTGTGGCACCATCTAGTGGCCGCATAAAAATTCACTCAAATTTTGGGACCTTTAACTACATACAATCACACTGGTTTGGGGGACATCTAATGAGTTATTTAGGTATAGAATCCTTGATTAGTAAAATCCTGATTTTTTTTAGTCAAAACTGGCATGAAGGTTTCATCAATGACAAAAAGTCAGAGCATTATGTCAGAAAATTCTAAATAAGACTATAATAGAAGTATTTATCATAATTTCAAAATCTAATACTCTAGTCTTGGATATCTGAATAAAGGCATATGCAATCAAGATGCAGCATTCTTCTTTGAAGTGAAATACCCAGTCCAGATAAATGGCAAGGCTAAAGGAGAAGTCTATTTCTCAGATTCTAATTTGATACTAAATTCTTTGCTTTCTGCTGCAGTGTACATTAACTGATTTTCTAACACAATGTACTAGGGATGATGTCTTCTGTGCTATTCTTATGTGCTATTGGTTTCTGTATCATAGTTCTTCCCTTACTTATCCTCAGATCTCCCATATTGGGAAACTGGATTATTTATTTAAGGTGGGAAGGTACTGGCTTTCTTGAAAAAATGAAGTAATTTTTTCAGATCTTCCCCAAACTGAGCTAATTTTCAGATCTGTAGATCTATCCTCAGTCATTGAGGTTTTTTTGCATACTTGTAAAAATCATGCACTGATATTGCTACATTTCCAATGTCAGCCCTTCCTCAGTTTCACCTCTCTTCTCAGGTAAGGAGTGCAGATCTATTGATAATTCTGCACTTGACCATCTCCATATACCACAAACTAGCTTACTGCTTTTCCTACAAAACACTGCTCTTGTTTAGTACTGACAGGATTGCCTTTCTGTGTTATGCATAACAAGATGCACAAAGGCAAAAATCTATTTGTACATGTGGTAGTTTAACCTGGCTGGCAGCCAAACACCACACAGCCACTCACACCCCCTCTTCCCCCCGCCCCCCCATCCAGAGAATAGGGGAGGAAATTGAAGGGGTAAAGGTAAGGAGATTTGTAGGTTGAGATAAGCACAATTTAATAATAATGTAAAATAAAATTAAAATAGTAATGATAATAATTTTATATATATAAAAATGAGTGATGCACAGTACAATTGCTGACCAACCACCGATAACAATCCCAGAGGAGTGAAAAAGGAACCCTGAACCTGTAACTGCAATCCCAGAAGAGTGAGCCCGAGCAAACCCCCCTGCTTTCCAGTCAACCATAGTTAATACACTGAACATGACGTGATATGATATGGAATATCTCATTGGCACATCCAACTGTCAGTTCTGGGTTTTGCTAATTACTACACTTTCCCCTCACAGTCCTCTGCACTTGCAAACTACCTGAACACCATGTCCTTGTACCTTTTCAACATTGTTCTCATAACAAAACCCACACTGAAACCAAAGCACAGTGCTTTCTACCTACTAAGAAGAAAATTAACTCTATCCTAGAAAAACTAGGGCAGTACAGTAGTGAGGTTACAAGAAAATCTTCAAGTTATACAATGATGATCTGCAATAAATCACTGTCACTGCAAAATCCCCCACTTCAAAACTGAAAATTGCTTTATAGTGGTTGCATTAAGTCTGTAAGCCTTCTCAAAATCTTTAGGAAGTAAATGTGCCATTCTTCACTATTTTATATTTTTTCTGGTCCATTTGTGTGGCTTAAGAGAAGGTGCTTAAAATAATGAGGTTATCTCCAATCCTAAACAATTAGCAAGTCCTAACTTTGGAGCAAGTTAACTTCAGGTTAGAAATGGTTAACCTCTCAGAAAAGCCAACCAATTCATGTGATGTGCCATAGTCACACTGCTCTACTGCTTCTGTCTAGCTTGGAGGTTGCTAATTTGGAGATATCTTTACTTTGCTCCATACTATGGAGCTTACATATCCCAAATCTCCTTATCTGAGTGAAGTACAGTGTGTGGATTCAGCAGTTACACCTGAAATAACAGGTTTTCATGATCTTTTTTGAAAAACAAACAAACAAACTAGCGCAATTTCTTTCGGTCTTTTCTCAGGTTTACAGTCTGTCCTAATTTGCAATTGCCTCCAAATGTAATTACAATACAATTATTTTTCTTTAATTTCTATGTTAGGAAGATATTTTGAAACAGCACTTTGGCCAGATAGATCCTTTCTTACTGATTTATAAATCTTTCTAAATTTGATCTTTTCTTAAGATAATTTTCTCATCAAAAAATAGCAATATATTGTTTCCACAGCACAATAAAAATAAAAATAAAAATAAAAATAAAAATAAAAATAAAAATAAAAATAAAAATAAAAATAAAAATAAAAATAAAAATAAAAATAAAAATAAAAATAAAAATAATATCATGCAAAATCTTTCAAAAAATTAGCCACCTAGTGGTGAGTCAGTCCCAGATGTACATATCCTCCCCTTATTTAAAGCATCTTGAACCTAAAACAGCTGCTGCTGGTTTTGTTGCTACATCAGGTTCAACTTAGGAAAGGACATAGAATCAAAGAATGTTGTGAGTTCGAAGGGACCCACAAGAATCATCGAGCCTAACTCTTGCCCTGGCATAGGACAATCCCAAGATTCAGACCATGTGTCTGAGGGCGTTGTCCAAATGCTTTGAATATTGTCAGGCTTGGTGCCATGACCACCTCCCTGGGGAGCCTGTTCCAGTGCTCCACCTCCCTCTGGACAAAGAACTTTTTCCTAATGGCCATTAGGATGATGACTTTTCCAAAAAAGCCAGTTGCAAAGCAGATTGAAACTAATCCAGAGGTGGCAAAATATGTAAAGTATGGGTGTCAGAAGTCTTTATGAAAACTTGATTTTAGAAGGATATGAACATAGAATCTTCCCCTGTGAAATAACAGAGGTAAAAATCAGACTTCAGAGTAATGACAGTTAAGCATTTAAACTTTACACATGAAATAATGGTTTAATTCTTGCACGTATCCAGTCCTATTAAAATTCTCCTTCCTCTGGAAAAAACTTCAAGGAACCCACTACTAGAAGTTTACTAAGCTACTGGAAATTATAGTTTCAAATCCTGATAACAATTCATGATGATTCCCTACATCAACCCTACTCAAGCTTTTAGAAACAAGCTTTGAAAGCCTCATGTAAAGTTAGTGGTCAATGCATTTGCAGAAACATATAATTTTCTCAGTTGTTAGACTGTGAGTCTAGGGGGCTGGATGCACAAGGCTTATATGATTATTGGGACGCCAGCCACTGCAGGGCTTGGTTTCTTTTTATCTGTCCTGCTGCCTAGTGCAATTCACAATGATCTTAACAATGATTGAGAGAGAGACTAACAGGGACTAGCCAGTGTGAAATGATGAAAAGAGAAAAATAGACCATGTTCTCCAAAGAGTTAGTTATTTCTCCAATTCAATATTCACAACCATGAACCCCCTTTGTGGATGTCACTACCAAAGTGACATCCTTTCATCCTCACCAAAAATGGATGAAGATGAAAGAAAAGAAGGGAATTGTTTTTTTTTGCTTTTTTCCCCCTGAAGAGTCAGAAGTTAAAACAGTTAGAACACAGTTCATCAGCATGAAAATATTGCCTGAAGCAGACAGTGCAATCTGGACGTTCAGACCAGGCAACTATTAGCAACTCCTTTCAGCTATCAATTATACTGACTCTACAAGCAAAGTAAATAGGAGAAAGTCAACTTGAACAGCAGCTGAGTAGGTCTTTGTGAATGCAAACTGCACTTGAATACTGGCCTTTGACAGCTAAGGGGCATGCAGATGTCTAATGCCACCATGTCTTAATTCTCACACAAAAGTAGAAACAGTGGAATTTAACAACATGAGTTGGATCAAATCCAAGAATGACTTTTTGGGCAAAAAAATCAGTAAGACTAGAAAAAGCTACTTTGTCACCATAGCTGTCATCCTCTAGTTGTTCTCTTTTACAAATACAATATTAATTGAATGACAGCAAGACTTTCTGTGGCAGGTAAATTTTTGCTTTTCCTATCACTTTTCCTTTACAAAATGACATTTTAGATTGTGCTCTCTGTGAAAAAAAGTACACTGTCACCAATAAAAAGATTTACATTTATTACCTCATAAAATATTACATTTTCCCATCTACTGGAAACTAGAAATAAGTCTACTGTTAAGAGAAGGTATGAACTAAGGTACAAAGGAAAGCTCCTACGTTTACCATGTTGTCTTGCATGTGCCAGTGTGATACTTCTTAGGCTAACACTAATATTCCAACTTTGGACATTTAGCCTGGTAGGAGCACTGATTCTAGTCCTAGCTCATCTTCCAATCATTTAGTTGAGGTCTTGTAATCAGATACTTCCCCCTACCTGGAATTTGAGTTGCTTCTGTATGTCCCTGGACTCAAAATAAAAGATGGCTACTCTATGGTAAGACCTTGGGCATCTGGAGGGTGAGAACTTGTTATAAGAGACAGCGCACTGTTAGCTTCCCTATGGATGAGCAGTATCAGCTTTATGAACCATGGACAGAGGTAGCAGTAGAACAGAGGAGCAGAAGGTTAGACAGGTATAGGTCACATATAGCTCACATAAACTGGGAAAGAGGAGAAGCTGACTTCTGACAGCTGACACCATGTTCAGTGAGGAGGTAACACCTCAGCTGCCTTGGAGAGACTGCACCCTGCCTATGTATGCATTTGTTAGTCACTCTGCTTTACCAAGGGGTAGAAGCTTACTTACTACAAGAGAAGGCAAACAGAGAAAAGGGGCCTGGGGGAGGAGAAGCACATCCCAGTGGAGAGAGAGCTCTTCTTCCTTTGTTCTGATGTATGCCAAGCAGATGGCTTGAACTGACCTGTTTGACTTTGAAAGGGAAGGAACTGAGAACTTCATGCTTGTGTAGTTAGCATCAGGAAACTGGAATTATCTAAGAAGAGACAGGGCTGTCTCCCAGCTGTAAGCTGTGCTGCCTCTGTCCAGGCAGGCCAGGAATCTTTCCAGGCCAGATTCTGAAAGGAAGACTCAAAGAACATACTGTAGATGGTGTAGTTTTTTAGCAAAGAAGAAAAAGAACAAAAAAATGTTGCTGCTATTATGTTTTTAAGGCATGTCTAACAAAGTTTCGAGAATGCCCAAGGTATATTAATTATTCAGAGATAGTTCTAACATAATTTCTAGATTTTAGAAAAGGGAAAAGAAAAAATTAAAAATCTGTGTTTAGCAGTTAGTTCCTGTTTTTATCAGCAAGGGACAGTATTTATAACCTAGTTATACAAAATGTATTTTCAGAAATCATTTTCTGTTTAATTAATATTCAGAACTATGCTAAATTATTTTAATTTTCATATGTAGGCTACATGGGCAGTTGGATTATGCTTGCAAAAAGGTAACTTCCCTCTTGAAAACTTCCCTCATAAAAGTTCAAAATTGTTCACTACAAAACTAGGCCTTTTAAAGCCATGCTTTCCTTTCTCACAAATATTGATTTTATAGGTATTATTATTATAAATTATTATTTACCTCTAAGTGTATCATAGGTTCTTTTCTTTTGTGATGTGATATAGTAAATTCTTCAGTACTTCAATACTTACCAGAAACACTAGGACAGCAGATATGGTGAAAATCCAACCAGTAAGAAGTAGCTAAACATGACTATCCTAAAAAGAGCAGGAAACAGAAATTAGTTCTCAGCTCACATTAAATTTTTTCATTAACAAATTGTAAAATATAATATGAATAAGGTAACTGATACCCTGAGATAACACTTCTAAGAAAGAATAGTCTCACAAAACATTTCCCATCTTCTTCAAATTAATTTTCATCTAAAGGAGAAATGTAGAAGCCTTTCACCAACTAATAGGAAAAAAGCCTAGTTTCTTTGCAGCAGACATATATTAATGTATATTCACCTCCATTATCTGATAACTGTTCATTTTAATTGTAAGGGCTGTGGCAGAAGCTAAGATGTAAGTAGTACTACAAAAGCTGTTACAAAACTGCAGAAGAAAATCTTTCTAATTGCACTAAAGAAAAAAAAAAAGCATTTTCTCAAGACAAGGTTTTATTTCATTAAAATCTTTCTTTTTCTTGGTGAAGTGACATATATAAGTCCCTACTCGCATTTTTAAAAAATAGTTGATATTTAAGTTTGCAACTCCCCATTTGCCCATCTTGAAAAGAAAGTTTAAATTTCTACCAGTAAGTGCCAGTTCAGTCCAGTTTTAACCTGTATGGCTGATGGGCTCTTGCTTTCTGGGATTGTGCTAAAGCCAGCAAAGTTTAGTTGTTGATATTCTTATCCAATATGACTCTCACTTTCTTCTCTTCTGTTCATCTGCATTGTACAGGTCACATCTGAGTCAATATAAGGCTAATCAATTATTCTTTTACATTCCTGTCTATTCAGGCACTCAATTTTTTCTTTCTTAGTAATTAGGTCTTAAATTCCTTCAAAGAGAATCAGTTTTAGCCCAGCTTTCAAAAACCAGCAAGGTGCTCTCTGTCATTTCCTTACAATTTCAATGCTTTATCCAGTTTCAACTGAATTTGATGTATCACAGAATGGTTTGGATTGGAAGGAACCTTTAAAGATCATCTAGTCCATCTACTCTGCCATGGGCAAGGACATCTTTCACTAGATCAAGTTGCTCAAACAGCCACTAGTGACACATAAGTGTGTGATTAAAAATCTAGTGATTGCTGGTTTTTTTAGGAAAGATTTTAATGGATTGTCTCTTCATGTCTTTTCAGGAAAGTAATCTAAATTTTTTGAGAACATTCAGTATTATGAAAATAGACCATTTACTACCTTCATCTTCTTCATGCTCATCCAGATGGAAGTTCTCTTATATCTTCTCCATCTCATTCTGTCTGTACACTTTGCATCTTAAAAAGGGCCTTCACATTCTCTGCGTGGGGAAAAAAAGAAACGCCACAACAAAACCTCTTGCAGTAGAATGCGATTGAGTGTCTACTATGTCCGTTCAGCATTAAGCATAAAAGACTCAACCAGATAGATGGATCTCATCATACACTAATGAAATATAAACGTTAAGTAAACAGATTATGGATTGATGGATTGTATCAACAAACCCTGTCAATGGTGTTGAGAACACATCTAGGAAAGTAGCTAAAATTTTTTGGTGTGGCATATGTGCAGCAATGTATGCACAATTCTAGTTCCAGTGCTTAAGCAGTCAGATGAACTTTTATACATATATAGTACTATTTCTGGCATTATCAACTTTAAAAAAAATTTTTAAAATGGCTCTTTTAGAGGAAGGATTATTGTGAAGGAAGATTCCTTTGCACATGCATGTAGCACTGACACCCAAGACATATTGCAACAAAACCTGTCAGGCTGATTTCAAGTCTTGTTTATATCAGTAATAATGAGAAGCTATGAGGATCACTAAGAACCTGATGAATGACCAAACCCACTGCTGTTCAGGAGTTATGGTACTAAATTCTTTGTGATTGTTGTGAATTAACACCAGTAGGCAGCCCAGCCCCACACAGCTGCTCGCTCACTCTTTCCCAGTGGGTTGGGGGAGAGAATCAGAAGGGTAAGAGTGAGAAAATTTGTGCATTGAGATAAAGACAGTTTAATAGGGAAAGCAGAAGCTGGATGTGCAAGCAAAGTAAAATAAGAATTCATTCACTACTTCCCATCAGCAGACAGGTGCTTAGCCAGTTCAAGGAAAGAAGGACTTAAAAACATGTAACCACTACTTGGGAAGATAAACACTGTAACTGAACAGCTCCCACTTCCTCCTTCTTTCCCCCAGGTTTTATTGTTGAGCACCATGTTGTATGATATAGAATATCTGTTTGGTCAGTTGGCATCAGCAGTCCTGGCTGTGTCCCCTCCCCACTTGTACAACCCCAGCCTACTTGCTAGTGAGGCAGTGGGAGAAACAGAAAAGATCTTGATGATGTGCAAGCACTGCTCAGCAATAGCTAAAATCTCCTCTGGTCATCTTCGTGGCCCTTCTCTGGACCCTCTCCAGCCTATCTACATCTTTTTTGTATAGCACAGACCAAAACTGAACACTACTGGATTTTGTTATAGGGCTGTAGATTTTGCTGAGTTTATTTCAAGAGGGAGGTTGAACGGCAAAGTGTCAATGAAAACCTACACATTTGGTCTCTGTTTGGTTACCAGAACACCAAAGAAAGAAGATTGAAGCTAACAGTTATGATGGAGAGTCTAGAAATAGATAGGGAAACAAATGTACCGAAAGTGATCAAAGTAGGCATCAGAACCAACTTGCACTCTTGATTTTGATGGTGTGAAGACCAGAAAAGACAAAGTTTACTATTTTCTCTTTTCTTTTTTCAATTTTTTTCTTTTTATTTCATGACTGTATTTTATTACTATGGTATCTATTAACTACGTGCTTTGATTTTCCTAGAAAAGATGTGAAATTAACATGCAAATGTGTTCAAGTGACAAGAGGTACATTATCCTTCCATGTATCAGACAATACCATGAATCAGATTACGTTTTCTTCAGCTCTAGAAGTGTGTTTGCCTAAAGGTATTCCACCATACAAAAGCAACTGGGAATTATAAGTCATTCCATATCAAAACAGAGGATTTAAACATAATATGGATTCCTTATAAGTCACTGAATAAACACTAATTCAGTTGGTCTTGGTATCTAAATAAAAAAAAAACGAGGCTTACTTTGTTACTGCTTAGATGTTAAAAATCAGACAAATATAGTATAATTTCTTATTTTGAGCTTCCCTGACGAGTCAGTTTTCCTTCTTTTTTTGTTCTATATTACTGATGGATTTAATTTGATTGCAATTGTAATTTTGATTTGATAAGGGCATTGTTCACTTTCATTCAGCATAATTTAAGTAATAGAGGCTAAATTACGATATTCATAGATTTTAAATCTGATTATTTATTAACTT
Source organism: Caprimulgus europaeus (assembly GCA_907165065.1). Next base: position 32,653,361 of record OU015532.1, on the reverse strand, counting down.
GCAATCAAAGTCATAAGAAGTATGTAAGTCTGATTTTTTTCATTAAAATTTCAGTGAGAATATCCAACCTCACAAGGTTAAAATGTCATCCCCCATCATAAATCTGTAAGCTAATAAAATGGCTTCTAAATCTTCGTATATTTTCTTCAAAGCACATATTATCATAATTCTTTTTTCATAAGAAGGTAAATTGCACTTAAAAACTTTCCAGGGGAGATTTAGGTTGTATTCACATCAGTAAAATTCTCTCTGCTACACTTCTGTTTATCTTTCAAATAGGAAATATTCTGTTTCTTTAAACCGTGTTTGTATTATATTTGCTAATGCTGCATGTAATAAAACACAAAGTCTCTCTCATGGTTCACCATGTTTCATGGTATAAGTTGAGATACTCCACAATACTAAATATAAATATTGTCATAGTGGGTTGTAGATCTCTTATCCCCAGGAATTCTTAATGTATGTTAGCTTTCCGAGCCTGGCTGCTGCTTCTTTTTGAACGTCTGGACCAAGGCAACAGGTCACTAAGTTAGTTTCATGATTTGTAAATAGCAACTGTAATTTGATAGCTAGAATAGGTTTTCATAAAAATTACTCTTTTGAAACCCAGCATAACTGAAACCTACCACAAGATTAAAAAATAGCCAGAATAAGTAGCTTAGAAAGCAGGCAGTAAATAAGCTCTGTAATTGGAAATGCCATGTGTTCTGTGGTAAGAAAATGTGATTTTAACAATTACTTCTGCCTTATTGAATAGATTTCACTCCAAAGGCCAGATAATATCTTTGCAGAACAAGTGCAGTAGTAGATCAGTGACAACAGAAGATGCTGCCAAATTGTATCTAGAAAAGTTTCAGGACAGAGCCAAACTCTGCTGTGTGTAATGGCTCTGATTCTCAAGAACAGTCAGGATGGTTACACACACAGGGTAAGGTTAGACAACGACAGAGTTTTTTTGCAGAGCTGGGCAAAATACGATGCATAAAATAAAGACAATAGTTGCATAGTAACATAACTCACTAAAAATAGCTACAATAGTGTGAACTTTTATACTATTATTTTATAGTAGTATAACTCAGTTTTTGTTTAATTCAAGTAAATAGACAAGTTTTGAGGGGTTTTTTTTAAGTGAAGATACTAGTATTATTTGGTTTTGTTCAATATTTCATCCCCAATGATTTCCAGCTCTGCTGGAGATGTATCAGCTTACATGTCGGAATTTGACACTAACTTCAGAGATTTATTTTATTACTCCTGGGCTTACAATCTTTATTTTGTTTCACATTGGCTCTCTCCCAGGCACAGCTTGAAACGGATTAAAATTGAATAGCATTACTTGTGACAAATCCCCTGCTAAACATGCAAAAGAGCAATACACTGGAGACGTCTGAGTTTATTTCTAATAAAATTATGGCTAAAGTGGCTTCTGAAAATAACATTCACTGATTTAAAACTTTTGGACAGAACTATATTAATGGACTTAACTTACCACCAATCCGTCTTGATGCATGCTAATGATACCACATTGGAATGAACCAGGGGCTAGGGGATGTTGCATGAACTTTCAGAGTTCATTTTGCCAAGACACTGGTAAAGTTCAACTTGTAAAATTTTAGGCATCTAACAAAGATCTTCAAATTAGGAAGCTACTATATCTAGGATTCTTTTAAGGAGAGTAGAAAGCAAGACTTCTGTTCTGAATTTTCTTCTGGAGGACTCAGAGCCTTTTTGCTACAGCTGCACTGTGGGACAAACAAAGTCCCTTCGCTCTCAAAACCAGAGAGATGTCTGGAGTGCCAAACTTCCAGCTTTTTGGTTCCCTCTCCATGGATTCCAGACATGGTCCTGTCACATACTTTAACCTGAGCTAGGGGATCTTCCCACTGCTTTCACATAACCCTGTTCAGGGACAGTAACCTCACAAGCACCCTGACTTCACCACCAGTTTTCTACCTTTTATTATACATTTTTTGCACTTGGCAGATTCATGAAATGGATACAGGCTTTTGCAGCCAAAAATACTTCCCCATCAGTTCAAATTGCTCTCGAGTGTGATGGCAGTGGCCAGCAAAGATAGTGAATGTTTGGAAGACCACTGTTATCAGTGGTTGTCCCACATCACCACAGTGTGCATTGTTGCCTTAATGACCTTTTTTCCAAAAGACCGACAAGGAGTAATGATTTGCATGTTAATTTTGCAGGGCTTGTGCTGCTATAGATGGAAGAGATTAGACTAACAATGAATTCATCTAGAGCTATTAAATCACTTATAAGGCTGTAAAAACAGAGTCCCTAGTAAATTGTTATTGATAAGTTTCTTATGGCCATTTACAGTATATACTACACAGTATATAATGTGTAGAAGGAAGTTTTCCTCTACATGTTTTGAACAATTATTGTTTGCATAGAAGACCTTTTCTTTCCAAATCACTATTTATTCTGTTGGCAAGAAAGATTTTCTTTAAAGTAGAATTATAAGAAATCTATACTGTTGTGTTTCTGAAAGTTCTGATAAATTACCCAGCACTTCTATAGAGATGTGATACATGACTGATGGTAGAATAGCTGCATTATCATTTTTTTTTCCTTTCTCATAAGGGTAAAAGGGCCAAACATTGCCATAAATAAGGGAAGTATGATTTATTCTAAAATTACCACTTAGTTTTCTAATTTAAATCCAAAGAATGTGTAACAAAGCAAAAAGCACCAAAGCCCCACTATCCTTTCCAGAAGTTATTACAGTGGGGGCTATATCAACAGAAAGATGTAGGTATCTAATGTGGCTGCTTAAATGTTTACTGCCAAACTTGAGATGCAGACATTTTCATGTCCTCTTATTTCTGTCACAGGGCTTGCCTCAGTTAAATTAATCCTTGCCAAACATAAGTAACTGCAGCTTATAACTCTCATCTAGCCTATTATGGCATTCATCAGTGAGATGCACAGTTCATTTCACCTGTGGCACTTGAAGTAGCCAGCATTCCCAATAAACATTTGTCTAATAAATGTGAAAGAGAAAGACACCCTTTTACCCAGAGCTTAGTGGTCATGGGTAACATCTACTGGGATGTAGAAATTTCAGCTTTTTTTTTTTTTTTTCTCTTGCTTGGGGAGGCTTTATTCCACATTAACCTACAAGCAAAAATGTGACTTTTCTGCCAGGCTAGAAAAACCTAAAAGAACACAATGTCTTTTGGTTGAAGACTTTCTGTTTTGTACAAAACAAATGTCACTGGCACAGGAACCAAAACCCAGGTACAAGAGTGCTACCACTCCGCTGGACCACTAAGGTGACAACAGCCTTCTTGTAGTGCTATCTCCACAGACAACGAAAAGGATTTTAAATGCAAAATTTTCATGCTATTATAGAATATAAATTAGAGGTTTTAACATTTTAAATGGAGAAAAAGGCAAGATGACTAGGACAAACAGGAGAGCAATTTAAAAAAGATTCAGACTACTGATCTTGACAGACAAATCCAGACAAGCTTGATTTCAGACAACTCACTGGCTTCCCATGTTGCAGCAAGCTCTGTAGAGTCCGTGCCGGTCTCTGAGCTGCATAGTAGCTGGTCAGTCTTCAGCCTGTGCTGTTGCACGAGCCTATTCTCTCCCTGCAGCATTAGGCACTTGTCTCTGCTGAAGTTTGTGAGGTTTCTGCCAGCTCATTTCTCCATTTGCCATTCTCTTTACAGCCTTTGAATGGCCCTACCTGACTGTAGATCACAGCTGTCCATTGGTTTGGTATGATCTGCAAAGAAGACAGCATTTATTTATCTTTATTTATCTAAGAAGTTGTATTCATTCTGTATGAAAATAGAAAATGTCAAAGGAGATCAAGAGACAGTCTGAGAACCTCTGTTTATTACACGTTTCTTCTGTCCCTCATGATCTGGGGAATGTTTTGCAAGTTATTATATTTAAATCAATATCAGACCTGCTTTTTTGAAGACTGTAAACGGGCTTCTCCCCCTTACATTATCTCTCTAGCAAATGTACTGATGCACAAGAGGGCAGTGTGTCACAGGAAAATCTAGCACTGGCGTTATAAAGCACACTGCTGCTGTTTCTAGCATAAAAATGATTTGGGGCTGATATATCAGCTCAGTTATTTTAAATCCAGTCATTGAGCTCATTTAATGAGCCCAGGGAACTGAGAAAATTAAACATGTTTTTCTACATTTTTCCAGCCTTTACATCTTTACTGACTATACAGGTTTTATATATACTATTTCATACTAATGCATCTGGGGAATTCTGCCAAGAGTGACAATATTACAACATTGCTGCAAGCTGCAGCCAAAGCGTGATAATGGCAACCATTGACTCGGCAGCAAGCGCTGGCTCTGATACTTCAAGGTCACCTTTCAGTAGCAGCAAACAAACTTCTGAAAGCTGGTGTTTCATCACCCTAACAAACCTCGAACTGAATTTTTCCTCCTGTGTAATTTCAGGAGACAAAAGAAAGATTTGTGATGAATATTCAGATAGAGTGTTTTAACTTACCTGACCATGAAATAAATTTACATTGGGCCTGGGATTCAACATGACAAGTTAATTTAGGTCTTACTGCATTTTTAAACCTCCTAAGACACCAAATCATGCAATTATCACCATGTACTCTACGCAGTGTTCTGTTTTACATATTGTGAACACCCTCTGTGATATGGTAATGACATTCTTAATATGTCTACTTTTATGGTATAAAAGAGCTAGGACTCATAATAAATTGTTTGTGCTGCAGGTCCAGAGAGCAATATTTGAACACTGTCACAGTTCATTATTTTAAACCCCCTTGGAAACTCTTTTGCCACAGCATAAAGCAGCAAAGTACATCAAAGTTCCTTATCATGTCTGGAAGTCTCTTCTACTGAGGCCGGTGACTTGGGTATTACAGGCCAGCACACAGGTGCATTAGAAGAGCAGTGAGAAAAGCCTATATAATATCTTCCCAAAATGTCTGGCTCACACCAATACTGCTATACAATATACACTAAATTTGCACCTGACTCAAAAATAAAGGAATACGTGTGCAAAGTGAACAAGCAGCCAGTGCTTTATATTAGAAAACCTTTACGGAATCAGTATTACAGAAGTGTAGAACATTGACATGTTGGGGAACAAAAGGACAAAAAATATCCTATGAAATGTCACTAATTTATTTTTAAAGTACCTTCTAGCCCAGGCTTCTCCTTTCACTGCATGTGGAATCCTGAGACAAATAATGCCCTTACTGTTGTGCAAGCCATTCATTATTTTGTAGTGTTCAGTTCAATTTCTCACTTAGCACAAGAATATTGTCCCCAGACTTTCAGTGGAGAGAAGGACAAAGAGAAAGGGAAAAGACAAGAAAAGTCCAAACATGTTCTGCTGTGTCTCAGCCTTTTTAGTCCATAATGCCTCTTTCAAAAATGAACTAGAGGCAGTACAGCCACAAGACATCCTCAGCAACCTCAGTAAGGATATCTTGTGGAATACTAATTTGGAAATATGTTCTTCAGCTAGAACAATCATTAGCATTACAATCTTCCTTTCCATGCAAACCTTTCCAGAGGATAAACTCTCCACAATGGCAAAGTAATTTTGCCAGATACAGTCACTCAAATGAATGTTTTTCAAATGATATCATAGCATCTTGCAAAACAGAAAGAATAAACCGTTCAGCAAATAGATATGCTTAAAGTGAGAATTAGCTTGCATTCTTAGGTACCATGAAGCTGAAAAGCTATTCTCTTAAAATTCCTACTTCACTTCCAGGGGCTGGGAAATTTCTAACCTGGGCTGAAAAACCATTTAAGCTACATGAATTGTATCAGTCTCTGAATGCTTAGAAATAGAATGCAACCACCAGTTGAAACACAAGCTAAGTAATGCTGAGGCTTTTAAATTAAACTTAATACTTTCATTTCCATGTGTTTCTAATTAACTAATTTAATGCAGTTGATTTGCAAACATTTTCAAAGTTGATTCTGTGAATTATTTTCTTTCTAGGATATTCCTTTGCTCAGGAGGTAATTAGAACTCTTACTCTAATCACAGTATCTACTATACAATACAGACTGTCAGCTTCTTCATATCATACTTCCAGTGGATAATCCTCTGGGTAGTCTCCACTTGGGTAATTTGAATTTCCTTCAGAGAAACTCCTTTGAACTCTATCTTAGGTTCATTTCTGGTGTGTGAGACCATAAATGTTTCTGAGAAATCTGAAAACAGAATCACTTCTAGGTTTTCAAGCTGAGAGAAAGCCTAATCAAAACCCACACCCAAGCTTCCCTTCCTTTTCATTAATTTGTGTTCAAAATAAATATTTTGTTAATTATTAATTAATTCGTTTTCATTAATTTGTGTTCAAAGTAATGAAATTAATGTTCTCTAGTGGAAGGTGTCCCTGCTGATGGCAGGGGGGTTGGAACTAGATAATCTTTAAGGTCCCTTCCAGCCCAAACCACTCTATGATTCTATGAAATCCAGATGCAAATTTAGCAGCATTTATCTTAGGTCCACCTCCTGTAATTTGTAATAGAGACAAAAATATTATATCTTATCATACACTCACTGTGCAAAAATATTCAATACAAAATTTAATCTTTTACGCATTAGTAGCAAGTGCTTGATATAACTGTAATGAAAATGTCAATCAGCTAGACGGCATGAAAACATTATCACATTATGACTGAATAAAAGCTTGAACACATATTTCTAAAGTATTGATTCTCATAATTGCCAGTGGAATTTTCTTCTTTTTGCACATATACATTATAAAGCAGCTCTTGTCAGATAACTAAAGCATCTCACTTTTAGTGAACTTCTAATATATTTTCAAAACCACTTTGAAACATCTATTATTTTAATTGAGTAAGTAATCATAGAATCATAGAATGGTTTGGGTTGGAAGGGACCTTTAAAAGTCATCCAGTCCAACCTCCCTGCAGTGAGCAGGGACATCTTCAACTAGATCAGGTTGCTCAGAGCCTCATCCAACCTGAGCTTGAATGTTTCCAGGGATGGGGCATCTACCATCTCTCTGGGCAACCTTTTCCAGTGTTTCACTACCTTGACTGTAAAAAAAATATTGGAAAATACATTTTTTCAATGTAATTTTTTTATTTCAGGACTAAAAATCTTCTGACATTCAATATTTCAGAAACGCTGACATACTTCTACGGTCCAGCTCCCAGGTTCCACTTACAGTCCTCCCCCTCCCAATTACCTCTACTGGTAGCTCCAAGGAATTAGGCCAATGGCAGCCTCAAGATCTTGAAAAGCATGGGGGAGGTGGCATCCTTGAGGAGTGTTGGAGCCCAGAAATTTGCTGGGCTCATCCCAGCAGCTCACCTGTGAGAAATTTGGCTTCATGTCAGATGAAGTCAGCATGGCTCTGTAGACCGGTTCTGTTTTGTGGAGGCTGCTTATGGAGTTGCACTGAAACTTTCAGCTCCTATTAGCTACCTGTGCCTTTTGGATAAGAAAAGTTTCCAAGCCAGTTGCAGCTCAGAAAATGCACTCATACCAATTGTAACACGTTGTCTTCCTGGATAACCAAAGCAGCTCTTGAGTCTTGGATCTGACTTTACAGTCAGATTACTTACTTGCCTGACCTGGTTCCTGGAACTTTGTCTATTTGTAAAGGAATACAATGTTGTTGTCTGTTTTCATTACATCATTGCTGGGGTCTGCATATTCAGAATTGACAAACAGAAAGTGTCTCAGTCACACAGCACAGGCAGTTCACTAATGCAGAGTTTAACAAAAAGTTTGCTTAACCTGCGCAACCACCTTGACAAGTGTTTCCTCGAGAGCCAGCAGTCCATGAAAGCAGTGATGTCCATGAATTTTTCAGTAAGGTTTTCACAGAGCCATGAAAATTCCTCTGCCCTGCATATCGTTCTTCAAAGCTGTTTGGATATGGGAGACTGTAAGAGATTAAGACTTTTTCTTCCTCAAAAAGAGGGGTTCAACATATGCCAATACATAGTGAAGTCTGGAAATTGACTGGGTGAGAGATTATCTTCTGTTACCACTACAAGTCAAGGCCTTTACTATAGTGCTACAATATACACCAAAATAGAAAATAAAGTTGGTTAATGGAAAAGTTGGTTAAAAAAAAAAAAAAAAAAAAAAAGAGAAAGCTTCCAGCACTTTTTCCTGTGAAAAAAATTTTAAAAGTATGACATTATTTTTTAAATGAATTTATACCATTTGCTTGGTTTTTACATCAAAATGTTTTCCAACAGAAGAAAAACATGTATTTTTCAACCATTTTCTCCTTTATTTTTTAAAATATTATAAATACTTATAATTTAAATATTATAAATGTTATAAAATATTCTATCTAAGATTTATAAAAACCCCAACTCAATTACCATTCAGATACAAGGTATTTCAGATTTTGCAGCTTCTTCTGATACCATACTGTCTCATTGATATAAAATTTGCTCTCTTAGAAGAGCAACTCCCCCTTTAGAACTGGTGGAGTTGGTAGGTGTATATCTTTGGATGTTCTTTCTCTCATAGATTTCTGCCTTTAACATGCTTGTGTAATTTTCTCATGTTTTCCTGTCAATGATATTTCAAAACCTTGCCCCATTACTAATTTTCTTTCTCTTTGATATTTTGTGGCTATACTTATTTGATGCTGGGTTACAGAGAACTGAGCAATTCCTGTAGTTTCTCCCACAACTTTGTCATTTTTTGTATTTATTTGGTTCATATCTCACTGTAAGTGAAACTGAAAAATCTAGTGTGAGACTGAAGACAGTCAACTGTGACAATAAAAAAAAATAATCAGAACAAGTTGTACTGAAGCACATCATGTTTCTTTTTATCCTATCAACTCTTTAAACCATTCTGGCTATTGTTCTCTGTGTACCCTGATACAAATGCTTATTGTGGCCAATATCTAAAAGATTAGTGCAGTTTATTAGCATTAGTACTAATTTCCACAAATATTGTCTTTTATAAGTTACGAAGAAGGATTTTGCAGTGAGGTAAAATTTAAAATTTGTATGTCAGTATACAGTGAATTCCATCCAACCCCTAGAATATATTCTGTTATCCACACTGCCCTGCATAGATGAGAGGAGTAATTGCTTTTCTGACTTTGTCTCCTAACAATGGGTAGCATAGGATATGCATAGGATGAAAAGCATTTTGAATATGTCCACAAAATGTCCATGTGAAACTCAGCCCTATAGTTAGAAGGGTTCAATATATTATCTTGGTGCTTCTCCTGAGTCCAGGAAAACTCCCAGTGTGAAAACCAGATGGGATTTATCAGAAGAGATGTTCAGACACTGAAATTGGGCTGAACAAAAAGGCTCACCTTTATTCATCATCATATATTCATAATCAGGTACAATTCCTGTGTCTAGTGTATGAGCACAGACAAATACTTTATCACTGGAACGTATAACAGAGCAGAATAATTTGCTATAAAAAAAACCCCAACAAACATTAGGTAACTGAAAGCTGATAAAATGAATGGAAATGGCATATGCCCCATGATTTCAGTTGGAAATGCATTGAATGAAGAAAGTATTGTGGCTAAGGAGGACCATAATTCACATATGCTTGTTTTATCTCCTATTTATATAAATATTTTATTTTTATTGTTGACTTTATATTTTAAAAGATGCGTTAATGTGCTTTCAGAAGAAGAAAAAGACAAATCTTCTGAATATTCTATTGCAGAAAACAAAATGAAAAACTGGGCAGAGGATGGATTATGAATTTCAAAAAGAGCTCATGAATTTGCAAATGTGCCTGCTTAGTGCAGATAGCAGCAACACCTCCTCAGACATCACGCTCTATAATGCACTTTGACATGGTTACTCGAGAGGTAGTAAATGAACTGCAGTCCTTGTCCACAATGTTTATCAAAAGGGAACAGTCACAATTGTGTCAGGCTTAATACACACAAAAAAAAGGCATGGAAGAATTCAATGCAAGCGCATCCAGTCTCTGAAAGGATCCCCCGGACCTTCGAGGACAGCAGCTTTTGCATAGCAACTAATCCAGAGGCTGGAAACCAATTTAAGAAAATAGGAAGCACCTATCATTTGCTCCAGCTGGGCTGCTGTGTGCTGGCACCAGAAACTTTCAAGTTGAACAGCTATTAGCAGGATGTCAAAGTAGACTTTATTTCAGAATCTGCAGGACCTATGACTGTATTTTATAATAAAAAGCACAGTTAGAAGTTGACTCTTTATTCATACAGAAAAAGATTAATAGACCTATTCAGCCAGCCTTTTGCTTTACTCATTATATTTGAATTAAGTATTAAAATACAGAGCAGTATCTCAAGAGTTTCTGAACTATAGCTCGAAAGCAGGACAAAAAAATCTCAGATGCGTCTCCCACTAACTCCAGTGAGAGGCAAACTCTGCCTTTCCTATTATAACGTCAGACTTCTAAGGTCACCACTTTTTCTTTTTTATTTCTGAGCTCTGTTTTTTTTAAAAAACCCCCACTTTAAAAAAAAAAAAACCCTAGTTATCCAGACTGCAAATCAAGCAATTAAATGTTTTCAGAATGTTGAGACCAAAACAATTTACTTACATGTAAATAAATAAATGAAAAATCCAGAACTATTCTGAATATTTTTTTATTTAAGGTTTGCTACTATGAGAACTTCTATAAGGAATTACAAAAGCAAGATGAACACAACAGATAACATTTTTAATACTTACTGTCACAGATCTATCTTAGTTGGTCTGCTCACTAATAACACAGCAACAATATAGATGTTAGTCTGTATACAGGGATGCTTTGTATGTCCTGTAAGCTGACCCACATGAAAGTCATGAGAGTTACACCTGTATAGAGGCTTTTTTCAGAATCCAGCTATGACATCCAGGTCTGATAACAGCAATTTCCCTTACAACACGTAATAGAAGTCTATTTTTTGGGGAAAAAAAAAAAAAAAGGTGTAATTAATTCTTGTAATAACATTACTCGTATGATATATGATACAGCTCTTAAGACCTGTGATTACAAAGGGCTTTTGGCTTTCCTTGAGAAACATGATTTTCTTAATACCCATTTGTAGGGTATAGGTAGCCTGTGCCGAGAGTCTAAACCACGTGTTCTCATGGAGATAGGGTGATTGCTCGCACTACGCAGTTCATTTTCCAAAACTTCTCCGCGTATTCTCATCAAAATACTTCTCAGGAGACTGAAAAAAAATAAATGCTATATCCCGCTTTTCTAAAAAGCATGTAAGTAAATGAGAGAGAGGGGCTATCTCTTATCTCTGACGCATTCTTTGCATTCCTTAGCGCGGTGAATTTACAGTTCAGTCTCTTTCGCGAACTGGAGAAGATATTTACGACCGCCGCTTTTTTTCCAAGGTGCCCTGAGCCTGCGGTCAGTCTTTTTTACTAGCTTAAGAAGATTTTTTTTTTTTTTTTTTTTTTTTTTTTTACGACCGCTATTCTGGGACTCCGCTCCACTCTCCAAGGTGCCGCGAGCTCCCTGACTGTCTCATTTTTATCTGTCGCCACCCATTGTTGAAGAAAATCTTGTATATATGACCTGATTGTATGCTGACAGCTCAAAACCAGTCTGAAAAAAAATAAGTCAAATATTTTATTTTTAGTATCTTGACAATTTTAAGCTAAACCCAAATTGTTGTCCTTAATTTAATTTCAAACACTTGGCATCATTAAGCACTGTGGTAATCAGTAAGTCATAATCCTAACTTATTAATAGTACAATAAAAAACAGAGAATATTTAAAGTCCTTTGTTCCACAATACTCTATTAAATGCAGTGGTAGTTAAACTACCTGCTTATGGATGGTACTGGGTTCATACTATCAGTTTTCAGCAGCTCAGTCATCTATTCTGCCCTGCAACATGGGATATTCAGCATCTTCTGGAAATCTAAATAATAAAATGAAGGAAAAAATAAGAAGGGGGAAAAAAAGAATAAAAGGAGAATACATCTCCTGAGAAGAACTAACTTCTCACCAGTCATTAGGATGAGGATTAAAAGGATTATAAAATAATTTAAAAAAAAAAAAAAAAAAGATTTAATTTCCTCAGTGGAAATTGAAAGAAAAAAAAACCCAACAAACAGTCAAACTACTTTTTGCTACGAAACTTTTCCAGAAACCACATACTACTGCAAGAAGCATTTCCTGTAGATTTTTGGTATTCTATACTTTTAATGATGCACATTTACTATTTGGCATTTAGTTGCATGTAAGGAAGCAATAAAGCAGCAATTCCATTTTTGTTTTCAGCTCGGTGTTTAGGCTGTCAGTCCATACCTCGTATGTGATCCATCATCCAAACACTATTCTGAACAGTGGGTGATGACTTTGGCTACAAATTCTCCATGGTGTTTATCCCTGTATAAAGTCCAAGTCCTTCACAAATGGTTAGTATTGATTTTCACAATACTTACTATGGTGTGAAACATTTTTTCCTGCTCTAGAGGCAGACTAAGAAAAAACATTATTAGTTTTAGGTTCATGACTTGGAACATTTATTGGAGCTGAATTTTTGAGCAGCCAAACATTTTCTAACCCGTTGTTATCTGTATACACTTGGAAAATGTGCAACTCGGGGTATCAGAAAGGAACCCATCAGATGAAATAGGGACAGATTATCACTCACATCAGATGAAACAGGGACAGAATCCCATTCCCCAAATAAACATTTATCTGCCCGAGCCCTACAGTCAACTTCTCTCATTCTCCAGCCACTATATCTAAAAGGGCAAGTTCCATGGAGCTGTTACATCTGCAGCACTATCAAGCCTGGAAGTAAGCCAGAGATGTGTGGAGAGAAAAAAAGTTGTGGACATCACTGCAAAATACTGACTCATAAACCCAAGAGAGTCAGTTTCAGGTTGCTAGCGCACAATGATGCATATGTATGTACACAGATACACACATGTACACATTATCTACGCATTTATATCAAACTTGCATACCCATAAAAGCATCTCAGACTTAAAAATAAAGACCCAAAGGTCTTTAATTAATGCAATTACCATTTGTTTACTGGTTTAAGTATTTTTTATATACTTTAAGATAGATGATGAAGAATATAACATCCAATTAAAATTGCGAAGAGATTTCATCAGAGAAAACATGACTGCGGATTACGATCAAGCCTGTTGAAGATGACAGTTTTGCTTTTACAAAATGCACACTGGGATCCCAAATGGAGAAAAGTGGTCAGAATCTAGCTTGAAACTCCTGCCTAAATGCTACATATCTCACCATTAATATCTAGGACTACAGTGCAGTTATTTAAGTAATTGAACTGGAAAATCATAAAAGAAATTGAGAGACCAAGTAAGATAAATTGTCATATTGTTTATGCTTAAGATTTGAACTGCATCTTAATGGGACGTAATCTTTAATTTCTGTCAGAATTTGCTTCTTGGTCTATAACATATAAATTGCAATTTTATATCGTATATAACTGTAGAGTTTTCTTCTGCTTCCACACATTCAAAGAGCCAACTGGGAGGATGAAGTTCAATTAACCAAGGTATCTTAAGCCAAATTCACCCCACATGTACATTAGTGCAAACACAGTCACTCCATCACTGAAGATTATGGAAGTGGCTTGAATGATGGACATAGTTAATGAAAAAGTGGGTGCTTATTCCTATAAATATGGAGGTGATTTATGCCTTCAGATTTGAATTACCACCTTCTCCTAAAAAGAAGGATCTGCTTTCTGAAAACAGCAGGTTACCACTGACAAGTAAAAATCCAGAATCCATGAACTCAATAAGAATTATTTGACAAAAATCACCCACCATCAGCTACAGAGCTGTATCAGGCACAAATGTAACCCCTGAAGCATATTTCCAAAAATAGCTTTGAAGTGCTATCCTGTTAAATTTGAATCCCATTGGTAGAAAGGACACTTTTTTTTCTTTTCTCCAGTTTGTCTTTGATTCATTCTAACAAAAAGAGGAAAAATAGATTTCAGCAAAAGTACCCACTGTTCCAATCACTTGCAAAACAGTAGGAGCTATTTTAATGGACATGATTTAAA